>OX457024.1:23417774-23755274 GCA_949752745.1 Protula sp. h YS-2021
GATCGTGTCTAGTGGATCGTGTCATGTGTTATTATGTATACGACCATCCATGCGTAGCCCAGCTGACTATGATATGGCGGTATCTAGTGGATCATGTTATGTCGGGAGATTTTCCATATGTTGTTTTTAGTAGTTTGTCGTACTTAGAATTTCCCTGTGTCGATTTTTTTTAAGATATCTGCATGTATTTAAAATTCGTTTAGAAGTACATATGCCATCTTAAGAGAGAACCGCATTGCGGATTGGGTGATAGCGACAAAATATGTCAGTTTTTTTTTCATGCTCAGTAGAAAGCTCAGAAAATGAAAAGAGAGAAAAATATTAGCAGCAAATTGGGGATATATTTCTTTTTAAAAATACGACGTGTTTCTGTCTTTAAATAATTTCAGGCTGTATTTTTCGACGCATGGTAATTTCAGTAACAATCCACGGCCTCAGAGCTGTTGGGAATAGCAAGCATTCCATATGGTTATTTTCTAGATTATTTTCATGCCGTTTCCTTTCAGATCCGAAGCAGTTTTAAACGTTCAGAGTTCGAGAATAAACAGCTGAGTTTGCTCATGTGCAGTAAACAACAATATGTAACTATTCATGTCAGAATGGAAGAATAAAAATAATAATGTTGATTAATTTCACTAAATGAATGTGGTCTACGAAGTATTAGAACTTTCGTGCTTGTTGTTTTCTGTGCACATTTAACTAATGGTTTCAGGTTGTGGTAGAATTATGCTTTTCATTAAAACGGTAACTTGTTGCGTTTCGTGTACTGCATCGTTTTAATAACAAATGTTAAGATGAAATGACCAGACTGTTTTAGAGTGCTTGAGGTGAAATTTTACAGACATAACTTGTGAAAAGATGGATTGTCAGCTCAATTTTTCTTTCATAACAAATTAAAATAAAACGATATATGTTAAGGTTGATTTAGCACAACGTTAGATCTTATAAACCAGCAGGATGATTAACTTACGTCATCAGTACATCAACTGTTTGTTTATCAGATTACTACAAGAACAACGCCCAGTTGTACCTGAACACCGGCTGGAGCAGCTCCCTCAACAGCTACAGCAGGAGGCTGCTGACCCAAGAAGCCGACCTCGTCACCACACACGGTAACTGTACTGAAAACTTACGTACTACTGATTGTTTTGATTTGGTGAAGGTATTCGGCAGTTGGTGTGGTACGTGTTTTTGCCGGTTTGATATGTAGATTTGACCCCCCCCCCCCTAAATGTTGACCCCCCGGTCAGATCTACATATGTAGATGTGACCGGGGGGGTCACAATTTTGGGCATGTAATATTGACCCCCTCTATGGAATTTTGACTTCCCTGTACTTTTTAAGTTTTTCAATTATTTATAGTTAATTGCACATCACTCCGTGCAATTATATGAATCCACTGAATCAAATGGATCCGGAACACTTGTTTTATGTATTATATGTTGGAATTGCAATTGCCACATATTCAATTAGGCCCGTGTGAATCCTTTGAATCAAGGGGAACGGGAACAGTTCTTTTATCCATTATACTTATATAGCCAGAGTAGAACACGTTGCATTAAAATTGCAATTACCATATTTTTAACAGGGCCCATGTGAATTCTTTGAATCAAAGACTTCTATACATCTTTCATGCATTGTGCAGAGTCGATCATGCCGCGCTGCAATTGCAGTTTATGTGTAATGCTTCGAATTGCAATTACTTACTCAATACTCAGGGAAATTAATTTTGATTGGGTTTCATTGGTTTTCGAATTGCAATTATTTACTCAGTACTCAAGGAAATAAATTTTGACTGTTTTTTTTTTTAATCTTGATCACATTTTATTGACCTGTGTATGATAAGGAATGACTCGTTTTGCCCTATATTCATTGCTTCCAGTGACAGCAACAAGTGTTGGCCGAAATCAGTTTTTTTTTCACAAAAAGACATAAAAGGAGCTAAAAAAAATTTTAGAAGAAAATGTGCAAAATTTTGATTACTGAATGGTACGGTGCACTATAAGCATAAGAATTACGGACCCTCCGAGTGATTACCGAGACTGAAAAACACAGGATTCTCAGGGCCTGTCATTCTGAACCCACCTCTGGTCATCTTAGCATCAACAAAACTGCAGAGAAAATTATGTCGCGATATTTTTGGCAAAACTATCATATAATTGAAATAGTAACTTGAGCAAACCATACGACAAATAATAACAAGATAATGCACATATTCAAAGACAAAAATAGAGGGGGTCAATATTACATAGAGGGGGTCAATATTACATGGCTGATAGCTATGTAGATTTGACCGGGGGGTCAAATCTCCATGGGGGTCAATTCTACATCTCACACCGGAACACGTGCATTCCGTTTCTAAAAGTTGCGGTGTTAGACAGCTTGAGTAGAAAGTTATCTTCAGCCGCCTTATTTACAAAGCTTAATTGTTACAGTCAACTAATCTAGTTAACAATTTTGGTTAGCTAACAGACTTTGTTAACTCGTATTCATAAAAGAAATCAATTGAAAATTCACCAACCGAGTTTCTCCAGTTAACTGGTGCAGGTACAGGGGGAGGAGGGGGGGGGGGGGTCGGGTACCAATCATTAAGGTCACAGTTCCCAAGTTGTGATTCAAGTAATATGTCATTCAGGAAATATTTCAGTTTCGCGTGATATCTGAACTATTTTGATACGGGGGGAGGGGTAGGGTTGCATTCCTTGCAAGGAGGCTAAAGCTA
Source organism: Protula sp. h YS-2021 (assembly GCA_949752745.1). Lineage (NCBI taxonomy): Eukaryota > Metazoa > Annelida > Polychaeta > Sabellida > Serpulidae > Protula > Protula sp. h YS-2021. The sequence goes on from OX457024.1 coordinate 23,420,497, forward strand.
TAGTAGCCAGGACTTAAAAAGTGGAAAGATAACTGATAAAGTATTTGGAGGTTTCGGAATTTTTAAATTGTTTACTTATTTCTTGATTATTTATTATTCTTTCATTGGGAGAAGGATTTCTTATGTGAGTGAAAGTCATGTCACTGCCAAAAATATCAATTTTATTACCGACACCTTCCCGGGAATGAGAAATAATTTTGTCATCTTTTACTGGTCTAAAATCCCATTGTCTCCTAAAAATTGATTAAATAAATAATAAAAATATTTACATTTTTTATGTGAAACATTTTCTTATCTTGTGCATATTTGTTTGCTCTGTATATATTTCTGTAGCTTTGTGTTGATATTTTGCTCTTAACCCAAAATTTCCTCATAGTACTACAGCTGACTAAGTTTCTCCAAGCACTGCAAGAGCTTCTAAAACATAACTCCCAGGTAACCCCCACAGGGTCGGTCGTTTTTGTCGGTTATTTTCTTTTTGGATGTTGAGGTACAGCTAACTGACACTTGACTATCGTGAAGAGCGATTTCAAACTGTTCGCTTAACTATAGAAGTTAGCTTTTTCTGTAAAGTGTGCAATTAACCGTACAGTTAACTTTTGTGAATACGGCGGCTGGGTGTCACTCAATTACAGCGTATAATTACATTTACACGTCATGATTCGTGGTCCGTGGTATGAACTGTACTACTTTTCGATATTCAGCCATAAAAGCCTGTACGCTAACCGTGTAATGGTTTCCTAGTGAATATTTTATAAGCATAATTTTAAGAATAGCGTAATAAAAATGAGTGTACGCTCAGTATTCGTCAGCCCTTCGTGTTTGGTAACAACACAGCATACCATGGCCAATCCAGTAAATCACATTCGTATTAAGGAGTATTTTCTTTGTGTTTGCGAATTGTAAGATTTCCTTGTATAATCTGTGTTTGTTTCCTCATAAAAAATATTGTTTTTTGTTTCATACTGGCGTTCTTGCATCGTCCAGAGATTGGTAAGTTGTTCACCACCTGCCACTTAAAAACAGAGAAAAATATAGTTAGAAAATGCTAGAAACATGAATCCATGTATTTATTATAGAATTTTATTGTAGAACTATTTTTAGCTGTTCGATTGTGAATGGTTGATAGGCATCACATATCTCTATTGGCTGGAGGAAGGAGGGAGGGACAGTGTTTATTTACCGTTCTGATTCACACATTCAGTTTTTACAGTTAGACAGAGAATAATAAAATATAGCAGGGGAGTATTAAGCATGCACTGTTCAAGGAGAGCAGTAAGGTAAACAGTAGTGATGTCATTTCGGAAAATAGTGAACCATGTCATCCTTACACTGAATAATGAAATGATCAAGGATTTGACCACACCGTTGTCATGGGCTACAAAAACAACTTATTTTCTTGCCTTGTAAATAGAAAGATATGAAAAAAATTGAAAATACAAATAAATTTTCGAAAATTTTAAATTTCAATAGGTTATTCAATACTGAACTACCGACATTCCAATAAACAGTCAAATATAAATTCATTTTTTCAATATTTTTATTTTCCTTTCTTCAAAATACAAGAATTTGCACTTGTTCAACTTATTTTCACTCCTTTGGTATCAGAAAATGAGCATTATTGATTTCTGTGACATTTGGATTATCGGTAGCCTATTCCAGAATAGCCTGCCACAAAATATTTGGTTTCTTATTTGCTTTAGAATTCTTATTTTAAAAAATACAGTGTTAATAGGTAATTAAATTCATAGGATGGGAGATCATTAAGGCCTTTGTTCATATTTAATTACTTGATGTGTAGGGCACAATTGGGGGAGTGAGCATGATCCCAGCACCGATGAGTGTGCCCCGAGCTCATTCGACGGCGGCAAATACATCATGTACACGTACAGTGTCTCCGGCTACAATCCAAACAACAAGGTAATATCATGTGAAGAGCAACATGCCACTTTTTCCACGTAAGACGTGAGGTCATGTGTTATTATTATTCAAGAGTTTGGGCGAATTAATTTTCTTATTTCATAAAATTCAATACCCATCGTCTTTTGAAGTAAAAGCCATTTCAGTTTTTTTTAATAAGCTGGAAATTTTAGTGACTTCGCATAGAAACTGAGTGAACAAGCTTTATAAAGTAACTGAAAATTTCTCCAGTTTAGTAAAGTAACAGATTCGACAGCTTAGCTGTAACATGTACAGAAAAAAATATTTTATGTAAAAAGTACTTTTTTATGAGCTTCTGTCAAGCCGTTGCCTCTTTTTTAGATTTTTTCAGACTGCAGCAAGCGATCGATCGGGGCCGTACTGGATATCAAATCATCAAAATGCTTTTCACGTTAGTGCACTGTTTCAAATATGTATTTGAAAATTCGAAGCCTGTCGACGATGTGTCCGTGTCTGAAATTTAAAAATTATTACAATTTTAATCGTTTCTATATATTCCCAAAAAGGGAAGTTAAAAGAATTTTTCGTCCTGAAATAGAAGAGGGGTGAAATATATTTTTATGTACGTAAAGTGACAAATATAGAAGTGTTTGTATCGGTCGCATAAAAGCTGGGCATTTGGCTAGTTGTGCGGCGCAGTGTGGCAAGTTTGTTGAAGCGTTGCTGCAGAGTGACTATACATTGCAATCGTTTTCAGAACCTATAAAAGCGTACTGTGGGAATATGCAAGTGGAGGAGGGTGAGGAGTGTGACCCCGGGGCACTGGGGGACGGCAAAGAGGACCCGTGCTGTGACAAAGAGAAGTGTACCCTCAAGCCCAATGCTGTATGCAGGTATTAGCGACCGCTCATGAATAATTCATGCAATTAATAGTGAATCTGCCCACTTAGCTGGTGATATTCGTCTTCTGCCTGTTGTTTGTTCAATTAAATTATTTAAGTAGTTGCTGCCAGTTCTTTCGGTAGTGATTTATCAGGTCATAAAAACTCCCTGTTTGATGGAAATATTGGTGACGTATTTCATGAACTGCAATGATGGGGTTTGGTCATTTCGGCACTTTACCAACTCGGCACCAAACAAACTCGGCACTTTTTGGTCAACTCGGTACTTTTTTTTTGGTCAACTTGGCACCAGGCCTAGTCAACTCGGCACCAAAAATTTAAAAAATAGTTTTAACAAAGTAGAAGATAGTTTACGCAAAATATAAAATAGTTTAGGAAAATTAGGCAAAATAGTTGTATATTGACATACTGAGAGTTGTTTTTACTTCTTATTTTACACTAGTTTTTCTGAGAACAAAGTGTCTTTCACCTCGGCACTCAGTTATTTCAGTATCCTTGGTGAACTTGTGATAAACGGTTCCATTTATACTTGATTTCCAAAGTAAAACCAGAACGAGGCGACCAATAATGACCTGTTCACGACTCTTTCAGCAAATAAAACAAAAGCAATCACGACAGTCGCCAAGCCTGTGCCTGATACTTGCAATTGTAATAATGCAGTGCACGTGTTCTTATACCCTGGTACTGATTGAAATTAATTCCTGTTAGACTCTCAAACTTATGCGCTATTCGCACCAGCTACTGTTGTTTTGTAATTGCAATTCTTTTCGCAACAGTTGCAATTGAATTATTAACCTGAGTATTGTTGAAGTGCAATCAAGCCAGTGATCGTTATATAGTAATAAACACACAAAAGTTGTGAAAACAACTGTAATTGTGACATGAAAGGTGCCTAAACAACTCTGTAATTAGGAGATGAAAGACACTTTATTCTCAGAAAAAGGTGTATAAAATAAGAAGTCAAGGTAATTCTCAGTATCCCAATATAAAACTATGTTGCCTAATTTTCCTAAACTATCTTGTATTCTGCGTTAACTATCTTGTATTTTTTCAAAACTATTTTTTATATTTTTGGTGCCAAGTTGACTAGGCTTGGTGCCGAGTTGACTAAAAAGTGCCGAGTTTGTTTGGTGCCGAGTTGGTAAAGTGCCGAAATGACCAAAGACCGCGATGATATACCGACGGCCTCGGACGGATTACTTCCAGTTCTTTCCCGGTCTGTTGCAGTCTAGGCAATTACTCGCTAAATGTCGACATGGCGGTCGCGTTTGTGAATCAAGCAGCATGGCTGTTACTTGGTTCGCGACTTTCAAGTCGTGATAATAAGCCCCCCCCTCCTCCCCCCCCCCGACTTCCTGTTACCGCATGAGTGGTGTTCTACCCCCTGTACCTTGGCCAGTTCAGAACTGAATCACCGATCTTCCAGTGTATGGATGAGAAGCATTCGTGGTCTGTTTAAAAAAAAGGCAGAAAGGGGAACATCTGAAGCGGTTTTCTTGTTGATTGTTTTAGTGACTCGAACGACCTGTGCTGCCGTGGCTGTAGGTATGCTCCGCCCAGCGTGGCCTGTCACGTGGCCCAGGAGGGCTCATGCGAGGCCACGGCTAACTGCACAGGCTACCAGAAGACGTGTCCGCACCCGCCGTACAAAAACAACGGCAGCGAATGCATCGGCAGGTGATAGGCCTCAACACACCACGTTTGTTTTTGCAGCCTAGAGAATTCTTTATTCGTTTTCTTGTGCCAGAATTAAAGTTATAGAATCGTCTAAATATTGTTGATTTCGGTTCTTTTGTTTTTCTTTTTTGACACCCAGAATAATGTTTATGAACTTCTGGTATTTGTAAATCTTTAAATTGAAAGTGTTTGTGGAATGGGGTTGAGACTTTGGTTAAGTTTAATGTGTCTCCCAGTACATGGTTCACTTTGACCAATGATTTTTGTGCTACAGGGGGAAGTGCGAAGGTGGAATATGTGTGCCATTCTGTGAAACAAGGGGCAAGATGTCATGTGCCTGTGACGAAACACTGAACGGTGTGCGATGTGCCTTTTTTGCACTTGTTTTATAATTAAGAGTTCTTCTTAATGTTAAGAGTTCTAAGAATGTCGGTGCCTGTTCTTGGAAATGACCCGTTGTTCAGTTGTGCAGTAATATAACATAAGATCGTATGTAAGAATGATTTGAATCACATGTGAGCGTTGTGGTTGCACATGACTTTACCTGCTGCTTTTCCATTGGCTGACTGCAGTGGATGACTCATGCAAGTGGTGTTGCCGTGACAACAGCACTAGCAAGTGCTTGCCTTACGATGACGGCACGGGAGTAAAAAATCTACCCAAGGGAATGCCGTGCTTGAAAGGCTACTGCACGGAAGATGTAACTTTTTTGTCTCATTTTAAGCTAGTCATTCATAGTAATTGTGAAGAGTATTGAAAAACTTCAGAACTTCAAAACTTTATACAGTAAAAATTTCGAATGAACTTTAGAATTGTTACATCATTACCCAATTGGTTGCATAGATGTTGAAATGGAAAAAAAAAGTTGGTTTGACGTAGTGTTTCAAAAAAACAAATTAGCTATTTAGTTTCTAAGTTTAAGTATTTTCTAGCAGCATTGCTGTACAGGAAAATGACGCAGTAGGACATGACTAACGCATCTCCCTGTTGGTTTTCCCATGTCTGTGTTCTTTTGCCAGGGAATATGTGATGAGAAAGTAGAAGATTTAGTGCAAAGAATATGGGATATCATAGAACAGTTAGCCCCAAATAAAATAGGTGAGTGGCGCCGTGTAGCCGTTAACACATACCGCCCCCGGGGTCAGGGCAAGTCACCATAATCGCAACTCACCATATGGTGACTTGGTTACCAACTCACCATACTGCCCCAGCCTCAACCACTCCCCCCACCGACCTCCACCCGTACAAAGTAACCAGGGCATTGTGTACATCTTAATTTACATATAATGTCACTAATTTCTTTGTGATAAAGAAGTTAAACCTAAGATTAGCTTCTGGAGCTGAATAAGGGGGTTATATGAATGATGATGTATGTATGTGCAAAAGTAATTAATGTCGATGCTGTAAATTTCTGTATGTCACTCTACCGGTTGGTTCCCCTGCCTACTCGACATCCGTATTTAAGGTGACCCATCGACAGTTTTCCTATTAAGTTAGGCTTCGATCTTATTGCAAGTACACGTATTCGATTTTTTTTGTGCGTCATCTTGTCCAAAGCCTTACTGCCTCAGGTTGGAAAACCTGTTGAGGTCATTTCTACTACCACATTTGGTTTGTCCAGTCTACCAATTCTATAACCAAACAGCCCCCCTCACCTCCGCCCCCTTTCAGTTGTGAAATCAGTTGGTCATCGCGATGGATCATTGATTGAGAAATGCCTTAGTTCACAGAACTTCTCGTTATGTTTTCAGTTGCCTTTATGAGAGCCAATATAGTTGGAACTGTGATAATACTGTCCTTATTTATATGGATCCCTGCGAGCTGCGTCGTATGTCATATCGTAAGTTTTCTCGTTACTTGTTAAGTGTTCAAGTACCAGACAGTATGACGGAAAGCAATTGCAGTTATGTGTATTTCTCCAAAATTTTAATTGGCATTAAATTACAATAAACTGGTTTGAAGAAAATATGAGAAAACGTGAACACGTTTTTTTTTTCGAGGGGTGCCCTTATTTATTTACTTATCTTGTAGTAACAGATCACCGTAGGAGGACCAGCTTTTTACCTGTATAAAGTGCATTAAATACAACTGCGTTTCCACAATAAAAATATGAAACTGTTAATCATTTTTCCGTCATCAACCCGAATATTGTCATTGGACAAACTTTTATCCTTATGTTTGTAATGAATCGGTATATTTGAGGGACCCAGAAATCTTTGTATTTGCATGCGCAAATATTAAAAAAAAACGTCTGGAGCCAAGATATTCATGTACTAATGAATAAAACTTCTGAAGAAAAATATGTTAGAAACTTTGATAAGTTTAGTTCTGCTTTGATAAATCACAAGACGTAAACTATTCTTATTTCAATGCAGTCGTTGCCTTAGTTTATGCGCGCATTGCTTCCATGGTCAGTGCTGTTATAACCGTCAGTTATAGCTGTATTCAAGAACTGCTGGTATTTTATTTCGAACTGGAACAGTGTGTTTCTTTTCATATTTTTTTATAGGACAGAAAACATAAGCAAAATGACTTGGATGAAATTGACTGGCTAAGAAGTGATGTAAGTCGGTTTTACTGTTTTTTTTTATTAAACAAAAGTACTTCATGCACTAAGGAGAATCACTTTATACACTAAGACTGATATTGAAAGCGGTGGTAAATTCAGAAAACAACATATGGCACCTTTGAATATGACCTGAGCAACTGAATTTATATTTTTCGCGGTGGCTAGAAACAGTGAAGAACTGAAATTATTCTGACCTTTTTCAATGTGACTGGAAAAAAATCCTGTTTTCTTATTTTGAGTTAAAATATGTTACATTATTTGATAACTGCCATGTAGAGTGTAGAAGTCGGAAACTTCACAAGTTCGATTAAATAATACTAACATGTCTTGTCTTTCTAGAATACGAAACTGGTTGCACCTACTGACATGGGCAAAATACGCACTGTGCCCGGCATGAAACCGCGGCCGCGGCGACCGGAAGGCAATATTTTACATGACTATTATAAACCACAAAGTCAGCTATAGCCAATGTTTGGATTGCTTTTGTAGAAGTGCACACAATCAAAAATCTCCATGGAAGGTAGTTCTTCTGTTTACTGCCATAGCAACACTAATAAAAGCAGGGCCTCAAACTGTCGCAGGTCAATAAACCTGACACATCGGTGTTGGCATTTTGATTGACTGATCCTATTCGCTCAAGATTTTGAAATGTTAAACACATAGCAAAAGAAAACAACACATGAAGCTCGAGGTTTTTACTTGATCTGTGGAGTCAACGTCTGAGCAGAATCTGGAATGTTGCCTTTGACTTTTTGCAGACTGTTGCAATATAAATCTTCGAGAATTTTCTGAGGGATTAATTAAGCAAAAAAAAAAAAAATACACCAATAGTTTATCATTTATAAAGTCATGATGTTTCGTTTTTTTATTTTTATTTTTTTTTTTTTTTTTGCATTGTGCAAACAAAAACAGTAGAGCACCAAGTAATAAAGTCATAATTAAGGCAGAAAAAAGACCGCCGTGTTGCTGTTTATCTTGCAATTATATGCTCTCATGTTACCCAGGATTTTTCAAAGGGGGTTTACAGAAATTCGTTCACGCATAATATTACAAAGAGGGGAAGGGGGAGGAATCTTCCAGTCTGCCCGGTAATGACTCGATGCACTTGCCCCACATCCCCAAACAGACTTGTAAACAAAGCCAGGGTGCAAGAAGGATGATTTACTTTTGAAACAAAGCCAGTTCCATTGCAATTGTGATAGGCAATGTTATTTTGCGACTGCAGTTATAAGCGACAGACTTAATTAAGTAACTGGTGTATTAGTTGCATGTGAAAAGACGGTATAGCGTTGTCCGAAATATGCAGAGAACAGTATTGTAGTGTGAGAGTGATTATGCTGTATAAAAAAAAATTGGCTCAAGAGAGGTGCCTGTTGTAGAGTCCCGTTCAGGTGTATCTGGAAGAAAGGATCATGTGCATGAGAAGAGTGTAAATTTCATATTCCAGTGATCAGAGTAAATTACATATTTAAGAAGTATGCAGTTTTTATGTTCTTATTGCCATATTATGTGTTGTTAACATACGAAAGTTTTATATTCTAGTGGATATATTGCATGTTCTGTAGGCATAAAACTTCGATATTCCAGTGACTTAACTATTGCATCCCGAGATTGACTGGCTGGCTGACTGTTCGGTGGTTTTTTTTTGGGCAATGTGTGAAAGCCAGTGCTATAAGAATAAAAAATCAGTTTTCAAGCATATAATTATTGTCAGCAGAATATCAAGCTGAATGTTAATCTCTACGGTGAACACCCACTCATCCACACAATCTCATTAAAACGGTTTCTTAAAAACCATTGAAAAATTAACGAATTGAGCGCGTTGTCGGCTGGACAGAAATAAATTATCCTAGTCTAATGCACTGGGATCATGAAAAGTATGTCGTTGTAATCGATGTGCCTAAGTGAAGTGATAATTGGGAGTTGCTGTAATTGTACTACGTTAATGTTGGGAAAGAATGAACTGTTTTCATTTTTCTGTATGAATGCAGAATACAGAATATTTTTTACAAATAAATAATTTTCAGAAAAAATGAGTGTGTTTACATTGTTCAAATAGAAAGGGTATTTGTTTAATCACCAATTGCCGATGAAGTCCGACTAAGATGCACACGCAACAGTACGTGGCGTTTGCAAGGGTGCGAATAAAAAATTCTGTGTGTTATCTAGTACATCGTAGCAGCTAACTTATCCCTGTAGCGCATTGTATTGTTTCCATTATGCTCGCTAGCCAAACCACGTCACAGAAAAATGTATGACGGGGTGAAAACCGCGTCACAACTACTTTTCCAGGGTAACTTTCGTTGAATGACGTAGCGTGATCAGTCTTTATGACATTGTGAGTACTGACCCCACGTTTTCAAGTCGTGGGATTCATTGAAATCGCCAAGAAATATTCCATTAAAATGAGTAAAATTAACAGGGAATGTTTTGTGATAAAAGTAGGATGTGCAGTCGAGCCCCAACCGAAGACATCGGTCCCCGAACCAAACCTTCCGTTATTTTGGCTATTACATCTCCCCGACCAAGGGACGATATGTACGTTCTGTGTGTACGCGTGTGTGTATATGTGTCAGTCTTGTGAACACAATGTGTGGCAGATACATCGAGGACGAAAAGTCGGATCGACTTCAAACTTGATATGTTTATTCTTTTTGTAGGTCATAATGTTATACCAACTTCGACGCATATTGCTTTATTAGGGCAAGCGTATCATGTCATTACGTAAAAATCTTTCGTGCAAAATTTATAAGCCGCTGAACAGAGAAAGAAACTTTGGTGGGATTGTTGCTTGGTAGGTTCGAAAGATTTTTATCACATTTTGTCGCGAGTACAACGAACGAGTGCGACGTATGACGTCATCACGTAAAATATGTATGTATTGTGAACAAGGTCTTGTGTGCAAAATATCTCGCTAAGGAAATTCATATCGACTTCGAATTTTATATGGGTATTCCTTGGGTTAGTTGGATGTTCTGTAAACTTTTGACAGATGTATCGAAATTAAGAAAGTTGTATGACGTCAGTACGTTAAAATCTGGTATGTAAGATTTCTCATCCGCTGTACATGGAAGAAAATTGAAACCAGTTGGAATTGCTGTTTGGTAGGTCCGAATGATTCTGTCAAATTTTTTCTAAGTACTCGATACGTGGCGTAGTCACGTAAAGTATGCATGTAAGTTAAACAAGATCATGTGTGAAAAATGCGTCGCATAGAATCGACTTGAAATTTAGTGGGTATTCCTTGGGTCAGTCGGCGACTGTTCCAACTTTTGAAACGAAAAATATCGATTGCGGAAAGTCGGATCGATTTAAAACTTCATGTTGTTATTCCTTGGATATTTCACACGGGTGTTGTTAACTGTTTATATGCATAGGTTTATTGTTCATGCTTACACTTTGGCACTACTACCATATCACGTCATCAGATCTGAATGATTCATGGAGTTCTGAATAAAGTTACCAAACGAGTAAGACGTCTCTCTCTCTCTATCTGCTTTTACGAAGACATAACATGGTGTCAGATGTGGTTTAAAAATGGCAAAGTTTCAACCACCGACAGCCTTCGACTTTAGTAAGCCACAGCACTGGCCAGAGTGGAGAAGCCGTTGGCAGAGATTTCGTATTGCCTCTAAGCTGAGAGAAGAAGAGGGAGAAATTCAAGTGTCCAGTCTTATATACTCCATGGGCCTGCAGGCTGAGACGATTTACAGTTCATTTACCTTTGCAAATAAACGCGAGCGAAACAATCACGATGCCGTAATTGCAAGGTTTGATGCTCATTTTGTGCCGTCAGTGAATAAAATACACGAACGAGTTCCAGGCACGTAAACAACAGCCGGGAGAAAACGTTGAAGCTTACATCCGTGCGCTGTATGAACTGTCTGAAACGCGTGGATATGAGGCAAGAGCAAAAGAAGAGCAGATCCGTGATCTTCTGGTCGTGGGCATTTCAGAATGCTCAGAACGACTACAGCTGAAGGATGATCTCAGCCTTGCCGATGCCATTGAGTTATGCAGGACGTCTAAAATGTCTCAAATGGCAAGTCAACAAGCTGCGTCTAACCTCGATGCGGTGCGACGGAAGGGATTCCAAGATCCCAGACCGAAACAGTTTTCGGGGCGAGGTAGCAAACAATACCCCCGAAAGATGCAACAACCACAAACAGGATCGCAATGTGGGAACTGTCGATATTTCCATGCAGGCAAGCCGTGCCCTGCAAAAGGTAAAAAGTGCCGATTCTGTGGCAAATTCAATCATTTTGAACGAGCCTGCCAAGAAAAAGAATCTACATGAAGTAACTGGAGATGATGGTGACTTTGCAAGTGATGTTCAAACCCCAACATTTTTTCTGGGAGCTGTTGATTGCCCTGATGTTCGTCCGTGGGAGGTATTGTTGAATTTGAACAACTTACCTGTTAAATTCAAGCTGGACACTGGCGCAGATGTCACTTGCATTCCAGAAGCAGTATTTAACAAGATCAAACCAATTCCAGAACTTCAGCCAAGTTTTGCACTGTTGTCAGGTCCATCGGGCCCAGTGAATGCTATGGGACAATTTAATACGACGGTACTACACAAGGGGTAGCAATTCAAATTTCCTGTGGATGTTATTTAATCAAACCTTCAAGCGAGTCTTTGCAGAGGCGTTGCAGCAGCCATGGGACTTGTTCAGTTCGTTGAACATATCAGTGACGATATATTTGGAGAGTATGATCTGATGAAGAGCTGTGAACCGGTGAGGATCAGACTAAAAGATGGCACAGTGCCTTGCAACCTTGCGACTCCACGGCGTATATCAGAACCGTTGTTAAAACCGGTGAAGGAAGAACTGGACCGTATAGTGCTTAATGGTATCATTCAACCGATTACGGAACCAACCCAGTGGTGCGCGCCCATGGTGCCGGTGGAAAAGAAAAATGGAAAAGTCAGGATCTGTGTTGATCTTAAGAAGCTCAACAACTCCGTGCAACGAGAGCGTTTTGTGATGCCAACTGTGGACGAAATTGCCTCCAAGCTATCTGGTGCTAAAGTATTTTCAACTTTAGACTGTTCACAATCGTTTTGGCAGTTACCACTCAACGAAAATGACAGACATTACACGTGTTTCATCACACACTTTGGCAGATATGTCTTCAATCGTTTGCTGTATGGGTTAAACTCCAGCACGGAGATATTCAAACGCACCTTGAAACAACTCCTAGCGAACATAGATGGAGTGTTTGTTGATGTGGACGACATCTTAGTCTATGCCCCTGATGTTCCCAAGCATGACGAGATCCTAGGGAAAGTAGTAGACAAGATAAGGGAGTCCGGTTTGAAGCTCAATAAGTCGAAATGCCGTTTTCGAATGACGAAGGTTACGTACCAGGGTCAAGTCTTTTCAGCTGACGGAATGTCTCCAGATCCGGAGAAGTTGAACGCTATCTGTAACATGAAGGAGCCCTCAAATGTCGCAGAACTCCGAAGATTCATCGGGATGGTAAATTATTTGGCGAGATATTTGCCAAATTTATCACAGGTGATGGCCCCGATGCTAGAACAACTCAAACAAGACAACATTTTTACCTGGGACGAGCCACAGAAGAAATCGTTTGAGGACATAAAGAAGTTACTGTCCTCTGACAGAGTACTTACGTACTGCGACATGACAAAGCCGATCTTCGTCACAGCAGATGCCAGCTCGTATGGTTTGGGTGCGTGTTTGTTGCAGCTGATGGATGGCCAGATGAAACCTGTAGCATATGCTTCACGTTGTCTCACACCGACGGAAAAGCGTTGGGCTCAAATAGACAAAGAATGTCTAGCTTTGGTGTGGGCCTGTGAGAAGTTTGGGCACTATCTGTTGGGACTTCCAGAGTTCAAACTTATCACTGACCATAAGCCACTAGTGCCAATCATCAACACGAAAGATCTTGACAAAACACTGATCAGGATAAAGAGGTTGTTGATTCGACTGCTACGTTTCAACTGTATCGCTGAACACATTGCTGGAAAGCATTTGGTTGTGGCTGACACACTCAGTAGGAACATTCAGCAAAGTCCGTCTGAATCAGACATCGTAATTGTAGTTGAAGAGTATGTAGCGATGGTTGAATGCTTTTCAGTGAATAAAGGTGTTCTTACTTACCTCGACAGAATTGTGATTCCGAAAGCCATGCAGGCTGATGTGCTTTAGAAGTTACATGCAGGTCACCAGGACATAGTTAAGTCAAAGCAGCTTGCGTCTCAGTCTGTGGTGGCCAAGAATTAATGCCAACATACAAGCTATGTGTCAGAACTGTACATTTTGTGAGGAAATTAGGCCATCAAAAAGACATGAGCCATTAATTCCAACCCAGCTTCTGGTCCGTGGCAAAAAGTAGGCATTGACTTATTTGAATTCCAACAAAGTCAGTACATGGTTATCATTGACTATTACAGCAGATACATTGAAGTGGTGTACTTGCCTGACATCACCAGCAGAACAGTGATTCTGAAATTAAAATCAATTTTTGCCCGTTTTTGGCATACCACTGGAATGCCGAACAGATGGCGCAAAGCAATTTGTGTGCAAGGAATTTGCGGAATTCAGTGATCACTACAATTTTGTTCATAATGTCAGCAGCCCACATTTCAGCCCAAGTAATGGTGAGGCTGAAGCGGCGGTCAAAATTGCGAAGAAATGTCTGAAACAAGAAGATCCGTTCACTGCACTAATGTTATATCGCACTACGCCACATTCAGCCACAGGACAGCCACCATCAAAGCTTTTGTTCGGCAGATTACTCCGGACAGTGGTGCCAACCAATCCGAAAAATCTCGCTCCTTGTTGGCCAAAGGATGCTTTAGTCAGAAACAATGATACTGAGTACAAAGGAAAAATGGCTAGAAATTATAACAAACGACATGGATTTCCCGACGGACAAAGTGTCCGTATCAAAACAGACAAGGAGACCATATGGAAACCAGGAAGAATCATCAGTAAGACAGAATATCCAAGGTCCTATACAGTCCAGACGCCTAATCGCAGACAGTATAGGAGAAATAGCAAGCACATCCTTCCCAGTCATAGCCAAAATAATAGCCAGTTTCACTCCAATGCCTATCAAAAAGACAATAGGTCTGCTTTGTGGAAGAAATTTCTCGATCGAAGAATGCAAAATTTGAAAAACCGTCCTTGACAAATAAGACTGTAAACTTACCTGAAAGTGAAAATCCATGAGACAAATCTGTGCAAAATAAAACTGTGCCTGTGTCGTTCCCATCTCCTTTAGTGCAAATAAAATCTTCTGCAAGTGTTAAACCAAAACCCATGCTAGTGCAAGATAAAATGGTAGTAGCAACTCGTTCAGTGTCAGTGAAACCTAAAAAGTTAGATTTGTAAAACACTCACCAGTTTAATTTCCCCTGTGTTGGGACGATATTTGTTTCATCCTGATTCACTGATTATTGCGTAGAATCACTACAGAGTTGTTCCCATTTTCATCGTAAAAAAATAGATTTTATATGTGAAAAGCTTTATGCAAAGTAACTAGTATGTATTATATATAAATATTAAAATATAAAGATATTTTTTTTTGTCCTCCAAAGTGAATATAAATAGCATTTGCTGTTACGAAAATAAATCCCTAACTCTGTTTTTGTGAGGTATTTATATATCAGTCTGAAATAGTTCCCATTTAGTTATGCAGTGCATGTGCTTGAGATAACGTTAAACATAAAGGTTCGACATTCACGTAAGTTATTGGTTCAAAATTTCTCGTTCCATTATTTTTTGACCAATAGGAAGATTCCAGCTCAGCTACAATATGATTAAATAGTTCTATAAACTTGGTCAGAATCGTTGACACTGACTAATTGTAAATGTGTAAATTTCTAAGTAAAAACAACATCAAATAATGAAATTTGTTAAAGTAATGTTTAAAAGCTTATTTACATGTAATACTAAATTATCAATATGAAGTTTAATATTGGAAGTGCGTATGAATACAGCCAGTATGTTAGTGCCGCCATGACATACACGAGGGAAACAACAAAAAGTTGATAGGGAATTGCTGAATATTTTTTTTTGTGCGTAAGTAAAACTTTTGCATAGTTAAATATGTAAAGTTTAATTAAAATAATGATTTTTGGGGATATATATTGATAAAACATGAATGGATATTGATAAATGTAACTTTCGAATAGGATATCATATTTTCGATCACATGTGTGAAGGTGAGATACGGAGTTTTTTTTTTCTTACAAGGGGGAGATGTTTATATGCATAGGTTTATTGTTCATGCTTACACCTTGGCACTACTACCATATCACGTGATCAGATTTGAAGATTCATGGAGTTCTGAATAAAGTTACCAAACGAGTAAGACGTCTCTCTCTCTCTCTCTATCTGCTTTTACGAAGACATAACATTAACATTAAACTCGTATCGAAAATTAAGAAATATGTCCCCTCCCCCTGTCCTCCCCTCCCACCCCCGCATTCCCCATTTTTGTTAACTTTTGTTAGTTAACGTATTTATTTACCGCGCTTGGGATTTCAACGTTTTCCAGAAGATTCTCCAATGTTCCTGCGTTCTTTGGACATACTTGGAAACATTTCCAGAACGACTATCGCCTCATGGCTATTTTTATGTAACATGTCCTTCAGTTAGAGGTCAGTGTCGGTTGTAGTGCCTTATGATTATGTAACGATTAGCATTGTTTGCAGTACCTGAAAGTATTTTTCACTTTCAAAGTGGGTCATCTGATATCTTGTGTATGACAAGCCGCTCACCATTTTGGCATCGAAATGCAATCCCCCCTTCGTCCTTCCAAGTTGAGCTGCAGTAATGTACCATAAGCCTTCGTCACTTTCAAAATGGCGGCGCGTTTGGCGTTTGAATGGTTTTCAATTCAAAGTTCATTTAATTTGCTTAACAACACAATCTTTATCGCGATATTTGGTGAGATGGCCTTTCATTTTATCACCTCCTCTAAACGAGCTGGATTAGTGCTGTAAAGCGCTTGAACTGTTGTTACATCAATGTTTTCCCACACCTGTCGTACTTTTGCCATAAACTCTGTCGGGTGCCTATTTTCAGGGCCGTTTTAGGACCGGAGCCGCTTTAAAACGGCGCTGATGCCATTTTGGGACCATATTCCAGGATGATTCAGAGCTCCCAAAGCGGCGTCGCCGTTTTGAGACCGTCCGCGATTCACCAACGCCGTTTTAGGACCATTATTACTACCACCGCACTGGTGCCGTTATAGGACCAGGTGTGAATTTACTTCATTTAAAAAGTTACTTCAATTAAGAGATATACAATTCTTCTTCAGATGTGATTAGGGTGAATGTCGATTGAAAGCAAATTTTTCCCAGAGTTAATCCCTAAATCCTGCAATAAAGAACGGAGATGGGTTAGAAATTGCGTCAGTCACTCTATGCAATTTAGAAACGGACATGAATCCACATATATTTTCTTTGATCTGTCCTGGCCAATTAAACTAAAATAGTCATTGTTTTACTCAAAGAATGCCCAATAAAATTGTAGTTTTACTGATTTGCTCAACAATTTTATTCAATTCTGCTCAACATCACCTAAAATGGGTGTATATAACGGCTTCACTAGTTTAGAGCTGCACATATTTACAAAGTTGTTAAGATACGGTAAAATGGATAAATTTAAAGTAAAATGTGACAAAAAAATCGAAGAACTTGAAAACTCAAAAACCTCAAAAGTTGTCAGTCGTGAGAAATATGACAGAACAGCAAACGTACTTAAGAATGAGGAAACAGACAAACGTGTCAAGTCTCGAATTAAGTCAAGAGGCTACAGGCTGGTAACAATTTCAGACTTAGGACTAGTTGATATTTTAGTAAAACCTGAAAATCCGAGGATAATTCAGAGTCAGAAAAACTACTTAGATTTGTGAGTACGGACACATTATTTAATGTAGTTAACTCAGAACATACATCAAATGAGCAACTCCACTCTGGCGCAAAAAGTGTTTAAGCACAGCTTCAACGGAAATACTACGGGATCCCACGAAGCTATATAAGTAAGATGTCCCTTTTATTTTGTTTTTTAAAACTGAACCGTAGCTTTCCTGACTCAGACGGTCCCAAAACGGCCCATCTTCGACTCAAAACGGCCAGGCCATTTTGGGACCAGCATCGGTCCCAGAACGGCCCCGGTGCCGTCTTAAAACGGCGCTGGTCCCGAAACGGCGCGTAACATCTATTTGGTTTGAACACTTTTAGGCCTCTCGCTTTAAGATTAACCACACAGTCTCTATGATATTCAAATCAATGGACTGTGCTGGCCAGGCTGATGTGTGAATATTGTTCTCTTTTCACGATTTGTTTTTTACGATTTTTGCTCGATTAACTGGAGCACTGTCATCGTGAAAAATAACATTTTGATCCCTGATCCGAGAATTGCTGGGTCATCACTAGCCAAAGGTTCTCGTCCAAGATATCTATATTTTTATGAACGTTTATATTACATTTGATGTCTGAAATTGTTCCAACACCATGGTATTTTATGCACCCCAGACCATTAAAGTCACCTTCCTCCGGGGCTGGAGGTTATATATTTCATCTCTCTTTTGCCAGATGTAAATTTTGTTGTCGGCTCCTAGAACAATCTGACTTTCATGACTAAATATCCACTTTTTCCACTCTTCGTTAACTTTCCATTTTCTCCTTTCTTTGCACGTAAACTCGCTCTTAACTGTTTTCCTGTCCCACTGATGCTTTCTTCCTACAAACCTAACGTAAATATCCCAAACTTTTAATTTTACGCCTCAGTGTAAAATGTGACTTTCTTATCATTAAAAGCATTTGTTGTTTCCGATAAAGTCTGCCTCCTGTTCCTTTTAATGATCTTCGAAAGCTGGGTTTCATCGTGCAGCGAAGATTTTTTTTCTTGCACTTCTTGGCCAATTTTCTACACTTTTAAACTTTTCAATTTTTTCAAAAGACTAGATATCGTAGTTCTTGCTATGTTTTATATTTTTGTAAGTTCCGAAATGTTTTTGCTTATCCGATAACCCATATTTTTTCTTTATTTCTTTTGCTAATTCTTTTCGTCCGGGAGCCATTTTAATACTGTCAAAATTTTGCATGAAAATCAAAATATAACCTGATTATAAAGTGCCAGAAACTACGTTCGATTTTCTATTATAACTGATAAAATGATGTCACAATACCGGCTCAATATTTTTTCAAAAGAACCTAGACTAAGATAGCGCTTAACACGACTGTACCATGTATGTCAAACAAATTTTAAGTAATTGGTGTATTCCCTGGCCCTGAATGCCAGAGAATACGAACACACACAACTACACACACAGGCATATATATATATATATATATATATATATATATATATATATATATATATATATATATATATATATATATATATATATATATATATATTATTTACATATATACATCACTTAAGCCACTTTGCAATCTGGTGAAAATTTCATGTACATTGCGCGTATCCTGGCTGGCTCGACCAGCCACATCGCAGTCTGCCTCACATATTCGGCCACATTGCAATGTGTCTGATTATAGAGACTAATAATTTGACAGTTTACCCTGAAATGTGTATTGTGCTCTACAACCCCTCCCCTCCCCCCCCCCCCATTTCGTCGAAAGCATTTTTAATGCATTTTGGTCGATGAGAGTGCACAAAGACAAGGTATACATCTTGAATGTAGTTGCACGTTGGACACAGACCCATACCAAGAAATACGAAAAATGTTCAGGATTGCTTTCAGATCCGTTAGGAGGAGGAGGCATGTAATAAAACATAACCAATGAAGTGATAAACTGGTGATATAATGACTGTCTTTCTGATTAGGATGAAAAAGAGGTACTGTAAAATCTGTAGTGCCCACTTCCTAAATCTGGATAACAAAAGCACAGTAAAACCTGTTTTAGTGACCACCTTTCAGGATCGGATGAGAAATATACAGTAAAATCTGTCTATCGGTGACCACCTTCCAGGCTCGGATAAAAAAAGACCTGCAGTAAAACCCGTTTCAGCGACAACCTTCCAGACCCGGATAAAAAGGCATACAACAAACCTGTTTGCAGGTACCACATTCTGGACCCATCTAAAAACACTTAGAGTAAGCACAGTGTTTAGTGATCACATTCCAAATTACTACATCTCTACCTAATCTTGTACAGAAATTGAGGATAGGATAGCCACAAGTTAGGTTACGTACCCCCTGCCTCTTTCATATCAGATATAGTTATTCAAAAACTTATAATTTTGAAATAGTACAAAATTGTCAAAATAAACTTTGTAAACCGAAGGAAGGGAAAGGAGGGAGTCGACGGGTCGGAGCGCTGTCAGAGAAACATTTTTTGTTTACAGACGCAAAATGACCATGGCTCTCTAATAAAAGTGTTTGGCATTTCGGACACTGTTGTAGGTGTACAGAGGCCGTTATTATTCATTTTTTGTGCGCATCCCCCGCCCACACTAAAATAAGCTTTGGCCAGATGGTAAAAATAGAGGGAGACACTTAGGTAATTATGTAGCTTGTAAAAAGGTTCAGGTTATGAATATTTGCAGTAGATTTTAGGTAAAAAATTGGCGATTTTCCCCCATCTTCATAAAGTTTTGTTTCTCGTTGATAGCACGAGAAAATACAGAGAAATGGAACGTAAGCTAAGCTTGGTGGAGAGAGGGAACATGAGCAGGAAACGTGACGTAAAGACAAGCAATCAGAGAGAACAATTTGAACAGCTTCTTGATAAGCTAAAATCAGACTACCTTAAGAACATGGTATTAGTAAAAAGCCACGACTCTCAGACTCTTTAGGAAAGTAAACAGTGTTATGCACAGATAGAAAATCAACCCTCTTTCAGACCATACGTCGGCAGAAACATTGTCACACATTTTCATCGATTTTTTCCAAGATAAATAAAATAAAATTCATTCGCAATTTTCAAATACAACCGATCATGCTTTCGATAACGATGCTGCAAACATAGAAGACCCGCTGATATCTTTCAGCGACATCAGTGAAGACGTTAGCTAGCTCGTGTCACAATCCACTGATAAGTTCTGCGAGCTTGACTCGCTCCCGTCCTCTCTAGTAAAAGCACGCTCATCTGAACTTTTACCTGGCATATTAAAGATTATCAACCTTCCACTGCGCGATGGAGACCTGCCTGCTACTCACAAAAAGGCAATAGTAAAACCTTGGCACAAAAAGCCAACTCTTGGAAAGACTGAAAATAATTATAGGCCCGTGTCAGATCTCTCCTACACCAGTAAGTTCGTCGGAAAAACGGTTGGAACGCAGTTATTCAAGCATACCTCTGTCAATATGACAGGGGAAAAATTTCACTCCGTCTATAAACGACAGTATAGCACCGAAACTACTATGATTTGGATATTTAACGACCTACTCACCCACTTGGACAACAATGAAGTTATTGTAGTCCCATTACTCGACCTATCAGCTGCATTTGATACTGTAGATTGCAATATTTTAATTGAGCGCCTCAGGTGTACAGATGGCACAGATGGCCAAGCAATACAGTGGTTGCGTTCTTATTTAACGGATAGATCATACGAAGTTTCTGTTTCTGGAAAATACTCCAGAATCAAACACTTGGATAGATCTGATCCTCAAGGCTCCACGCTAGGCCCCAGACTTCATAGTGATTACACGCAGCCGATAGGTAGACTACTTTGAACTCTAGACATTCTGTTTCACGGATAGGCTGGCGACACAAGTCTTATAAAACACGCTGCTATGTCTGCTGACTTCAATAGCGCCGTTTCTGACCTAGCATTCCGTGTAAGTCAGATGAACAATTGGAGGTTTTAATCATAGCTAATCCTCACAATCAAACCAAAATCAAGTTAATTCAGAGCAATATTGCTGGTGATGACATAACCAGAGTGAGTTCAGCTAAGGCTTTGGGAGTATTGACAACACCCTTGACTTAATTTCCCATATCACCAATATATGCAAAACCTGCTACTACCACCTATCATTGATTAGCAAAGTTCGACGCTACATATTGTACAATGTTGCTAAAACTGTGGTTCATGCCTTAGTTATGTCGAGGCTTGATTATTGTAATGGTGTTTTAATTGGATAGCTATGGTGGGTGCCATAAACCCAGATAATGCGTCTTCAAAGTGTAATGACCACAGCTGCGCGAGTGATCGGTAGGAAACTCAATATGACTCAGTTTCAGGCGCCCTCAAAAGTCTACACTGATTACTGATTCGACAAAGAATTGAATTCAAGAATTTATCCATGGCTTACAAATCAATGAACAATACAGCTCCGAAATACCTCACAGAATTACTTACGACGCATTCCCCATCACGATGTTCACGGTCACAGGATCAAGCACTTTTAACACCTAGGCGTTTTCAAAACAAGTACAGTTGTAGATCATTCCCATATGCTGCTCCTAAATTATAGAATGAATTACCAATGGATATCAGACAAGCATCTTCGTATTACTGTTTTAAAAATTACTTAAAACCCATACTACTCGTAAAGTGTATTTATAGCTGCGTCTCATCAGTATTAATTTAGCTTGTCCCAAAACATGTTTGGTTTTAGTCAACTGTATTATTTTATATGCAAATTTTAGTGTCATATTATTAATAGTTTATATAACTATTTTAATGAATATATGTATTTAATGCAAAGCGTTTAGTTGTACATTATGTAAGCACTGAACAAAAGACTCTAATAATAATAATAAGAATAAGAATAAGAATAATAATAATAAAATTATCACCCCCTAATGAGCCTACAAATTAAAAGGCTCAAGAACTTTCATACCCAAACAGTTTATTGCACATTAAATGTCATCCCTTCACAAATTCCGATTGGTTCTAAGCACGAGGCTGCACCTAACTACGAGAAAAATGAGGATTTAGTGCCAAAGAACCATTCATCGAATTAAGTTCTCATCTGCATAACAGGAAAAATTGCAATTTTGCAAGTTTCCAGGGCAATTAGCGTGAAATAAAACCTTTAATTTAGTGATGCTCACGAAAAAAGTTATTCTGTCCAAGGAATGTTAGGAAACTTACCATTTTTAGGATCGAGTTTAACGCTTTTCTTAGAATAAGCTTGAAAGGATCTGCTTAGAAATTGCATGATGAAATTATTTTAATTTAAAAGCCATTTTAAGTGAACGATTTTGTGTCGAGCAACATCTATTTTTGCTCCCCACTCCAGGGAAGAACAAAAAAGCAGAGTGCCACCGAGAGCTGACGAATGACCCATAACCATGTTAGTTGCAAAAGCATAACAAATTGCTCCAAAATTGTCACCTTGCATCACTAGTAAGTCTTACTCAGTTGTGAATCCAGCATCTGCATCCATATAACCAAGAGCCTCATGATGTCTTGCATGAGATTAGTGCTAGCGAGATTTCGGGCGAAATATCAGATCCTTTTTCCAAATCATTTGTAGAAAACGTTGTGGATTTCAAAATCCTTTTGAAAGAAATCTGCGGAAGTTCCTAAGCCCTTCAATGATTTGCCCAGATTGGTTTTGGATGTTTGTGCAGTCAGACGAAACTCGAAATAGTTTTGATGTAATAAACCATTTATGACCACGGCATCCATTTTGGCATGTTTGAATGAACAGCGTAAATCACTTCTTCCTAACACTGAAGCTTCTCTCTAAAACAGGTTATTCCTTTCTTCTCCACCAAGATGACCTTTTCAAAACGCCTGTTATTTTGGGAATATTGGTGTCCCTTTGATTTTAACATTACGCTGTGGTCAAGAAACTACTGTTTCTCATTCTAAATATGCACAGCGGGTGGGTGTGGATTGTGAAAAAATCTGGACATTTTGAAGAAATGAGAAAAAAGCTGAAGAGATCTTAAAATAGAGCCACTTTTCCTCGAGGGTAGTGCAACAGTGGGGATGCAACAGAGGGGAATGATATGGCGGACCAATGAAAAAGGGCTATGCGTGTTTCTGGGTCACTTGAAGGTCTGAATGCTGTTAAAACTATTATTTATGCACGTGATGGAGCTGATGCAGTGGTTCAGACCAATACACACTCTGAAAGTGATCAAATTTAACCTCTATTGGTCTTCCCTGAAATTCCGCATTAAAATTTAATGGGCAGAATGGATGAATATTAATACCTGGACCAGTGGGTCTTCAGCTTTCCACTAACAGCGTATAGCATCACACCACTGTGTTGCGAATAGTAATTTCGAAAAAAAAAAAAAATGAAACCGCACATGCGAAAAGCTTGGATTGTATTTGGTTGGTCAACAGCTTTCGCAGTTGGGCTGTATATGTTACAGAAATCACTTGTGAATAATGCAATATCCAGGGCACCCGTTAGTAGGCGTTTGTTTTGGCATAAATCCTTCATTATCGCTCAGTTATGAAACAGCTGACCTCTGAGGTATACGAGGGGGAGGAGAACGAATGGCTACAGTAGATCGAAATTGGTGAAACTGAAAAGACCATCTCCCACAGCTGAAAACTATTTTTATTTGTTTTATTTGTCAGGTATCGCAAAATCGGGAATATTTAAGTCGAAAGAGTTGGAACATTTGCATCGGGCTTTAGCTCCGAGTAGCTCTGACTTGTATAACATCGTATATCTCTGTGTCAGAGCTACGAAGCCTTCCATTGTTCATATATCTTTTATTTGTTCATAAAAGTGCAGAAAAGTTAGCTTCCGCATCCACCTGTCTATTGTTTGTTTACATTCTGGCCTTTAAATGTCACGTGACCAAAGTCAAGGGACCGAAAATTTAAATAAAGGGGTTATAGGTTATTTGAACAATATACATGTATATTAAATAGTTGATAGATGCAGAATTACGTATAAATTTATTTGGTACACCCACCATATTTGATTTTTTATGTTAACGTTCTTTTTGAAATATCAATTTAAAAGTTCTTTGGTGGAAATTTTCGCAACCCCTTACATAGTGGAATGAGTTTGTTAACACACTCAAGCCTACATTTCTGCATCGATTGACAAGATATCTTAACTATGAGTAGTATTGGAATCAACAAGGTTTGGTGTTGTAAATGAGCCATGTCGGCCGAAGAACATTGACCCAGCTGAACTTCACAAATTTTCCCAATCCTTACTCATTTGAATGAGTTTGTTAACACACTCAAGCCTACATTTCTGGATCGATTGTTCAAATCTTTTAGATATAGGAAGTATTGGAACGAACAAAGGTCGGTATTGTAAATGAGCCCTGTCGGCCCAAGGACAATAGCCCAGCTGAACTTCAGAAATTTTCACAACCCTTACATACTGGAATGAGTTTGTTAACACATTCAAGCCTACATTTTTTTAAACAATTGGCAAAATGTTATACACATAGGTAGTATGGGTGGTAACAAGAATTGGTATTGTAAATGAGCCATGTTGGCCCAAGGACATTGGCCCAGCTGGAATTTTAAAATTCACGAATATGATACGAAGGGTTGTAGTCCAACCTAATAAAATCAAATACTTGGATTGTACGCCGGCGGGGGACATAGTCAGTTTCACTGACCCATTTGTTTATTATTAATTGTTTTAAATTGCATTCATTTATCAATCATTTGGCTAGGTACGAGGGGGGGGGGGGGGTGGCAAATGGTTACTGTAGACCAAAATTAGTGCAGTGAAAAAGAATATCTTCCGTGTCTGAAAACACTTTTCATTTGTCAAGTAATGCAAAATAAGGAATAATCGAGTTGAAAATGTTACCAAGTTTACATCTAGCCTGTTCAGTGGAGTTGGAATGTGACATTTTGTTGTCACCAATTACGATCTACTTTGAACCTCGGTTTTATCTCCTCTCCCTCGGACAACCCGCAGACTGAGAATTGGTAGAATGAGAAATTTGACGTAGATAGACCCAGTAAACAGTCTTTGATAGACCGAAAGCAGCTTTACTCATTTTTCAATTGTGTGTCCTTAGCACCATATATTTGGGAAAGTATGTCACATAATATTGTAACATAAAATTGAAAGTATCATGTGTTGTTCAAGAAAAAGTTAACAAAATTGGTCAGACTGATCAGTAGTTTTTTATTGACGTCACCATCTTGGTTTATACGAATCGATTGTTTTGCTGCTGGTGATTGGCTTTCCGCTTCAATTCTTCGCTATATAACGATTATACGAGTCAACTGCCTCGCTTTGAGACTCCGCTGTGGGAAATTTGTGCGAGATTAGACTACTCACAAGTCTTCATTAACGTTTGGTAAAGGCCGTCAAAGTAATGCGATAATGACATATAACGACTGTGTTAAGCTTTCTTGAAGAAAAAAAGAACATGGAAATAACCACATATCTCCCGCAGCAATTGAGCATGATTTATTGCATGAAAAAGTGAAAATAAATTTTGTAATTATACACCAAAAACTTTTGAATTAACCTTTAAAAAAGCATGGAAGAAATTGTAATTTAAATGTAACGGGTGTACAGGAAAAGTTTTGCTTTATTCTGCATCCATCAATTATTTTAGTATATTTTACAGGTTTTACAGGTACATTATATTTTGCTTAAATTTTTGGTCACATGACATGTTAAATCCGGAACATAAAGAAACATTTCACAGTTGAGTGCGAAAGGTAATTTTTCTCCACTTGAACGAAGAAATAAAAGATATGCAGTCCATTTAAGTCGCGCCTGTTTTTTCAAAGAGGATATTGCGTATGACCTTTCGGTAAATGTTCGTGTAATGGGGACTGGTATGCAGGATTCGAGCCTCAGGACATATAAAGTTGGCTCCTCTTAGCTGAACATTGCAGGGATTTGTAGCTCTGACAGAGATATACAGGTAGGCCACAGTGATAGAATGTCAGTTGCTTTTCCTATACAAAGTGCGCTTTGTAAAGTGATTCCAGTTGACCTAGAGTATTTCACCCGTTCTGTCGACATGGGGAATCGAATACTTGACCGAGATTTATTCAGGGTTTAATAAGCGAATCCCTACTTTCAATTTTGCCTTAAAGTGGCATTTCGACCGTGTGCGAGTAAGAAAAATCACACTTTCAGAATGAGCAAATATTCTTACGAGTGTACATCACATTAAATTTTCACACTTGACGGAAATTGCAATAAGTACCGGCCGGAAATATTTGTTGTCTATTTTTTATGTGCCTGTCACTTGCTCATGAAATATTTAGTGGTTGGGTGTTTTTTTGTTGTTTTTTTTAATATATGGCATGCAAAAACGTACCCAGTTCACCCAAATTACGTAAAGAGTTCATAACCTGGCCGGCTTAAATTCCTTCTTTGATTGTTTAATACCGATGACATTATCGAGAAGCACGGGACTGTGGTAAGGTTTATTATCCCCTCGCTCAACTTTGTTGGCGAAGGGGATAAAGGATTTGGTTAGTCCGTCCGTCCGTCACGCTTTTGGGTAGTGGTCTTGTATGCTCAACTCCGACGAACGGCAGTGTTGCCACTTCCTACGGCTTTGGCCGTATCTACGGCTTTTTTGTCATTTTCCCAAAATCCTACGGCTTTTCAACGGCTTTTGATTTTACATACGGCTTCCTACGGCTTTTTACAAATTATCACTTGACATTTAAAAATTTTATTTTGGAATTTGTAAAAAGAATATCCACAATTAAAAGTTTTTGATGCTCTTTGCTGTGGTGCTTTTTTATGGATTTTCAGAAATATAAGCCATCTATCGTCTGTCATGGGAGTCGTTGATGTGTATGGCCTTAACGCATCCTTAACCGCAGCAAAACCGCTTCCTGCAGGTATGTTGACTTTTTAACAGAAACTATATTTTTCAATAACTTGATTGTAGTTGTTTCGCGTTTTGTAACGAATGGCAAAATGAATTCAAACAATGAATGCTGATTGAATATCATGTTTAATAACTTTGAGGTATTTATGTAAATAAATTAAGTTTTTGATGAGTGATGAAATAGAGAACTATTTCTAGAGTTTATGACCATGTTTAAAGATTAGTTTAAAACGAAGCAGTCTTTTGAGAATTAATTTGCGTTATGTATGATTCACGGTATTGTTGGTGTTTGTTGTTGGCATTTGAAAAAAATGGTTGTTTGAAAAATTCTAATAGGTAAACTTCGTCAAAATGTATTGATTAGAGTGAGGTCTGTAAATTGTAAACAGGGCGTTTGATACCTTATTTGGCATATCTGTCACTTTTATGATGTACATCCATGAAAATAAAGCGTCTTGAATGAGTCTAGACTTTTTTTTCGATGGCTATGCTTTTTTTTGAAATGTTGACGTTGTAAACAGGAAATTAATCCTTTTTTTTCAGGCTGTCATGTGAAGATAAAACAAGGTCATTATTTAGATATATATTATGGATTCCCCTATACGAAAATAAAGGCTTTCTCATTAAAAAAAATAGAATTTTATATGAATTGGTTATTTTGTAGTCCTTTAAATAAGTTTATTTTTTGATCAAGTCAACATTTCGAAAAAATGAAAGGGAGTGGCGACCCTTGCCTCCAGAGCTAATAGTTAAGTATTATTTAAAGTACACGGGATGAGCTTCTGTGCGCAAAGACTTGGCGAGGCAGAAACAGAAGGAGGGTTGATCATAACTAGATTTGTTAGGCTTCGTTAGAGGCTATGTCAGCCCATTGCCAAAACTAATAGATATCCCTTTTATAGATATTTTTTTAACTGTATTTAAAGGTAAAATAGTAGAGGCCTTGATTTATATGATATGTGTTGTAATTTATTTTGTAATTTATAAGTTCAATTGATCGTGATTTATGTTGCTCAACTGATAACTATTTCATTTCACAATAGTGTAAATTGTATTGCCAATGCTTATAAATATGGTTAGTATGTAGCCCTATGTGTACAATTTTGACATTATTCCAATTTATTTTTAGTTGTATTTCTTGTATTTTATTACAGGCATGAGAAATTTCATTTTTGCAAAAAATCAAACGCAAACGAGCTACTTATGCCACTTTAGTAATTTTATGAGTTTTCGAGGAAAAAAAGAAAAAAGAAAAATATGTTAAGTTAGCGTCATAATTTAACTACAAACTTTCATCCAAATATGAACAAGGGTTGCTAAAATGCCTTTATTTTTTTACAACTGGTATACGTTTTATTGTCCTGACCAGGTTTTGCTTTAATTTTTATTTCGAGTGTTTAAAGAAGAAAGATATAAGTAAGCGTTATTTGTTTTGCATTTAACTATGTGTGTTCAGCGTTTTTAAGTTTTCACTGTCGAATAATTGATGTAATATGAATTAGCTTAATTCGAAGATTAAAGGGTTGAAATTGAAACCTTAATTATTGTTTTGAAAAAATCAATGCGTTGTATAATTTGTTGTGGTTGTTGTTGCTTTTTTTCCTATATTTTCAAATGAAAACACTTTTCATTAGTTCCCTGTAGGAAAAATAGATCGTGAATTTTAATAGGTACATTTTTGATTATCATTAGGGAATAGATGAAAGACTTGACCTCTTAAATAATTTGTTATTCCATGTGTTCAATGCAGCATTCATTGTGAGTTACAGGTTAAAGTATTGATGTTAATGAGTTCAGTAAAATTGTAACTTTTGTATAACCTTACAATCTTTAATCAAGATTATGTTGGAGTTTTGAATAAAATTGTAGGTGCTGCACAAACACAATGAAACGAATTTCATGACAGACGAAGATAAAAAGTGGTAAAGTAGAAATAATCCGTTTTCGCGCGACTGCTTAAGGTAAGTATGGTTGAATTTCATTCTCCATGGCTTTGCAGATAATGTTTTGTATAAAATACTACCATTAAAACACGTTTTGAAAAAAAAATAACGGCTCTCCTACGCCTTTTACATCAAAAAGCTACGGCTTTCTCGGTATAACCCTACGGCTTATAGCATAGAGGGCAGTGGCAACACTGGAACGGGTAAGCACACACATTTCAAATCCTATACAGATTTACTCCTCATGTATTGTAGTTGTGCACCTCGTATTCAGTTTGTCGACTTTTCAGTTAATTAGTCAAAATTGAGGTCGAAACTTGGCCATTTCATTTGAAAGTAATGCATGCATACAAACTGAACTTGGTAAATATTTCATACTGTGTTTATGATACAAAACATGCGAAGGGCGAGGGGATTTGCAGCGTTCCGGTGCTCTTGTTAAGTTCGGATTAAAAAATGAAAAAAAATAGAAGGAAAATTAGCAAAATTCCATTTTAATAGAAACATATGCTCAAGTGGGTTATGAAGCAGGCAAAAGAACATGTAAAATGTGTTAAAAGCCCATGTGATGGTTTGTTGAATTTTTAAGTGTCTGTATTGAAAGAAAATTGAAAGTTTTGCTTTTTCTTTGTAATTTCTTTATAATTTATGGGAATGAATTTGTACCCAAATCACACATCGGAATAATTTTGGCGGATACGAGAATATTTATTTGGCTGTCAGGTGTCCAATATTATGTACCTGTATGTGCTCCAGATTCACAAGAATGTATAAATAGTTATTTCAATCTCGCATCTTTGTATGTTAAAAATGCTTCTGTATGCCTCGTTGCTCTGCTATCTCCAACGTAGCAAAGCAAAACAAAATGTTTTTGTTTCAGAAACCAACACAAGAATCACTGCGCAAAGACCAGCTTGCACTAACGCATCTGCGTGAGAAAGTGAAAAACAAAGATTCCAGTTGAGGATAGCATCACTACATATGAAGAAGACTTGACAGCTCATGATTTTGGAAAATAAATCACTAATTCAGGATGGTTTATCTGTGATTGTGAGGAACTCATGGACTCTAGTTTAAAGCTGTCGTGTTAAGCACTCTGCACAACTACGATTCACGTTGTTCAGCAAGGCAGTTTTAATGTATGTGTTAATATATCTTCTGTCTTCCATCCTTAAATATATGCCACAAGTTGTTGTTCCACAAAACTAAGTTTCACACATATTCAAGGCGTTAGATTTTGGAACCAGAAAAGTCTTATTTGCTTCAATGTTTTTTCCGCTATGCCGTGCACCTAAACATGTTGCTTATTGTCATACCGGTATATATTATATGGGCTCTGCAGAATTCGTGTAAAGACTGAAATTCAAAATTTTAATTATTTAAATTCCATCATTTTAACTGCCTTTATTGGAAATGTACAGAAAAGAAATAATAAGCGTTTATATCAGTTACGTCAGTTCCCCGTGTTGGGGATACGAGACTGGGTTTTGTTTATTAAAAATAATGCAGTAAAATTAATCAAACATTTATTTCTTCAACCTCTCATGCTTACAACGTAGTACACTAAGATTCAAGATCTGAATATACATTCAAGAATAAAACGTTATAAGAACAAAAACGGAAGTTTTCTCATCCTAAAGTCGCAGCACAGAAAAAAGGAAAAGGTGTTTCAAAAAAAAAAAAAAAACGCGACATTTACAGTAATTTTTTACTCGGATCGGAATATTTTATTAGAGTTTGGCGTTGACACCGCGCCTTGGCTTTCGGAAATATTAAATGCGTGATATCTTACAATGGTCAAATTGCCCGAAATTCAAATCGCCCAAAATTTTGGTCAAATCGCCCAAACCACCATGCCAAATCGCCCAAAATATTTCTGGTCAAATCGCCCAATATTTTGTCAAATCGCCCAAACTTCTTGACCAAATCGCCCAAACTTTTGATGTCGAATCGGCTAAAACGTAAATGGACTTTCATGGGTTTCAACTTTATTTAGTACTAAAAACATGTTTCGACTCGAGTTTTAGTATGTTATTTTCATTACTTTCGCCTTTTGAGACAAGATATTCAAGATGCAACTCATGGCATGAGTAAAACTCCCATCGATATTGCAACTACAGAAACAATGCTAAGATGCTACCAGTTACCAATTGCTATTTTAAACACAGAAACAAAGGATGAGTCTTTATAAGTTTGATATAATATACTCAAGATGCATCAAACTCCCATCAATATTTCATACTACAATTGTTAAACAATTGCAATTACTTAAAGGTTCAATTTATGTGATTAGCACATCAGAGAACTGTTTGATGCAAAGAAAACAATTGCACAACAATCACTGTAGAAGACACCAACTACTCAATTGCATTTATTATTGTAATTGAGAATTTGAAAGGCCCATTTATAAATGGAATTAAGAAGTTAAAATCCCGTTTATCCTTTTATTTAATGTTTGAAATTGAGGGCCAGATCCAGTTTTTTTCAATAGTCACTGTAGAAAGACGCCAACAATCATAAGTTCAATTGAGAATTTGAAAGAACCATTTAAAAATGCAATTAAGAAGTTGAAAGTTCTTTTTATCCCTTTATTTAATGTTTGAAATTGTGGATGCAATTCACCATTTCTGGGCGATTTGTCCAATTTTATTTTGGGGGATTTGACCATTTTGGGCGATTTGACCATTTTTGGGCGATTTGTACTTTGGGCGATTTGACCATTTTTGGGCGATTTGTATTTTGGGCGATTTGACCATAACCCGGTGTCGATAACTCTATTTGAAACCCTCGCTGTAAAAGCGCCACTTCTCATGGTATCTACAGTTACCTTGCAGCGACTTTCTGTTACAAGTTCTATAGCAAGCATGACTGAACGTAATAATCACCGCTGCCCAAGCCACCCCTTACAGAAACCGCAGCGATATCTCGAGAATATTACTTAAACTACGAAGATAAATCATGATCCTTGCAAGAAATGCCCCACATGTAGATTAAAATATCACATTTTACACTAAAATTCCACGCTGGATAGAAGAATCGTAGAGATCTTTTAAGAACAAAGACTTCAATAAATGCTTTCTGGCAACAATCTGGCCCTAATTACACAAGGCGCTTAAATGCTAACATCACAAAAAGTAACTCGAAACACTGATCAATTGTACACGAAATCGTGAAAACCAGTCATGTAGGCTCAACCTTTAACTGTTTTTGCTTCATCTGCAGAAATACTGTAGCCCTGTTCTCTGTCGTTTGTTGGCTTTGAGGCCTTCGAAGAACTCCTTTATGTCTTCTTCCCTCACCACCTGCAGATACGTGTAAAATTATAAGAAATCCGTTACTAACAATTTAACAGGCCAAGTTTCTTTCAGTGTTTACTTTTGAAGGTTATTTATAAATCTATTACCCTAAAGTTAGCAAGTAACAAAATAAGCATTAAAAAAAATGGTCGTTTTCAACCGAAGAAGCATTTTAAGAATGGTTGATTATTTTCCATAAAAACATGACTCCTAAATATAGCATTAAAATCACAGTCTACCTTTCCACTTTCAGCGAACTTCTTCAAATATTCCGTTAACTGGTCCTTCATGCTTGCATATTCTAAACACAAAACAAAATCATTAAAACTTTACCTTCATCAACAATTAAATCAATTTAAGCTTTTTTAGTTAAGCCAGAAAAAGAGTTTTTGATCTCGCTGCCGATATTTTTAAAGTAGATATTATTTTGTATTTTTTGTGGAAATTTGTTCAAACACAATGTTATCCAAGACCTTTCGACCGAAGATACTGGGCCACTCTAATAGTCAGTCCCAAAAATATTTCTTGATCACTTTTATTCATCAAAACTTTCGGTAGAAATTCTTGGGCCGCCAATTACACACTGCGACCAAAATGTATATTAGATGACTTTTTATGTCAAAGTTCCTAGAAGTAATTCACTTAAAGCCGTTTCATATATATATGCTAAAAATATAACATAGCAATCCTGATTAATCATATAAATGCTTGTTTAGTTGGCCGCAGCGCATGCGCATACCTGTGAGTACTTCCACTTGCTGCGTGCGATCGATTGTCTGCAGTGCCTCAATGCCCTTGGCGTACGAGTCCATATTGGCAGTCTTGCCTCTTGCCTCGTACTCGGTGATGGTGTCTGTCTTTTCACACAAGTAGCTCACATCCAAACTCGTGTACATGTTCTGACAACACAAGGGACAAAACAGATACTTCAATGTCATTTATTCTTATATAAATGATAAATAGAAATGTTATTTACAGCTTGTGATTCTAATTAAACTGATAACTTCAGCACGTTCTCAGACTGACATACTGAACACCATTATACTGTGCGGTTCTTTTTGAATGAGGGGGTGGAGGGAGGAGAGGGGCATACTGAAAGCACTAAGCTTACCTTGCAAATCTCGCACGCGCAGAGTTTGCTTCTCCAGCCCTCTGGCCAAAATCGGCCACCCGCATTGTGCGAATCCGCTTCGGGTGTCTTCAGATTTCGCAGCAAACATTCAGCATTACCCTCCCCGTCCCCTTTCTTCTCTAGCTGCGTTTCCGTGTTGCCGTTTAGTGGAATGGATGTCTCTTCCGTTTTGTTTTCCAGCAGCGGCGTTAGTGCTGGGGTCTCCTCCGCACACCTCGCCTTCTCCTCTGTTCGGGATTCCGCTTTGCCTTCCTCTTGTTCTTTAAATAAACAGCATTAACTGCTAGCCCCATAAGCCTCACTCATTTTGATAAATTCTTGCCAGTTTTTCTCGCGTTTCAATAGAACTGTTCTTTAGTTTAAAAAAATGCTGCTTTTCTGGAAAACAAACTAAATGAAGTAATGCAAACTGTCTCACAGAGGGCGTTGGTCATTATCTGTAGCTCATAAAATTCAAACATTTCTCCAATTTCCCTCGCATCATCCTGCGCTGTTAGAAGCTTCTCACATTATTTCACAAAAAATCCTGACTGGCAGACTGTTGCTGACTTTGCATTGGTTCTGTTGCCTACCTTTCTGTTTCTCACTGGATTCTGGAATGCTCTTTGTTTCTAGGGCATCTTACCTTTCTGTTTCTCACTGGATTCTGGAATGCTCTTTGTTTCTTTGGCATCTTACCTTTCTGTTTCTCACTGGATTCTGGAATGCTCTTTGTTTCTTTGGCATCTTACCTTTCTGTTTCTCACTGGATTCTGGAATGCTCTTTGTTTCTTGGGCATCTTACCTTTCTGTTTCTCACTGGATTCTGGAATGCTCTTTGTTTCTTGGGCATCTTACCTTTCCGTTTCTCACTGGATTCTGGAATGCTCTTGTTTCTAGGGCATCTTACCTTTCTGTTTCTCACTGGATTCTGGAATTCTCTTTGTTTCTTGGGCATCTTACCTTTGTGTTTCTCACTGTCTTCTGGAATACTCTTTGTTTCTTGGGCATCTTACCTTTCTGTTTCTTACTGCATTCTGGAATGCTCTTTGTTTCTTGGCCATCTTACCTTTCTGTTTCCCACTGGATTCTGGAATGCTCTTTGTTTCTAGGGCATCTTACCTTTCTGTTTCTCACTGTCTTCTGGAATGCTCTTTGTTTCTTGGACATCTTACCTTTCTGTTTCCCACTGGATTCTGGAATGCTCTTTGTTTCTTGGGCATCTTACCTTTCTGTTTCTCACTGTATTCTGGAATGCTCTTTGTTTCTTTGGCATCTTACCTTTCTGTTTCTCACTGGATTCTGGAATGCTATTTGTTTCTTGGGCATCTTACCTTTCCGTTTCTCACTGGATTCTGGAATGCTCTTTGTTTCTTGGGCATCTTACCTTTCCGTTTCTCACTGGATTCTGGAATGCTCTTTGTTTCTAGGGCATCTTACCTTTCTGTTTCTCACTGGATTCTGGAATTCTCTTTGTTTCTTGGGCATCTTACCTTTGTGTTTCTCACTGTCTTCTGGAATACTCTTTGTTTCTTGGGCATCTTACCTTTCTGTTTCTTACTGCATTCTGGAATGCTCTTTGTTTCTTGGCCATCTTACCTTTCTGGTTCCCACTGGATTCTGGAATGCTCTTTGTTTCTTGGGCATCTTACCTTTCTGTTTCTCACTGTATTCTGGAATGTTCTTTGTTTCTTGGCCATCTTATCTTTCTGTTTCCCACTGGATTCTGGCATGCTCTTTGTTTCTTGGACATCTTACCTTTCTGTTTCCCACTGGATTCTGGAATGCTCTTTGTTTCTTGGATATCTTACCTTTCTGTTTCCCACTGGATTCTGGAATGCTCTTTGTTTCTTGGACATCTTACCTTTCTGTTTCCCACTGGATTCTGGAATGCTCTTTGTTTCTTGGGCATCTTACCTTTCTGTTTCTCACTGTCTTCTGGAATGCTCTTTGTTTCTTGGCCATCTTACCTTTCTGTTTCCCACTGGATTCTGGAATGCTCTTTGTTTCTTGGGCATCTTACCTTTCTGTCTCTAACTGTATTCTGGAATGCTCTTTGTTTCTTGCCCATCTTACCTTTCTGTTTCCCACTGGATTCTGGCATGCTCTTTGTTTCTTGGCCATCTTACCTTTCTGTTTCCCACTGGATTCTGGCATGCTCTTTGTTTCTTGGACATCTTACCTTTCTGTTTCCCACTGGATTCTGGAATGCTCTTTGTTTCTTGGGCATCTTACCTTTCTGTTTCTCACTGGCTTCTGGCATGCTCTTTGTTTCTTCGACATCTTCAACACTCACTTCCGATTTCTCATCAGAAGATGTGATTTCTGTCTTCTTCAATCCTGAAAGTAAATGCACTTAATAAGTCTATGTATGATCACATGAAGTCAGGAAAATCAAAACACAGTCGATGTTAACACCGGGAATTCACGACCTGCAATGAACGGAAAAATTTCTCGAGCCGAATGTTTTATGAACATTCCTAAAATAATAATAAAAATAAACTTGATAATTAAAGAATCATTTGTTTTATTAACTATCAACTATTGATAGGAGAGATGTTTCTCACATCTTTTTCTCAAAGTTGCTGTCATTTTCATTTCATTCATGATCATTTAAAAGGTACTACAGGAATAACCCCTACCGTTTTGTTTTGGATACAGTGTTGCATATGTGTATAAAAAAGTGCACTTTTTACAGCAATTTTCACAGACGAATTCATCATACTCCTCTGGTATTGAGTCACACCCAGTATGCTGAAAGAGAAGAAAAAAAATCAAACCTTACACAGCGTTAGTTTGTAAACTAACCAAATCTTTCCACAAAGAATCTGAGCTTAATGCGGTGAAATATTTCTGAAGATAGTCGTTTTTTTTATTTTTTATTTGTTTTCTATTTTTAGCAACTCGATGCCATGATCTCCGTATACTCACCCGGCCATGGTACCAATCTTCACAAACGATGCATTGAATCATCTCATCATCTATCTATATGAAACGAAAGAGGTCACCTAAAATATCCCTACCAACACCTGCAGAATGCCACATCAAGTGGAGTGTCAAAAATATATATCGAGAAAAAGTTACTCACAAACATAGACACGTTCTGATGCTTTAACTTAAAAATCGGCATGATATTTTTAGGCAATACAACAAATAAACAAATTCCAACATTGCCAGTAACTGAAATATAGGGATTAGCCTAGTAATTAATTTGATTTGACTTTTATTGAATATATAATTTGTTGTTGATGACTTGGCTGGTACCTCATCCTCAGGGTCGGGATAAGGTCTTGCGCATGTGCAGTAGGCCCCTTTGAAGTTCTGGTTATAACTGTTCCTGTTGTTCACGTTATCGCGTTCCTAAAATTGACAGCAGAAAATGTTCAAGTCGATGTCCTCACACAATAAGGTCAAACCCTCAATACATTCACATCGCAAGCAACACCATCACATGCTACAAAGGCACTTTCATTTGATTTTTTCAACATTTGCTTCTGTTTATGTTTTTACGTTGTTTTTTACACAGATTAATGACTTGACAATTAAGATCAACTGAATTACACACTACACTGGACATACAATATTCCATCAACGAAGTGGTTTCTGAAACTCAATTTCCACATTACTTCAAGCGTTTTTCAACTCCGGTCACATCTGACCCTGTACAACTTGAAGTGCTTTACGATTTTAAAAACAATCTCACAATAAATATCCCTTAAGAATGAGCATCAAAACGAACCTACCGGAACGAGCTTGCATTTTTCTGAAAATTTACTGTTTCCGCAATCACATCGGAAATTCCTGAAATACAAAGGTGGAGCTTGGAAATGCATCAGCTGAAATACTGTATACAAATCTCCCTGGTAAGAACTGCATGCAAATGAACGGTATTCGAGTCAGAAACACAGAACCCAAAACATGTTACCTCAGTTACTGCAGGCAAGTTTTCTAACTTTTCTAAGTACACTACAAATGAAACTCAATTAAATACTGGATAACCAGTGAGTCACCCATAAATATCATAATCTGGGTAAATACAAAAAGGTGGAGACAGACATTATGACAATCCGTAGCAAATATTTTTAAATAGATAAAATTTGTACGAGTTGAAAATGGATCAAACACACCAAAACAGTGTGGACTTCAGTTCCTGCCACCTACTTAAATTCTCTAAAATCAGGTAATCATACTGAAAATTGAGACAAAACGTCTTGGAAAGGAGGAGTTGGGAGTGGGGTGAGATGAACTGGTTTTGCCTGCGAAGTGTCTAGGAAAAGGAGGAAGGTGGTTATAGTAGCACAATGCTCACATATCAATCGATAACCCACCACTAATAACACAAAATTGCAGTTGAGACAAAGAGATAAAGAATTCAAGCACAGTAAATAAAATAAATAAATCCTTATTCCACACTGCGTTCTGCATCAGTTTATACTATACATGTACCTTTTGGTGTAAAGTTCATACAGGTCATGACCATCATGGCACTCCAAACTGCAGGCTAAGCAAATCCCCGCCGAGTCCATGTCTGGTTTTATGCAAGTCGCACAGGCGTAGAGAGCTTGGCGAGGCAAATATCCCTGGAATACAGTAAGTACAAATATGTTCATCTTTCGATACGTGAAACCAATATTTGCCACCAATTTCGCATTTAATTTTTGATCTGTAGATCGTCAGGAAAAGGTATACAAAACTGGAATTTCACAGCAAATAATATCATGAATCAGCTTTTAACCAGTATAAATTCATAGCATCATTTTAAGCACCGCGCGAACGGACAAGCATTTTACTACGGGGCCTTTTCTAGAAAACTTCTAACGTCTAAAATGTAAGTACAGCAGTGTGAATGCTCACCATGAAAGGAGAACTTTCAAAACTGAGCAAAAACGTTAGCTTCAATACCACGATCAAACTGAAAATCTAGTTTTAAATATAAACACAAAGATAACACTTGATATTCACATGTTCGTATGTGCACTGATTGGGATCGCTCCCACCAAGTACCGCCCGTGCATCGGCTTCATATTGTATCTCTTCCTCCAGCACATCAACCATCGAAATGACGCTTTCTTCTTGACATTTTTCACCGCTGGTACTTGCTTCTGCCATCGTCAACCTGATCAAATCACAATTTACAAGTGGGGTTAGAATGTGGGGAGCATCGTTTATATCGCGCCAGGTCAGTCGACAATAAACATGCATTGATTTTCAGCTAACTATATTATGTATTATAAGCCCTGCAATAAACAATTTGCAGTTTAATGTTGACATGATGACTACTTTTGGATGGTAGATGGCGTGGCGGACTACAGGTGGGGTAGGAAATCATCCTCCCAAAATTATCGACCCATGATTTCCTCACAAGTAAGATATGACAATGTAAATCAGGGACATGTGTCTAAAATCCTATACAAGATTTGTTTCAACTTCAAGACACTTGTTTTAATAAAGAAAAAACACTGATAAAGAAAAGTACTTGAAATGTTAATTTCTTTATCCTTAACGACATTTCTGCGATCGAGAAAATATGTTCTCATAATGGATATGTCGCTATAACCGACAGTTTTAAACAGTAAACAGCTCCTGCGGGACCAGATACTTATGTCGTAATAAGCTATATGTCGCTATATATCCCATGCTATTTATTTGTTTTATTTCGACGCGAGTATCTCTGTGCCTTTTCCATGACACTTGTTATCACCACGATTTTATACCAAAATATTAGTTCATTCCAGAATACATAATCCGAATTCGAATTTTTGCTAACTTGCTTAAAAGTACAACATTGGCGAGCCCCAAAAAATGAAAAAGTCGTCAAATATACATTTTTACAGAAAATGAACAAAAACTTCGCAGTAAACATTTGCACCATATGTGGGTGCTTCTTGCCACATTTCAGCTTAATCCAGCAAACTGTTTCCGAGATATCGCAACAATATGGCCAAAAAACTTAAAAATCAGAAATTTAAAAAATCTCCAAAAAATACACTTTCAATGGAAACGAAGAAAAACTTTGCAGTATACATTTGTGCTATATGTGTGTTCTTCTTGCGACGTCTGAGCCATATCCAACGAACTGTTTTGGAGATTTAGCCTGCCAAAGTGAAAAAAAAATGCACGAAACACCCCCCCCCCCCCACCCTCCCCCATGTTCAAAAACTTGTCAAAAATAGAATGTTTGAAGGAACTAAAAAAATAACACGGGCATCATCAGACATGTACCCCAATATGTATGTAAGTTTTGAGAAAAATCGACTGATTAATTTTATAAAAACGCACTGCGTACAGACGGACGGCAAGACAGACAGAAAACAAAAAGACAGACGGACACACCAAATGCTATATACGTCTCCCTTAGGGGGGAGACATATAATTACTCACCAAGTATTTTCAAATTCACCTGTGGTAGATAATCTGTTATATGCAAAAATGAAATAAGACGTTACATGCAGGCATAAATTTAGCAATTGAAAATCTTTTTATCACAGTTAAAGAAAAACGGATAAGGGATTTTTGAACATCGACTAAAATAAAAGTTTTTTAAAGGTTTGAAAGGTTTTTTGAGTAAAATAAAGGTTTGGGATAAAAATAAAGGTTTTTAAAAGTTTAAAAGGTTTTGTTTACGTGCCTGAATTAAACAAAACTTCGTACTTGGCTGAATTACAAATTGGTCTATTAGCTTCAGAAGATTACCATGGCCTAGCTCCGAGTAGCTCTGACTTGTATAACATCGTATATCTCTCTGTCAGAGCTACGAAGCCTTCCATTGTTCCACTAATAGGGGTCAACTTTACATGTTCTGAGGCACGAATCCTGCATACCAGTCCGTATTATTAAAACATTTACAGAAAGTTCATGCTCAATACGCCCTTTTTGTAAAACAGGCACAGTTTTTAGTGAGCTGTATATCTTTTATTTGTTCATAAAAGTGCAGAAAAGTTAGCTTCCGCATTCATCTGTCAAATGTTTGTTTACATTCTGGCCTTTAAATGTCACGTGACCAAAGTCAAGGGACCGAAAATTGAAATAAACGGGTTATAGTTTATTTGGACAATATATATTAAATAGTTGATAGATGTAGAATAACGTATAAATTTATTTTGTACACCCACAATATTTGACTTTTTATTTTTACGTTCTTTTTGAAAGTTTCTTGGTGGATAATTGCAAAAATTATTGTTACTATTTCACGTAATAAAGTATGCTCCCTGTATACAAACAGATGTCAATTATTGTGGGAGATTGGGGTTATTTCCGCATTATTTTCTTTTAAAGAAAGCGTAACACAGAAGTTGTATATGATTACCGTTGTACTTTGAGGGCCTTTAGCAAATGCCAATAAAAACTCATGGGTCGTTGAATCTCGCACAAAGTAGCCAAAGGGGTGCCTCAAAGCGAACGCAGTTGACTTATTTATCGTTATATAGCGAGGCTTTGAAGCGGTGCCTGGAAACTTTTTAGCGCACCGCTTCTTGGGGGTAACCATGGCCCAGGTCCACGAAGCCGGTTGCTACTGGGGAATCGGCTTACCGCTTAAATTCCTAGCTATGCGACGATTATACAAGTCAACGGGGCAAAAAGCATATTTTCTCACTCTTTTATACCAAATATAACAGGGTATTTTTCTGGGCCGATTTCATACATTTTGACCTACTTGTCACATGCCAGGAAGTTAGTTCTTTAAATAGTTTTCACCGTTTAAAATTTTTTTATTACTTAACCTAAATATCGAAGAATTTGTATTGGTATAAAACAGTGCGATAAACTGCAAATATCGCTCAGTATGCCCTCCGTTACCCACAATGCATTGCATGAATCTGTCCGCAAGAATACAGTGAGATAATTTGAAAATACATGAAATTATAATATAAAATACAAAAATTAAATAAGTATATTATACAAACAGACTGGAGAGGCGTTGCCAGAAGTTTAAACTTATCTGAGAGCCCGCATGTGAGCTATGTAACACACATTATAGCAACAAAAGGTAAAACATGCCAGGTACGCACACAGATGGTTACAATTATACAATATTGAATTATCGCTCACTTAAATTAGTAATCCCAATAAATTCCAATCGATTTTTAAGACAGTATACTCCCTTATTCTATATACTTTACAAACTTTACAAAATAGGGAAAATGACCAAACAGTCTGTGTTCTGGTAATAACTTCTAAACTTTACGCTCACTTTTTTCGCGAAGTCCGCAAAAAAATGGCTATTTCTCGAGCTGTCTTCTTATTGAGGATGCCCTTATCTTGCTGTCACTGCAGTTTTAAATGCTATCACCATGTATACTTTAAGTGCAGCCTTTTAAAAAAGACACAGCAGAATACGAGTCCTTCTTATTGAATTTGAAGATCTTTTTCCAAGCAAACCAACGCGCAATGTGTTGAAGTTTAATTCAAACATAAGGAAAACCCTGTCTAATCGCCTCTACTCTTCACCAGGCATTTGCACTTTTCTGTTTGGCTTGATTGTAAAGTTAGACTTTTCATTCTCACTGATGTATTTAAGCAATGTCACTGCGTAATGTTACTACACGTGGGGATTTTTCAGTTCCCATAATTTATTGAATTCATACAATTCGGTAATGTGTTCCCCTATGTTTCTTTTTTTTTTTTCGCCATAACCTTGTCACGTGAACTCCTCTGAGACGGTTAGAACACCCGCAATACAAAAATGGACACGGAAATTTTACCATTTTAGTCCACATATGATACCAAGCCACAATAATTGAGCAAATATTGCGTGTGGGTGCTATGTGTTGTATCTTGGGCAAGACAGCAAACATCTCATCGAGAATACTTATCTCCCATATTTGGGGGATGCTTACCTACAACACTTACTTGTTGTATTCACATTATAAACAAGTGAAAGTTATGAATATCTGGTTTGCCAGTTATAACCTTTTTGTGTCTATTTATTTACGGTTAATTGATTAATTAATTAATTGATTTATTATTATTATATGGCTATGTTTGCAAAAGATATTAAAATATATTTCTAACTGCGAATTCTATACGAATTCGTTTTGGCTTTTCGCTTGCCCTCACCTGCCCCAAAAATTGAATAAATAAATCAAACGTTCATATATGCGGGAAGGGATACATGATGTTACAATATGGCGTATCATTGATGTCTTTCACTTTATTAGAGCTTAAACATTTTTGACGTTTCATGAAGTTCGGGCTATCATTGAATATTGAAGTCTACATGGCAAAACTCCGGGTACAGCAATTTTTCTCTTTTTTTAGGGTGTGCTCTTTTTCTGCCTTTGGCTAAATTTATTTGTGCCGTAGATCTTTTTTTACACCCGCACAAATCGTCAATTTTTCGATATTTATTCAAAGTTGCATCAAAGACGTTACTTCAGCGTTGGAAAAAGTTTATGTTTTTTTTTTGGCAACGCAAACCAACATCGCATCTCAGCAGCATTTTTATTTAACGGATATTAAAGTAGTTGGGCAAACGTTGATCTACTTTTGCGATAAAATGCAAAAAATACACCAAGATTTAATGTTGTAAAAGGATTTTTTAGAAAGCAAAATCAGCGTCTACAAACATCGCTGCTTATTCAACTGGTAATTTGGCATGACTTTTAACAAAAATTTTAAACAATCCTGAAAATTTAAATATTTATAATCGTATTTTGTGTGGCTCGAAGTGTAACTTTGGCTATTTAATAGCGAAAGCGGTCTTGTTTTAAAATGATTTTAAAGACTGATCCAGGCAAATAACATGATAACACAAGCAGAGGGTACTTAAAGTGGCATAATTAACACTAATTCAACGATAATTTACTGTCTCAAAACATAACTCGGGGAAGTAACAAAATAATACAAACAGGTGGTACTGGAAGTAGGATAATTAAACACTAAAGCAATGATCACTGACTGCCTCAACAGAATATTACCTGCTCAATTTCGCGAAAGATAACGGAAGAGTTGATGGTAAGACAACCAAAGCTATTGATGGTTACCTTAAAATATTAATAATGATCATGTCCTCTTAAAGTTCAAGTCCAAATTTTAACATAACTTAATGACTTGAAAATAGGTCAGCCGCGGTAATAGTATTTCTATTTATCATGCGTGTTATGCCATTTAGTGAATAAATTAAAGTTTGTTTATTTTCGTTTAAAACGGTCGAGGACGTGTGCTTTATGGCTAAGTAAAAGAGCGACACTTTTCTTCGCTTGTAACTGGTTGCCATTTCTCTATGCTGCTGCATGTCGCGCTTTGTGCGCAATGGCCGAGTGCTAACTCTCGAGGGAGTTGGTGCTATACACACACACATACACACACACACATATATATATATATATACATATGTGTGTGTGTGTGTGTGTGTGTGTGTGTATCATCCCTTCGTCGCGCTTTACTCATTAATTGCTAGGGAACAATAGCAACAGAATCTAGTTACAGCAGAATTTGTAATAGCAGCAATCAGAGGGCTTCGAAAATGGGCGAAGAAAAAAGTACTGACAGCTGAAATTGTAGCAGTGCTCATAAGAGAAAACTTTACCATGCTGGTAGCCTCACCGTTATTGACAGTACTGCCTTTAAAGTCTAAAACTAACAGTAGCCCAACAGTGTTCTTCACACCGCAGTAAGCAAGATGAAAGACAGCAGACGGAGCTCAACCACGCGTCAACCAGACTCGCAGCCAAAGCTACCCCCGCGATGTTAGAAAACTTACCGTGCATCAACAAACCGCCGGCGGCAGCTTTCTGGAGTGCCGGAATGAGAAGTTGTTCTCCGGAGACGACCCTGGCTGACAGGAAAAAGCCAGGAAACAATGAACCTCTTTTCGCTCCACCTCTGCGGCTCTGGGCTCGCAGTGATGAAACAATGCCAAATGCACAGGGCTTTGCAGCCTGCTTTCAGGGGGTTTGAAAACAGTCTGGGGTGAACTTTCCCTAATTCCCAGTGGCCATATTCACAAAAGTTAACCATACAATAATTCATTCCGTTAACTGCTCCGTTGGCAACCCGAAACGTCCGAAAGTAAATTAATAAATTTATCCTGTTTAACAAAATCTATCTAAAATTGTTTGCATGATACAGCTAACGATTTTTGCTTCTAGGAGTACAGTTAAATGCACAGTTAACTTTTGTGAATTTAACAGATTCATTGACGATTCTTCATTTCAAAAGACAATAAACCTAAAACCTGCGGCAAACAGATTATATCTGAAAGTTATGATCTTTACAACTTATTGCAAAAACGTCAGAATCCAGGAAAAGTTTTACATTATGGTTCAATTAAGTAAATAATATCATAGTAAAATTAATACGAGAACGACAGATTTAACGGGCAGATGTTCTCGCCGAAGTTTGTTTCCAGGACGATATGAAGAACAAAGCGCTGTGCCTTGTTCCTGCGTTAGGCAGAGGCATCAATAACCATTAGGTCCCCGGATCAGAGCAGACTAATGCATTTTCTATGATTTATTTTCTCTCATAACTTTATACATTTAACTTAAAGAACTTTGAGACGGTCAGTTTCTAGGCAGTTGAGGAAGAGAATCCATGCAAAGGAGAACGCTGCTACAGAGGCCTTTTAAGATGCAGTACACAACTAGAACATCCTCTTTGTAGGCAATCGATAAATACGTTTATT
The DNA here is from genome assembly GCA_949752745.1 of Protula sp. h YS-2021. Classification (NCBI taxonomy): domain Eukaryota; kingdom Metazoa; phylum Annelida; class Polychaeta; order Sabellida; family Serpulidae; genus Protula; species Protula sp. h YS-2021. The sequence goes on from OX457024.1 coordinate 23,465,222, forward strand.
GCACATTTCGTACAAAAGTCTGGCATGTGTGTTTTATTGCATTTTTTGTACAAAGCCCATTCGTAGAAGATGACTACACTATCATTGTTCAACGTGTTTAAGCTCGAGGAAATAATAGAAAAGGTCTAGGGTTGATCAATAATCCGAGGAAGAAGCAGCACGGGGGCGCATGAATCACGAGCAATCTCGTGTTGGCCAAAATGAATAGGATGCAGAGCGAACAGAAGATATTGTTGAAAAAGATACACATCGTTAGATCAAGTTAATCCACACGATTCATGCAACTTCTTTGGGACCTAACTCAAACTACTAAAACGGGCATACAAGAGGTTATGTTACAAACCTAACCCCCCACTGCGATTCGAGATCATAACTCAGTAAGTATCACATTGCATAACAATTGACATTGGATAATACCATGATAGTTGCGGACCGAGGAAAATACAGGACTACTTAAAAATTATTGGTTAATATTGGAATATTATCTATAAGGCATGGACACTATGTGCTAATTACAGTTTCATCACACAAGTGTTTTCGCCGTCTCGTTAAGCTATGTGAAAAATTTTTGGTGATAACAATTCAACAATAAATTTGGGATGAAAATTGAGACATCGAAATTGAGTCAAGGTCAAAATAGCTGGAGAGATAAGATTCTAAATGTCATAATGAAGTTTTCAATGAGAATTTGACGTATTTTAGTCGAACTGACGCGTGTGTTTTTTCGCAATTATCCCTTTTAACAGTCCCTATCGCATACTACAATTTCGAACTACAAAATCATGTCCTATAGATTCCCTTCGGTTGAACGACTTAACTAGGACACACAATTCTGACAATATGCTGGCAACAAAGAGAAAAGTCACAACTACACGAATGCTGACATTAACTGGATACCATGCCATCAGTTGCCGACATGGACAAAACCTCGAAGTAATGTCACGGAGAAAATATTACTTGGATAAGAAAATCCATTCTGACAACATCATGACAAGGAAAAACTAGAGCCTCATTTCTCACCGAAATGTTAAACACTTGACAAAAATAAAAACGCAAAAATACTTCCTTCAATGGGTTAGTTCTTGAATAATATATTGCAAACAACACAGCTTGAATACATCTTATAAGACGAGTAGTGTTTGGTTTTTGTTGATATAAGGTTTTATTGACTGATCAGGCGTACGCCGTGGTATCTATTTACGCAGTGAGAGCTCGCACAAAGCTGAGCAACTGTGTATTCTGTGCTGTGCATTTAATGTTACGCATTTACTTGAAAAAATATACACTCTTTTCACATGGCGTTTTAACAAAGAAAACAAAATCGAAGACGACAATAAAAAGTGACATGAACATGTTCAGATCAAGCTCTTCATAAGTCCCAAGTGTCATGGTCCCAGAGCCCATAGTGTCAGAGAAGAAGAAGACACAAAAACTCGGAAAACTGTCAAGAAGAAAAAAAGGATGAATGGCTGCTCGCACAAATTCATATAACTCTTGCAAGCTAACAGCTTGTCAAGTATTAAATTCACATTAATACGAAAGCTGACATTTAGAAAAAGTGGAAACCATGCCGAAATTTGCTGTCATGAACACCACACTGAAGTAATGCCACAAAAAGAAATAAATATTCACAATATACGCTTCGAATATTTTATGGTTATGTAAAGAGGTACAAAGATGTGATTACTTAGCACCACAAACAGATCTTACTTAACGTTTTCTGGACCTAGGAGGTGGATGTTACAGAGAGGTTTTTAGTTCGGATTTGGAACGCGGTCGTTACTGATAGATCTTAATGAACGTCTTTGTATACGGAGCTGGAAGGTGGTTGTTACAACAAGTTTTACTCTACTTTTTACATTTATTTGGAAGGTGGTCATTACGAATAGGTTTTAATATGGATTTTTAAAGCCGAATTTGGAATATGGTAACAGCATACCGGGTTTGTTGTAAATCTTTTTTATTACGATCTGGAAGGCGCGCGTTAGACGTCCTGTTTATTTTATGCTTTTTATCCAAACTTGGTCTATGCAGGCAAGATACTGTCTTTTTTCATTCCTATATAGAAAATGGTCACTATATTATCCGCTTTATTTTTAGATTTGCTGAGAAGGGTCCATCCCATGTTCCCAAAAAATGCGAAGGACCGAAATATTTTTATCAGAACCCAACTCCCGCTGCTGATCTAGATGCAGCTTTCAATGGAATATCAGTAGATTTTGTTAGATAGATGAGGCTATTAATTGCCCCAAGACTGTACTATTACACCATAGAGTATACCGACTTTTTTATGTCTTTTCATCAAAAGAAAAAAATATGCAAAGACTTTAAAACCCAGTCAAAACAGTTTTAACAAGACACTTGAATTTATGCAAAAAAAAAAAAAAAAACCTTCAGATGCGACTTCATATATATCTTCATATATATATCCATATCATTGGTTGATAATATGGTTCTAATATTAAACAAATTGAATGTTGAACTAATATGATTTAATTGAGTCTAATTTGAGATACGGTAGTGGACAAGAGGACTCCCTGCCAAACAGAGCTCATAATTTGGAAGAAATGCCATAACAGGTTAATAAGCAACTTTCAACTTTTAAGCTTAAACACGTATGCACAGATGCCCTCTTTTGATGTGACTGTTCACCTAGGCCAATATTATTGGCCAGTATTAAGAGTTTTGACAAACAGATTTGACAGTACTTCATTTTTTGCGGACCTGGAAGGTGGTCGTTGCAGACACAACTTCAGTACTTTGTTCCACCTGGATCTGGAGAATGGACCTTACAGTCTTTTTACCCGAGGGTGGTTAACTGCAATAGCAACATGCACATTTTTTATCCGGGTCTGCAACGTGGTCATTACCAGCAAGTTTTACTGCACTACTTTTATGCTTGCCTACTTTTTACTGCAAGTCTTTATATTCACGGATTTCAAAAGTGATCCCTACAAACAGGTTTTAATGTAGGTCCTTTTAACCACATCGGGAAGACGGTCGCTACAGACAGATTTTCTGTAGGTGTTTTTGACCGGGTCTGGAAGGCGGTCACTACACACAGGTTTTCCTCTGCATTTTTTACCCGGGTCTGAAAGTTTTTCGCTACAAACTGATATTGCTGTACGTCTTTTCTCGTGGATCTAGAACGAGGTCGTTTCAGATTTTCCTGTACGTCTTTTTTTAGCCGGATCTAGAACATGGTCGTTATTGACAGATTCAACTATTGGTCTTTTTACTCCGGTTTGGACGCCGTTAAGAACCAACAGGTTTTACTTATATCTTTTTATTCAGATCTGAAAGGTGTCCGTTTGGCACGTTTGATGTACTTTTTATTCGGACTTGGAGGGAGGCTGTTAGATGGAGTTTTGTTATATGTATTTTTATCCATATCTGTAATGTGGTCTTTACCAATAAGTTTTACAATAAGGCTTTTTTAAAAATGGATTTTGCTGTTCAAGACACAGCTTTACAGATAATCCATAGAATCTAAAAAAAAGAAAGTTACTATTTATTAATGATTTTCTCACAATACAAAACCGAAAAGATCATCCATGGCAATCGTGTAGTGTTGCTCTGGACAAAACAATGAAATGACGTTATGGATTTATAGAAACCTGTGCCAAGCTGGGAACCCAATACAATATGGACATGGACACCTTTAAATGGAGTCACGAAGGTCAGCATTGTGAAACAGATAGTTCTTGGTGACTGTTATGAATACTCAACTTCCTAAACAATACCTATGGGTTTCCCACGAGTATTTTTCTGCGAGAAACCTTCATAACCAAGCTGTAATTATTTTCTATTTCTTGCCAGGAAAGATTTTGTCCCGAAAACTAAACTGTGGAAAACTTATGAAGTAGCTGTGGGAAGCCGAACGACAAGCAAAACCACGGAGCCGAACGACAAGCAAAACCACGGAGCCGAACGACAAGCAAAACCACGGAGCCGAACGACAAGCAAAACCACGGAGCCGAACGACAAGCAAAATCACGGAGCCGAACGACAAGCAAAACCGCGGAGCCGAACGACAAGTAAAACCACGGAGCCGAACGACAAGCAAAACCACGGAGCCGAACGACAAACAAAACCGCGGAGCCGAACGACAAGCAAAACCACGGAGCCGAACGACAAGCAAAACCACGGAGCCGAACGACAAGCAAAACCACGGAGCCGAACGACAAGCAAAACCACGGAGCCGAACGACAAGCAAAACCACGGAGCCGAACGACAAGCAAAACCACGGAGCCGAAAGACAAGCAAAACCGCGGAGCCGAACGACAAGCAAAACCACGGAGCCGAACGACAAGCAAAACCACGGAGCCGAACGACAAGCAAAACCACGGAGCCGAAAGACAAGCAAAACCACGGAGCCGAAAGACAAGCAAAACCGCGGAGCCGAACGACAAGCAAAACCACGGAGCCGAACGACAAGCAAAACCACGGAGCCGAACGACAAGCAAAACCACGGAGCCGAAAGACAAGCAAAACCGCGGAGCCGAACGACAAGCAAAACCACGGAGCCGAACGACAAGCAAAACCACGGAGCCGAACGACAAGCAAAACCACGGAGCCGAACCGAGCAAAAAGTACGACTGTTCAGTAAGCGCATTTAGCGGTATTTAAGAGGCTATCCATGGAGGACATGTGAAAATTATTTAATTCCCACCCCACAACCTTATAAATTTCTAAATTTTCTATCCCACTAATAATAATTTAAGGGGTTCGCCCAGGTTCAGTACTTCCCTCCTATTCCCTTAAGAATTTTATGGATAGCCCCAAAGTAGGCCACCGCTGACTTCTCTGATTCTTTTACCAACCTGTTGTGGAGATATCGCATTCACGCAAGTATTTATTATCACAAGCTTAATGCATCACTAGTTTTTGTGATATTTTTTTATATCATCCTCTAAAACAATCTTACAAATGAAAACTATTTTTCAATTAATGTTGATCCTCATTTATACCGCACATAAAAATATCAATCGCGTTCTGCAATTTTAAGGCAAAAAAGTAGGTCCTAGAACTATAAGTTTACTTTTACTCGTTAGCCCGAAACAATCATTCTCATGACATCCTGGCTCTAAACAATAATAAACAATAATACAATACGAAAAAAAAAAAAAAAAAAAAAAATTAGGTAAAAAAAAATAGAGCCAAAAAATCCTGTCTGCATTCACAGTACGAATGTTGTATGCCATGGCAACCGTTGCTGACATGGACAAATCACTGAAACAAGGCCACAGAAAAAATAAGTGTCTGATTGCACTTTATTTGTGCTTAATAAAACCATAATATGCATTTCCCTTTGGTATTACTATGGCTTCCAAAAATGCATTGGCACTATTTTCATATTCCCACAATGCCTTGCACCGCGTAAATGAACAAATATTTTCTTCAAATATTACAACCAGTCTCTACGACACTTTCCTCAAATTTATGGTTATGCAAAGAGGTACTGTTCGGTTCGCAAAGCGACTGCATAGCCAGGATGTCATTTTGGCATCGTCCTGTCAGAAATAGCGTGCATCTATCCACCAATGATACGTCATCTATATACCAAATATCACAGGAAACGGAATAACAGGCTGGCAGTAACAGGTGGCGATGCACGGACGGACAAACAACATCCATATCTTTAGTCCCCCTCCGGGGCTGAAGCCCCAGTTGGAAATTAATAAAGTAACGATTGAGAATATAAAGAGACACTCAGGATGCACATGCTTATCGTACATGCAATGGTTCTTGCGTTAGAGAACTGAAACCGGATTGGTTTGGGGACCCAAGATCATAGTTGAACACTCTTGGATTTCAGATCAATTTTATTTATTTTCATTTTTTTCACCTGACAAAGAAGGAAAAACATTTTTTCACATTCAAATTTTAAATCTTTCAACAATTATGCCTCACGCATCATCCTTAGCAGCTATCTACATTATATAGACTAGATATCCTGCAAGTGTACATACAGTCTGATATATATATAACAGAGACAATAATGCTAGTCACACGTAAACCAAACACCTCAATGCGTCGCTAAATAATAAACGAAAACTTTTCTTACTATAGGATTTTTAAAGACGAGCAACGGTAATCAGTTTCGAAGATGCATAATGATATTTTACCATATTTATTACTGTGACTATAAAATCTTACAACGAAAAAAAAAAAAACACACATAAATTAAGACACCCACTAGAGCTGTTGCTGAAACAGATTCGGCTAAGTAACAGAATGAAACTGTTACACTCTTTGTATTTCACGCACTTCTAAACAAAAATGTCTGTGTACATTGTGCCCAGCCACAAAAACGAACACATTTCAAAGGTGAAAGGTGAAACTGAGCAACTTTGAATAAATTTAGACTTGCTAGACCTCATGGGCAATATTTCTATCAAAAGTAATCGGACAGGATCTGTGGGACGAACAGCAGGAGCATGAGGGGAACATTCCTGTCAAATTTCAACGTAATCGGACCGGATTTGTATGAAGAGTAGCATTTTTGTATTTTTTTTAGTCTGGCCGACATCTTGGCCAATAATGGCCAAATCGCCAAAAAAACAAACAAAAAAAAAAAAAAAAAACAAATACATAATAATACTAGAAGCTGTGTGGAGGATCACCCAGGGAACACTCCGGTTAGATTTAAAAAAATCGGACCAGAAATGTAGGAAGAGCAAGACTTTGATTTTTTTTACATACACACACATATAAAGAAAGACAGTTAACCAACAAGTGACGAGTACAGAAAACCGACGATAGTCGGCTGGACTAAAAATATCTTCTACATTTTGATAGCAAGTTAATTTTCAAGTTGCAAAGATCTTAACATTCACCCATAAATAAGAACTGCATGGGCGTAAACTCAAACGGGTTACAGTTTAATATCCATGGCAATGATGCCACGATATTATCTCGACAGAACGCACAATCATACGATACACAAGGCGCGAACACATTGCAAGCACCTGCGTGAGCTCTGTGCAGTATCTATTCTACTCCCTTTACACACTGGCAAAACTCACCAAACTACACCGGCAAGTGTTTTTGTTACAATAAAAATCTCCCCTATCCCACATCTCCTCGCCTCAACATTCCTTATCAGCAAAATATGACACACTGCTGAACAAAGTGGCAAGCCTAACTGTTTTCCAAATTCAATGGCATTGACTGAAAAGTAGACGGCAACTTATCGTGGGTAATTCTGTAAGTCCACCCCACGTATGATCGAAACTGGTCGGCCAGTTTATGAGAAATCGCTGCGGACAGGCAGATGAGTGTGCGGATACAAGATAGAGACGACAAAAACAAAGTACTTCTCTCGAGGAGGGTGATACACAATGACAAAAAAAAAGCCAAAGAAAACAGTGCATTAAAAGCCACTGCATTACTTCGTATTATTTTCTATTTGCAATAGATGTAGAAAACAAATGTAAGTGGATCCCCTGGCCCCTACACGACTACGATACACAAACTCCCACCCTCGTTTATGACTGGCTCCAGGTTTTTATGACAATAACCAGAAACATGCGAAATAATTATTCATAATTGCAGCTGAATACATTTATTTTTCTCGAAATTGCTTTCTTTGGGTTTAATACTCATAAATATTGCTTCGAATGCTTTTCTCACATCAGTGTAGCAAAATAATAGCGGGTACTTGTTTCTAAACGAATCCTTTACAAAGTAATTTGGTATAAAAAAATAAGCAGAAAATGAAAATGTTGAATTATATATATTTTATCTTAATTAACTTAATTAAAGCTAGAACTGAAATCAGTTCCATAGTGCAACAATTAAACCAAAAAAGTTATTCAAAATGAAACGTTTCCATATCCCAACTACTTTGTTTTTCAATAATTAGTAAGGTCGGGCTCTGTTACGAACTTCTTTTTTGGCTATGTGTGTAAATAACACTTTGAATTGCTTTGCTTCACAACCATGAGCATCCCCCACCCACAGTCCGGAAACAGGACAATCTCCGATAGGACCTAAAAACTTTCTGATGTGAAATACAGATATTGTCCTTCTACAGTTTACAATTTGAACAAATCTGGTCGACGAAAAAAAAAAAAATAAACACAGGTAGATCCCTGAAAAATCAAAGACGCAGTCTTCATTTGGACAAGACAGCCAATCGAAACAAACTTCTTGGTATCGTAACTGTTGCTAAAAATATCACAAATAAGATCTGGCTTTGAGCGGCGATGTCCTATCGCTGTTGTCGCATGATTATGAACAGCAGTCCAAGTAATAAGGCCAGAGCTGTCATCACATAAATATCCCAATTAGGGCCAAGAAGGAGCCGAATGTCCAGGCTGTTTAATAAATGCGCTGCTTGAAAGTCCTGAAGAGAAAGCAAAAATCGAGATTGAGAATAACAACGGAATTAATAGAACAGTGAGCCGACAGGCACACCACGAAGCTTTTGGAAAATGCTTAAAGTTTGAAAATTCGAAAGTTTTGAAGAAATAAAAAGGAAAATAGAAATGTATTACCTCGGTAAAATACTCCATGGAGAAGAGCATAGAGAGCTTGGCTAGGGCGAGGGCGACGGGAACGTGCGCGTCAGTGCTCGTCTCGGCCGCCATGTCGTAAAACCTTTTCGCCAAGTGAATGTCCTACCAATCGCAAGAGAACAAGGGTTTGGTGCAGAATGTTTCCAATTAATGTATCAACGTGTCAATTAAGCATGATCGAATCGTATTTTTTTTTTTTTTTTTTTTGGTTTATTAATTTATGTTTCAGTTAAGCACTGAGAATATTACACGCCATGTGCGTTATCACAATTTTCGATGTTTGCCTCGGCTTTTCCTTGAGGGCGACTTTATATCACAGTGTGAGGGCACATCAAGCAAGAAGAGCTGAATACAAGCCCACCTGCTTCATGCCGAGGCCCCTCTCGTGCATGTAGCCGAGGTTAAACATGGCCTGGGCGTTGTGTTGCTGCTCGGAAGCCATCCTGTAGTGCGAGGCGGCCACCTCGTAGTCCAGTTCTGTGCCCTGCCCGTAGTAGTGGTAATCTCCCACTTTGACCCGCGCAAAGGTGTAACCTAGAGGGTGAGTTAATGTGCTATGTGAAATTTCGCCAAAAAATTATTAACAGAAATATAACAAATGGGTTATTCGGATGAGGTGTGTCTACGTGGCTATGTGGGAAAGGGGCAGGGGGGGTATTTATTGATTAACCTTTTTAGAAGAACCGTGATGGGTGATTCTATTACAGAAGAAAATCTGCCGCATGACTTAAAAGATTAATGACACACAGCAACGCTCACACTACAGTAAAATGCTCAAGTTTTAACCCCTTCTTATGGAGGGAGGTCAGAGGGGTGGGAAAATCGAATGTATTTTGCAGCACATTACCATTTACACTTCTGGTGCATTCTGAAATTCTGTGCACAACTTGAAATTACCTTGAGACGCGGCTCTATTCCAGAACAGAAGAGCCCTTTGGTATTTCTCATTATCAGGAAATATTGACGGGTTATCTGAGTCTAGGATATAAGCGACGTTTGATTGCGCCACTTCATAGCCCAGCTCGGCCAGGAAAGTGTATTTGATTAAGGCGCCATTGATGTTGTCGTCCTTGTACATGGTGTGTGCGTCCATCAGGTAATCCGCCCAGCTGCCCCTCTCTGCCACGTTTTTATACAGCTGTCAAATCACAAGGCAGTGAACGGAATAACCATTTTACTTAAATATTCCTCCAGTATTGAAACTCATGTCAGGAGGAAAATCTACTTTAAAGCAATAATTATTGTAAAATAACTCTTCTTCATACGGAATACACTTGATAACGCGAACCTCGCGGGGCCTAAAATAAACGGTCATATGGAATATTTGATTTGCCGAATAAGCACACATGGAGTAAAAATTACACTAATATAGTTCGAATAATAGCATACCGCGGGTTAACAAAGTATGCATTACCGTATATAAGCACTTTAATCAACATGTATTAGGCAACACCTTTTTTTTTTTGGTTCTTGATATGTAAACACAATACGCAGCTTTCATACATAACATACCTCAGCAGCAGTTTGGCAGTTCCTAAGCACGCCTGTACCCGTGGCATGCATCTGTGCCAGGTTAAAGTAGGCCAATACGTGTCCTGATTGGCTGGCCAGATTAAAATACTTCAGTGCTAATCGGTAATCTCGCTTCACACCTAATCCGCCTGTTAACATTCATGAGAAAACTGTATATTTCCTGTTCTACCATCACACACCATACCACTCTTTTTAAATAACCAGTGCGATAGGTCCATACTGTAAGTCTTAGGCAATGTCGTCATTTTATTGGATGAATTTTCTATATAGGTTTACAATTTACCTGACTGAAGATAATATCAGTTTTTCTTTTATGGCACCTTCAAGGACGAGGAATGCATATTATAGTTGTACTACAAACCTGAACTGTTAAGTGTCGTATTAAGAAGCTATCCTGAAGTTTATTTATCTATCTTAAAAGACTGGCCAAAAGACTCCGTGCGCTCGATTAGCTACATCAATCGAAGCGAATGCCAATCCCCTGCGTACCACCGAGAGACTGTTTCCAATCCGGGATTGAATATAGTTCAAATTAATTTAAGATTGTACTCACTGAAATACATAATTCCTAACTGTAGCTGCCCATCAACCCACCCCTGGTCAGCCGCCATGGTGAAATACTTGAAAGCCCTTTCGAAATCCTGCGAAGCAAATTGGTATGAATAATCTCTGTTCTATTTCTTTCAAATCATTGAAGAAATCACACCCTTGTTTCAATGAAGACCCCTTTATCAGTCGTGCAAAGACATAAACAATTATATTTATCATTTAAGAGCATAAATTTTTATGTTTTTTATTTCACCTTTTCTTTCGCAAACTATAACCCCACCGATTTTTTAAAGAATAAAAGCATAAATACAGTGCCAAGCTTAACAGAGTGCTTCGATTTTTATGAAACCTTTTTGAAATCTATCTTTTCAGAAAGAAAATTTCTAGATTTGGAAATATTTTTCAAAAAGGCTACCCAGCAGTCAATGACACACAGTACAAAAATATCAAGGTGTTGCAAAAAATAATATCACAGGTACAAGCTTTTTCAAAAACGTTTTTGTGACAGAAATGATTATTTGGCTTATGTTGTTGAGACACGGACGGGCAATCACGGACAAAACACAAATATCTCCTAAAATAGCAGATATTTATAAAAACACGTCTTATCCGTCTCAGTACCGTATCTCTTCTTTTATTCTTCTTAAGCTTCGATCTACGGCTCACGAGATGCCGTGACGTCGCCTACGTGGTTGCGATGACGTGACCGGTCATACGTCACAATGACCTGTGACCAGTCACAACAATCGCATCAATTAATTCAATTCAGAGCAGGTTATTGACTATCAGAAAGCGATTTCTTCACATTACTCCCCGTTTTCTCAAAAATTTGTCCCCAAATTTAAATGAACAATAAGAAATCGCATTTTTTTTATCAAAAATAGGAAAGATAAAAATTGATAACAATGACAAGACCTAACCCTAAGATTGACGTAGGCGTATACAATAAATCAAATAAACTTAAATAATTACAATAATCAATCAATTTAAGTTTTAAAATTGACAATTATTTTAATACCCGGTAGCGACGTGCCAATTCGTCTCGGAGGCTTATCCCAAATTACTTTGGCCTACTTTTGGTGTTTCTACTTACTGTAAATCTTACTTTAAATTACTTTAGCTTACTTTTAACACTTTCTACTTTATGTTGTAGATATTGCATGTGAAGCACTGATGTACAGTGACCTTTTCTGCACCTACCTAGCTAGTTGACAAAGCTTCATGGTGGTCTGAGGACAATAAACTCAGCTGATCTTGAGATTAATTTTGTTCGTACTGAAAAACCTTAACTTTTAGGTGGTCAGAGGACATTATACTCAGCTGATTCTGAGATTAATTTTGTTCGTACTGAAACACCTGAACTTTAAGGTGGTCAGAGGACATTATACTCAGCTGATTCTGAGATAATGTTAGAATAGAACCAAATTATAAACTACCACGGAGCTCATGGACTTTGTATATATAATGCACTCGCTTAAACGGTGTTGGCTTTTATTTATCCTGTGTGTATTTGCATTGGTGTGATCCTTAATTTATTTTTATTTATTTTAACACTAAGTGTGCTCTCATCTAATAATTTCTTTTATGTGTGTATCTTTCATGTGTATATCTAATAAATAAACTGCATATGCACTCATGCTTATTATTTATTGGTGTTGGCTGTATTTTTAGCTTATTTTTTTATTTAGCACGCACTGCTTTCTGAGAAATCCTCAGTCTTCTATCTAGCACTGATTCGATCCCTGGATTAACTCAGGCCTAATCTTTAATAAAAATTTTCATCGTGCACCCTTTCAGTGCGTAATTCTAAAATGCACCCTGAGACATCCTCGGCGTTTAATCCAATACTTGTCCGATTCCTGAATAAACTCAGGTCTAAAATATTTTTAATCAAAAATTTCATCATGCACCCTTTTAAGACTTCAATTCTAAAATGTCCTCTTTAACTTTAAGCAAACTTTAACCATCCACAGAGTTCATACGGTCGAACTGAATGTCCAAAAACATTATTACTAATTTGTTATTTAAATTTCTGCCTTTTAACTTTATTTTTTTTTTTTTTAATTAAAACTTCCTATCTAATCTAAGTTAGAAGCACTACTCCAGCCTGTACCTGAAGCAGTCCTTTGTTAACACTCACGCAAGAAACGTACACACAAAATGGCCTAAATGAACCGATGGACGACGCAATACAGCAGTGTATGTCCCTTGAATGAAAACAAGCCTTTTAAATAGGGCGGACTAAATTAAAATATTTAAATAATTAAGGATGACTGTTTGGAATTTTGAAATACCGCTGTATTACTAAAGGAAATGAATAATATACGATATGATACATCCATGCCACGTTAACAATTAAGCCCTAACTGATAATAAAATTCACAAAAATACAAAATGTCCACAGTTTATGAAAAGTTGCCTGGGACGTAGGTAGAGTTGGTAGAATCCTTATACCCCCGGTCGTCCTGAGGTCACTTGAAGGTCACTGCCGGTGAAGGTCACGTCACGATTGGGTAGTCGTAATAACCAATTCGAGCACTGCTTTACAGCAAGTCCAAAGCAAACAACACGGGTACCCAGTCCGTATTAACTACACTCCAGCGCTCCTTACACAAAGTCCTTCGCAGTGATGGGCGGTAAAATACTTGGAATACTGACGAGCAGATGGCGAATACTGGCGATATTGTCCATGAACTGTTATACTGCCTATGTGGGATTGTACCCACCCCACATGAGAGAGCCTTTCCGGTTCCATACGGCCTACTCTCCACATTCTCTGGTCCGAGCGTGCATACACCACAGTCCTCGTGTCCAAACTGATCTCACACAGTCCATGCTGATGACTTAGGATGAAAATTACAGGGAGCTGCCAATGTAAGAGAGGAAATACAGCTATCTCCTCCACATAGCGGATAATGCGTGAACCGGTCATCATTACAAAGGCCGGCTGTATAACTCCCATCATATCCAACCAGGATCTATGGTGGCAACCTAAACTAATTAAATAAAGACGGACGGACAGACATCCTTTACGACGAACGAACAGACACCTAATAAAATATCCCCAATGGCGTAAAGCCCTTTTTTTTAACTAAAATGACTGTGTATTCGATAATAGAGAGTTTGGGACGGTATTTTATTTTTTTTTTATTTATTTAACCCCACCCCCGTAGCTAAAAGAAAGATCAATTTTTAAAATGCTAAATAACATGAATGGATGATAGGGGCTAATATAGTTAAAGCAATCCCATGGAGTAGATCAAGTGACAGCAAGCCACGAGTTTGATTTGCAAATCATTCTATGCTTACGTATAACCTGCCATCAAATGTGACGTCACGTGGTTTTAAGGTTGCTTTAAGGAGAAAGGGTTAAAGAAATCCAGTATATCGAGTCACGTGGTAGCAAGGAACGAATCTGATTGGCTAATATAAAATGCATGGTAAGAGCCAGATAACATACTAAAGCGATCCAATAGAGTAAACCACGTGACAGAAAACTACGAGTTTGATTGGTTAATAAGGTTGCAATGCAAAGAGAGATGGATAGTTGGAGTTACTGCGAAAGCAATACAATGCATTAAATCGAAAACGAGGCTTGTCCAAGATGGCGGACGCGAGCGCAACCAAAAGCAGGGAAGGGGGGGGGGGGGGGGGCATCGGTGTACCCTTGTTTAGACAAAGGCAAATACAACTAGATTTGATGGATGGGCTTACAGACAGGCTTACGCGAGGGCAACCAAAATAAGGAAAAGGAGGGGGGATATCGGTGTACCCTTGTTTAGACAAAGGCTAAAACAACTAGAATTGATAGATGGGATTACAGACAGACTTACTGAACACAAACTGACGACGAATGGGCTTTCAGACAGTCTTCCTGAACACAAACTGACGACGGATGGGCTGACAGACAGACTTTCTGAACACAAACTGACGACGGATGGATTTTTTTTCTTTTTTTTGTTTTTTTTGTTTTTCTATTAAGCAACAAAACAACGCAAGAAAATTCTCAAAATAACAACATTCCCCATTTTATTTCCCCAAGTTTCCATAAAACGACGTTATGATAACATAACAATAACTGCGAACCTTCCCATGACTAACCGGGCCGTAGTCCCGGACACTACCTGTAAACGGTTCCAAGCAACCTCCCCATGACTAACCGGGCCGTAGTCCCGGACACTACTTGTAAACGGTTCCAAGCAACCTTCCCATGACTAACCGGGCCGTAGTCCCGGACACTACCTGTAAATGGTTCCAAGCAACCTCCCCATGACTAACCGGGCCGTAGTCCCGGACACTACTTGTAAACGGTTCCAAGCAACCTTCCCATGACTAACCGGGCCGTAGTCCCGGACACTACCTGTAAATGGTTCCAAGCAACCTCCCCATGACTAACCGGGCTGTAGTCCCGGGCGCTACCTGTAAATACTTACAACAAACGTCCCCATTTTATTTTTTTTTTTTAAGTATATACATAAAGCTAACCCCACTACTCTAACTAACTAAACCCAACCCCCTAACAAATCCCTGAACTAATCACTCAGCTGTAATGGCCCCATTTACATAAAATCGCAGATTTTAACAATTCATCCCACTAAACTATTTTATTAACCCCATATCTGTTGTAAAGTAAAACTGTACTACTCCAGGAACTCCTGGTTAACTAATAAAAATTCCAGGAACACCTGGCTTACTAGAAAATCACTCGAAAAGAATTCCCACAAGGAGACCCAGGAAAACTCGCCGTTGGTAAAATTTCCCCCAAAACACACTGAAAACGAAATTCCCCAGAAAACCAAGAATGCCCGTGACACTAGAAAATCCAGTATTGTCCAGTGTTTCCAGAAAAATCTGGTAAAGTCCAAAAAGAAACGTGTCTATTTCTTTCTGTACCGGACATCCCGACACGGGAAGACGTCATCCAATGCCGGATCGAGAAATTCTAAATCAGCCGGGGGCTCCACAGGTGCCTCCTGTGGTCTCACAGCTACAGTCTGCTCCCCCTCCTCGGCGTCGAGGAACTGCCCCTCCATTCCACAGTCGAGGGTTGCCTCGGTTGTGGAGGACTGTGGTTTCAAGGTTGGGGTCTGGTCTCCCTCGATAGGGGCATCGAGGAGACTGCCAGCAGCTGCTTGCCCATCGAAGATTCTCTCCATGTCTGCCATGGCGATCACCGTCTGAAACCCAACCACCATGATGTTAATGGCGCTTCTTTTTATCTTTCTTTTTCCCCTTTTTGCTCTTTTTCTTAAGATTATGTGCTACTAACGGCCTAACTATAGTTAATGGGCTCACTTTCTTGTCCTCATCCGAGGTTTCTCCCCATTCCCTAACCGGGCTCGATAGTGGAGTACGGATTTCATTTCCAGAATTCACATTTAATGTTGAAACAGCAGCTTCAAGTGCTGCTAAAGGTGAAGAATTTTCCGGCTCTTTTCCGGATTTTGGCTCGGCCGTTTCCGATGCCTCCACGACTAGGGGATCTTCCAAGTCAGTAGGGAGGATATCTACATAATCCAGAGGTTCACTATTTGTGGTTTCGTTCTCCTTGATATTTACCAAGGCTAATGAGCTCGTTGGGCTCACATTTCTTTCTACTGGAGCTACAAATGGTTCACCCACCTTTTTGCAGATGAAATTTTCTGGGATTTTAGTCACTTGACTATAAACAACACCCTTAATCTCTGGTGTGGGCCAGTCAAAAATTCCCTCGTAGTCATAGGGCTCCCCGGGAGTTGGTCTGTGATTCTTACACCAACATCCTAATTGATGGCTAAATAAAATGAAACTGGCATACCACCAGACCTTGCAAAAAGGAATAAGAGTGTAACTACAAAGTTTAACTTTGACGAAAGAAGATGGAACGAAATTGTCTGGACCTGGGGCAGTCTTATCTTTAATTTCATCCACATGACAGTAACCCAGATGACTCTGAAATTCCCGTGGTCCCACAAAGTGGCATCCGCAGGCATTGCAAATTAAGCACAACAATTTGTGATGATGAGCACCTCGGATGTGCTTCCACCGAGCCATATTGCCTTCTTTGGTAGAAGGGAAAGAACGGTCACAAAACTCACAAGTGTTTTTGCTAACTTTCTGGGGCTTAGGTTTTCCCATCTCCTGTGGTTTTTCACAGAAATTAGACCTTTTCATAGGTCTTTTGTTCTCAGAATCCTGAGTCGAAGCAGTCCGTTTGGATCCCATGGAAATTGTATTCCAGTTGTGATTGTTCGTAGACCTTTTATTCTCAGAATTTTGACTGAGGGGCATTTTAGAAGGCACCCTAATGGTGGTGTTTGCCTTTGTGGCGGAGTGACCAACCTGGAGCTGCTTTTCTACCGAAAAAGTCTGGGTGTTTTGGGCAACTTTCTGATTATTTTTCAATATTCGAGAAGCTATTCTATTTTTAGAAGCAGGTTGAGATTTGCTATCAATTGCTCGGCTTTTTGCGACTGATTCTGCAACAACTTGAGCAAAACTACTATCACTCTTGGAAATACTTGGTCGAAAATCGCTCCCAGGCTTTTCGCTGGGTAACTTTATCGAGCTACTCACCTGCGTGCTGCTGTCTCGCAGCCCCAATCCCTCTATTGTCACGGATATGGGTACCTGGGAATACCCAGTCGCTCCCTGCTCATCTTCCATTCCGGCAGGAAGTATTGAAACCCTGGGTGCGTCAACAATAGCTCTTACTCTCCTTGGCTGGCCAAGACGTGGCCTGTATTGGGACTTCGTTGAGATGTATTTAGCCAGGATCTCATCCCTGGACATTCCCCGTAAGTCCCACAATCCTCGGAAATCCGAGATCTGGATTTTGTACGGCGGTATTTTCTTTGTTTCGCACCAATATGCGTAATCTTCTGCGTGATTGCGAATATTATGTTGGTTCATTTCATCTTCATCAACACATCGAAATGAGCAGTGCCGACATTTAAAGCTGACACTAATATCCGCCATTTTGACAATAATTTGCTAGTAAGATCGTGTAAGAAAACAAAAAGCACTCCAATAAAATCTTAAATTTTCGACAGACCGCTTCGGTTTCGGGCGCGTTCGATGTGTGACGTCATTGACAGGTGGACTCGTCTTATAAATCGGGGGTGTAAGGCCGCCACACCCAAACAATATCAACAAACCTACTAAATTTAATGGAAATAAATGTAAAATCACATTTTCATATTCTGACTCGATAGTTAAAGTTTATATATTTACAAATTTTCTAAAATTTAATGCAAAATTAAAATTCTAAACATCGTATTTCTAAACGTTACACCCCTTGTTATTTGTTATCAATAGATCCTTCCAAGCCACGTGATATTTGTTATTAGTCGCCGAAACTTTTGTATTTTCAAATTTAGGGATCATTTCATCCCGGACAATAATAACATTCCCTCAATACTAAAAATCTCTTTTTGTATATCGATTCGGTCATTACTGTTCCCGAAAATAATAATATTCCATCAATACTAAAAATCTCTTTTTGTATATCGATTCGGTCATTACTGTTTCTTTTATCCCGGAAATATATATATATATATATATATATATATTTTTTTTTTTTAACTGAAAATTGCATTTCTCATACAAAATTCATGTAAAGCGTTAACTCTACTCGCGAA
The DNA here is from genome assembly GCA_949752745.1 of Protula sp. h YS-2021. Classification (NCBI taxonomy): domain Eukaryota; kingdom Metazoa; phylum Annelida; class Polychaeta; order Sabellida; family Serpulidae; genus Protula; species Protula sp. h YS-2021. The sequence continues at coordinate 23,483,445 of OX457024.1, forward strand.
AAGGTACAATATTTAATTAATACTGAAATATGTATTTTCATGACAATGAACTTAGCTTATTTAATCCCGGGAGTTGAATTTATTTTATAATAAATCTTTGTTCCTAGTAAAATCTCTAGGGAAGTATTAAACGTAATACTTTATACTAATAACTCAGAATTCATTATTCGGGTTCCATATCGCTCTGGTGCCCGTCTTTGACGCTCAGATTTTCGGCTTGGCCTCTCTAAATTTAATTCTACTTCCAAGAGTCCTTTCTTTTCATCTAATTCCTGCTCCTTTGCAGCGAATTTAGTGATGGAACCTTCTAACCAAGGAACTTGGTTATCTTCCCGAAAGAAACAGGGCTTAAGGTGATTGTGGTGAACTACTAAAGAAGTAGTTTTAGCCGATTTCTGTATACGGTACACCACATCTGAGATTATTTGAACTACAAAATAAGGACCAGTCCAAAAACTCAGTAACTTTGGGCATTGACCCTTCTTGAATACTGGACGCCAGTACCAAACAGCATCTTTTAAGTGATACCGATGAGGTTTAAGCCTATTCAGGTAGTTGTGTTCCTGACACTTAATGGCTTTTTGTAAATTAATCATAGCTGCACTATGTGATTTCGTCAACATTTCCTGAATGTATTCTACGTAATCAGGAAGACTAAAGTTGTTGTTATCCGGTGTTTCCGGAGCAAATGCTTCTAATGGCAAGGTATTTTCCCTCCCAAAAATTAAAAAGTTGGGTGTAAAGCCAGTAGCACTTGACTTACAGCTACGAAAAGCCATAGTAAGAAAAGGCAACAGATTATCCCATTCCCAAGGATTTTCCTGGATGGTAGTTGCTAGCATTTGCTGCAATGTGTGGTTGAAGCGTTCAGTAATCGCATTTGCCTCAGGATGCCTCGCCACTGTGAACGATTTGTCTATACCGAGTAATGCACAGATACTTCGAAATATATTCGATTCAAACTGTGTTCCTCTATCGGTGTGTAGTTCTAGAGGACAGCCACATCTGGAGATCCATTCTTTAACCAGAATATTGGCTATGGTTTCAGTTTTCTGATCTGGCATGGCATATGCTTCGACCCAGCGAGAAAACATGTCTGAGACAACCAGTACATAAACATTTCCTTTGCTAGTCTCCGGCAATGGCCCCATAACATCGCAGGAAACTCTCTCAAAAGGTACACCCATTACGTATTTTTGTAATGGTGCGAAAAATGATTTTGGTGGGCTCTTCTTCTTTTGGCAAGAAATGCAAGTTTTCACCCAAAGTTCAACGGATTGTCTCATCTCGGGCCAAAAATACCGAGCTTTTAACTTTCCGTAGGTCTTTTCCACACCTAAGTGGCTTCCTACCAACGATTCATGGTAGTGCTTAAGTAAAGGAGATCTATATTTCTCTGGAATAACCAACTGATGGGTAGTTCCCTTGAGCTGATCCAGGTTTTTACGGAAAATGACACCATCCTGGAGTACCAGGTTCTTCCAAAGACCTGCATAAGACTTGACCTCCTTACCAAAATGACAAATTTCTTGCCAGACAGGCTTTTGTTTGCTCTCAAGCCATTTGAGAACTTGACCTAGTGATTGGTCTAATTGAATAGCTTTCTGCAAGGCTTCCCTTGTCCAAGGAAAAGGAAAATCATCTGTTGGCTCCTTCTTTTGAGAGTCATTTTCAGTGTCTTCATCCAATGAATCGATTTCTACCGCATAAACTAAATCTTTAGAAACATCTTCCAGGCAGTCGTCAAATTCTGACACCTGTTCAATCCACCTTAGAGGACATGGTCGATCATGAAATTCCTCTAAAGTTGGGTCAGAGCACGAATATTCACAAAAACATCGTTTACCTCCACAAGGTATTCTGCTCAATGAGTCAGCATTTCCGTTTTTCCGACCAGGTCGAGCCTGAATCTCAAAATCATACTCGGATAAGGAATCTATCCACCGAGCTAACTGCCCTGTAGCATCCTTGAAAGATATCAAGTATCGCAAGGAAGCATGATCAGTTCTCACTGTAAAATGATTTCCCCACACATAGCATCGCCACAATTGCACATGGTAAACTATGGCCAACAATTCCTGTCTACTAACACAATAATTTCTTTCAGGTTTACTGAAAGCCTTGGAGGAATATGCTATAACTACTAGTTTTCCCTCCTGAACTTGGCTCAGGACACCTCCTATTCCTTCAGCACTGCTGTCAGTGTCTATAATATACGAACCGTCTTCTCTTGGAAGAGCCAAGATCGGAGCAGAGACAAGCTTTGTTTTTAAAAGCTCGAATGCCTTTTGACAGTCTTCTGTCCATTTGAACGGTTTCTTGCCTCCTTTATCTAGTAATCGATTAAGAGGAAAAGCTATCTTTGCATAGCTTTCTATGAATTTCCTATAATAATTGGTCAAACCAAGAAAACTTCTGACTTTCTGAACATCAGTTGGTCTTGGAAAATTCTTTACTGCTTCTACCTTAGAAGGATCAGTGTGAATTCCCTTATTGGTTATCATATAACCAAGATACAACACTTGTTTCCTAAACAAGTTACACTTCTTGGGTTTCAGCTTAAGTCCAGCTGCTCTAAGACGTAAGAATACCATCTCTAATCTTTCCAGGACTTCCTGGACTGAAGTTCCATAAACTAGAATATCATCTAGATAAACCATACATACTTGCCAGTGCAAACCCTGTAAAACCCGTTCCATCATACGTTGAAACGTTGCGGGTGCATTCGTCAGCCCAAAACTCATTACGTTCCAATGGTATAGTCCACTGCGAGTACAGAACGCAGTCTTTTGTTTAGATTCGTCCTGCATTCCAACCTGATGGTAACCTGATACCAAATCTAAAGAACAAAAGTACTTAGCTCCAGCTAAGGCATCGATAGACTGGTTAATAGGCGGTATTGGGTGAGCATCTTTGATGGTAACATCATTTAACTTGCGATAATCGCAACACATTCTCAATGAGCCATCCTTCTTCCTAACACAAACTATAGGGCTTGACCAGGCACTGTCGGAGACAGAAATCATTCCTGATTTCAGGAGCATTTGTATCTGTTTCTCCACTTCTTCACTCTGTTTAAGTGGCAGAGGTCTTGGCCTTTGTTTAATAGGTTGATCAGTCTTAGTAACAATCTTATGTTCTACTAAGTGTGTTCTACCCAGGTCATTTTCTCCAGAAGAAAATACATCCTGGTATTGGATAAGTTTCTCTTTTACTAATCCCTTTTCTTCCGCTCACACGATTCCTCAAAGAGTTTCGTGAGATGTTCAGGCATTTCTGCTCCACAGGACTGACTTAAATCTATTCCTACTTGGGCTACCAAGTCTGAAGTAGTGAAAACCTCAGCTACAACTGTAGTTGATTTTAAATATCCACAACGCAGTCCACAGTTACCTGATTTTAAAACCACAACATCCTCTGTTGGGTTGAAAACTCTTATAGGTACTACTGCTTTGTGATTCATGGAGATACTTGAGCAAGCAAGAAGACCATGATCCCTGAAAAAGGATGGTTTAGGCTCAAATAACATGGGAATAGTTGAGTTGTTAGAACCATCATCTTTCTTTCGTTTTATTTGTCCAGGTAATATTGCCTCTCGCCCTGGTGGTACTACAAATTCGCCAGTGATATAAACTCTACCTGGAGAAGGTTTACCGTTCAGTACCAAACAAGGAATTTCTTGTTCTGACACAGTAGCAATTCCCCTCTTTGTATCCAGAGTTACACTGAAATCAGTGAGAAAAGACATGCCTAATATAACCTGATCGCAGACGTCGGCTACATGAAAGTCTACAGGCATCTTTTTCTTTCCAATTTCAAGGTTACACCTTGCAATACCATGACATTTCCGTAAGTCTCCTGTTACGGATCGTATACCACAATTACGATCTACAAGCGGAGGCCTGTGTTCTCTAGGCAAGGAATCATATATTTTCCTAGACATAACACAGCATCCCGCTCCTGTGTCTATCATCATTGGTATAGGGTTTCTTCCCATACTAGCAACGAGAAAGATTCCCTTGTCGCATTTATCTAATACACTTGGATCTAGTGTGCAGTACTGAAGTATAGCATCAGTATCGCAAATTTTCAGAGTGTCAGCATCTGCAGCTTCCTCTGGTAGTAAACACTGTATTTTATCCGAAAACTTAACTTCGATGCTACTTTGACTCAGTGAAAACACTGAAGAACAAAGAGGTTCTGTTATTTTATTTTTCCTAGAAGAGACTAGATCATCTACTTCTTCGTCTGAGTCTACACTTTGTGTTTTAAGTGCAGGTACTCCCTCAGAATTTTCATGAACTTCGACATCCGACTCCTGCACGTCAGATTCTATTAACTCAGGCGTACCAGGAATAACGTTCAGTTTGTGGACGCTGTCTTTTCCTCCTTCCTTGTCTCCTCCTTGCCTGCAGAAGGAGACCCCTGGGTGTTTAAATATGGATTAGGACATTCCTTTTTAATGTGTCCTGTTATACCACATCGAAAGCATTTCGCTTTCTTTATATCCCACTTCCTAGTGGATTGCTTCTCACCCGTATTTCCATCTTTTGACTTGAAGAATTTATTCTTAAAGTAGCACACCATATCATCAAATTGTTCTTCATCTGAGTCTTCATCATCTTCCTCGTCATAGGGACGTACCATTCGTACCCTGTCTCTACTCATCGAATGTTTCTGAGTCTGTATTGCTGTTCTTGCAGCAACATACCTCTCAGCATATTTCATAGCTAATTCTGCTGATGCAGGTGGATCAATCAGCAGTCTTTGCTTTAAAGTAAAATCTTGGAGTCCATTAATAAAATGTTTTCTAACCAAGGCATCTTGTTGGCGATAATCAGGAACCTCTGAATATGCCAGAGAAACTAATCTCCTGACTTCGTCGAGATAAGTGCGGAGATTATCTCCGGGTTTCCATAACTGACTGTCCAGTAAAGACTGGAAATGTTGACTTTGTTCTCCAACGCCAAATCGTTGTTCCATAGCTCTCATTAAGTAATCAAAAGGAGCATTACTCAATTGATTTTCCATAGAAATCACGAAAGTTCTAGCCTCATCAAATAAATTTGCCAAAAGGTAGTACTTTTTCTCTTGTTCTCCCCAGCGGTTTAAAATCGCTGCTTCGTTGAAAAGTCTTTTAAAGTAGGGCCATTCGGTATATTTCCCGTTAAATGTCGGTGGCTTGATTTTGAAGTTTTTCCTGGCATGGTCTTGATACCCAAGAAAATATTCTTGGTCATGGCTTCTATTCATGTCCTGCAATCCATGAATTCTATCATCAAAACGGTCTCTATCCCTTACTTCACGTCCAATATTTCTAGGTATCGTATTTTGACTCCTAGAATAAATATTCTCTCGAACCAGATTATAATCTGGATTGTTCTCAAAATATGTTTGAGGTGTGCCAGTATTTTCCTGGAATGGTCTACAAACACTCTTTCTATTTCCGCGCTGACTGCGGTAATTTTCAAGGCGAGTTGGTACTCCATGGTTTAAACCATGTAAATAATCCGGATATAACGGATTATTTTGCAAATAAATCCTCTCCAAGTCTTTTTCTTGCCTTGGTATGGCACCTCCCACTCGTGAAGAAGCACCAAAATCGTAGGAATTATACCCAAGTACTTCGGGTCTTTCTCGATAATGCATTGGCTTATCCGATCGTCTACACCCTTCGTTTGAAGGTTCTTCAAAATTTGAAGATTCGTACGAATTATAGCCAAGTACTTCGGGTCTTTCTCGATAATGCATCGGCTTATCCGAACGTCTATACCCTTCATTTGAAGGTTCTTGAAAAGTTTCATTTGTTCGCAATAATTGCCTAGTGTTTTCTTCATAATTTCTAGGTTCTAGGTCACTGAAAACAGTGTTTGTGTTCAAAGTAGCTTCCTGTGAATTGATATTACAACGAGTATAACTTTCTCCGGGTATTTCCCTGAAATTCTGAAAGTTTCGTTGACTAATTGTGTGGTCGTCTGTGATTGGTCGACCTACATTCGATTCAAAACAAACCGTAGCAACAGGAAGAGTTTGAATTTGCGAATCGTGTAAGACCTGTGATTTATCAGGAATGCCTGATGGCTGTGCTTTATCCACGCTATCATGCCTTCTCAGTATCATATCGCGTGGATAAGGCATATTTTCGGCCAATACATTCTTGCGAGGCGGACCTCTCGCATCCAAAATCGGTAAGTTCCGATCGTTTTCTTCGTCAAATCTCTGCAAAACAGGGGGTGATGTTACGAGTACATCCCCTGAGTCATTCTCAGTAATATTAACCTGAGCCCCTGAGCCTTCCTCAGCCATTCCTGTTTTGACCCCTGAGTCGCCCTCAGAAATTTTCTGGGACGGTTCAACCTGCCTCTCATCCTCAGACACCAAAACAGTCAAATTTGAATCCTGTTTTTCACGAGGATACCTCCCTACAAAACCACCGCTTCGTAATTCCATAGTTTGACCTTTTCTTTTTCTCCCCCTTCACTTTTATTTTTAAAGAGGAATGAAAATATCCCCGAAACAAATTTTCACTCGATTTTTTTTTTTTTTTCAAATAGAATTACTAACACCAAAATCCCGTAAATAACCAAAATAAAAACTTTCCGCTGCCACCAATGTGACAGAAATGATTATTTGGCTTATGTTGTTGAGACACGGACGGGCAATCACGGACAAAACACAAATATCTCCTAAAATAGCAGATATTTATAAAAACACGTCTTATCCGTCTCAGTACCGTATCTCTTCTTTTATTCTTCTTAAGCTTCGATCTACGGCTCACGAGATGCCGTGACGTCGCCTACGTGGTTGCGATGACGTGACCGGTCATACGTCACAATGACCTGTGACCAGTCACAACAATCGCATCAATTAATTCAATTCAGAGCAGGTTATTGACTATCAGAAAGCGATTTCTTCACATTTTGCGCATTACACCCTATAACCGATTTCACATATTCATAAAGCACAACAGCTTGCCTGTGTTATAAATTGAAAACCTACCCGGTCAACGCCTTTACCATAAAGGTACATGAGACCTAACCCGCTGTGTCCTACCGGATTATTCTGTAAAATATCACACAAATAAAACTTTTACTGTATCAATTGGCTCATGCGCTTGTGCCATAAGCTTTTCTATAACTTATTTTAAAAGGCTGAAAAATATTTATCTTAAGAATTATTTCACATAATAAATTTGTACTTTCTCTAAGATAAGCACAACCGGAAGCCAAAGACATGATGTTCTTTGAATAACTACACAATCATTACTTCACTGAATCAGGGGACATCTCGCGGAAGTCGTTATTTGCTACAAGAATTCTACTGACCTATACTCTAGCCCTGTCTCAAGCCGGTCTGAGGCAGAAAAAGCCTTGTTTTTTTTTTTTACCTTATCTGAAGCTTTCTTGAAGTAATCAAAGGCCGTTTTGTTGTTTGCTTCTACCGCTGAACTTCCCTCTGAGTACATCTGCAATAGTTCATAATATTATCTTACTCTTCCAGTCCATTAACGTAAAACGTTGTTTTTATTCAAAGACAAAACTGAAATTTGTGGGTAGCTGAAATAAAATCTACTTATATCAGAGAATATCATAAACAAAGCAAATTAAACTATTGATCATTTTGAGTTTTTTTGTGTGTTAAAAATAGTATTCTATAAATCCGCTGTTTTGAGAGTACTGTTTCCCTGAATCTTATTCCCCCACTGTCAGTTACGTCTTAATAATTTGCAGCATATTGTTTTTGTGACGTTGCTGTACCTTTCCTAGGAAGGCCAGGGCGTTGGCGTTTCCCGCATCCGCAGCATTTGCAAAGTAGTTAAGCGCCCTCTGAAATGCGAAGAAAACATAAAAAAATCAACTTGGCGCATCTTAGTCTGCGTTTCCTATTAAAATTCAAATTATGAAATAAAATAAAGATTCTACTCAGTTGTTTTCCATTGCCAAGACTTTCAATTTTCATTGTAAAATGCACGGGAGAAAATCCTTTTTCCACTACGTCATTTGTATGATAAAAGATTCACCGGAAACTTAGCAGAAAGAAAGAGGTAAATGAACTAACATCGGGATCTATATCTATTCCTCGTCCGCCCTGTAAATACAGCTGTCCTAAGCCAACTTGCGCCTGAACATCGCCTTTGTCCGCCAGAAACTTGTAATATTCTATCAAATCATCGTCCAGTATGGCAGTCTGCAGGCCAGGGTTCTCCGCCTCGTCCAATAGCCGGATTCGCTGCACTGCGTTACCACCGGACAGAGTGACTTCTTCTGCCACTGAAACACAGACAGACACTCGTGGTCACTTACCGGTACATTCGCATGGTTTACAAACTGCTGTACAATCAGACTCTATAGAACGGCAAAGAATTTAACAGATAACTTCGATGAATACATACATTTTTACTGATGACAGTTTTTACTGATATCAGTGATAGTTCCTACCTTTAGTGGCCACTTTTTTGTAGTAGGTGAGCGCTGTCTCGCAGCTTGCTTCCACACCGACACCAGACCAGTAGCGGTAACCCTATAGCATAAACAGGAACGTGAAAAAATACCGGTATTCAAGACCTTAAGGCCGCCCAATCATTTCGGCCTTGGGACAAATAAAAATGCTTCACCTCCGGTGTTATTACTTGTTTTTAGCTTTCAACTGACTTCCGATTATAATGTTGGGTTATTTCTTTTAAATTTTCTATGAGTTTTCTTGCTGAATTTCAGATTCATTTTCGGATAATCAATCAAGCATACAGACAGGCGTTAATGTTAGAGTAAATTGTTCACGTCATAATTTCGAATACACACAAGGAAAACGAATTTCGAATAGGTAACAATAATTTTTTTGTCCTTTTAATAAAAAATTTTACTGCAGGATGTTATGAAAAAAACCAACCAGCATCATTTGTGATAGTTCGTCACCGCCCAGGGCAGAGAAGGTCAAATATACAAGTCCCTGAAATATAACACATATATGTAGCGACATATATTTAATGAATACTTACTAAAAGAACTGAATCCCCACGAGTTTTCTAACGCACTCGGGTGCAAAAAAAAAAAAAGGCCAGGTTGCCAAGAACAAAAAACGACTTTTAAATTTTCTGTTTTCACAGGACAGTTGAGCCAACAATACTAACAAACTTGAACGCTACCTTTCTACTTCTGAGTTTTATATACACTATCAAATTTCGCACCCCTGATTCACTGAAAACCCATCACAAGATTCACAATCCTACCCTCGCTTGAGAGGAGTTCACAGACAGCCCTGTGGAATAAATGAAACCAAGTCCCAGCTGTCCTCGGGGATTGCCTTCCCCGGATAAATCTTCAAACATCGACTTCGCCCTGGCAAAACAGAGTGAGAGAGAGAAATGTGCATTATATTTACGATCCGTTTGTGACGTAATTCTATCTCATAATGAACCAAACACATGCTAGGAGTCTGCATCGAAATCTGTCAAAAAAAAAAAGACGAAAAGATTACTAGAAAAACCTATGGGTCCGAGTTAAGGGGGAATGAAATGCCATCAGGTGTTCATATCACAGATAATTACAATCAAACCGTCGTTATTGAACACCTCTACTTTGTGAACAACCTCTGAACAGTGAGGACTATTCTCTTCGAATTTCTGCCTTTCGTTATGAAATCCATCTATCTTTAATGAACACCTCTGTGCAATGAACATTCAAGTCGTTTTGAAAGTTGTTCATTCTACAGTTCTGTCATTGTACTTACTTGTCAATGTCCTGGTCAAGATAGTCGCCGAATAAGATCGCCATGGCAACCATTTCACTTACTTTTCAATGTCTTGCTTAAGGTAGTCGCCAAACAAGAGCGCCATGGCAACCATTTCACTTACTTTTCAATTTCTTGCTTAAGGTAGTCGCCAAACAAGAGCGCCATGGCAACCATTTCTTTTGCTCCAGTGTGACCCAAGTCTGCTGCTTCTTGAAAATATTTATATGCTCTGAAAATCACAATCCAAATGGTATATTAATACAGGATGCATTTTCTGTCTTTCCAGATTAAAAAAAAATAAAAAGAAAAGAAAAGAGAAAAAGAAAAGAAAAAAAGAGACTGTTTTATGTGTCAACAGTTCATAATTTTACAACCGCTTATTTCCTCTTTGTCTGCAGTGTAAGTAAAACACTCTAGTGATTTTTAAATGAAAACGTTAACTCTCAACTGTACACATCTTTTTTATATTCTTTTTAACTCATTCATAGGAAATAAGACATCTACCACTACTCCGCAACCACCCCTTCTTTAATTAACCACTGTGGATTCTCGACTTGACTTGCGTGGATAACAAGAAAAATTCCACTCCGTGGGAGAGGGGGGGGGGCAGGGGCGGGGGGACAAGACACTCACTTGGCGATAGCCTGGTCAGTAGGCGACTTAAGCAGCTCCACCGCCTGCTCATATAACATTTTAGCTACAACAAACAAAATCAGTTTTAACAAAAAGCTTGTTCTTTCCATTCTCTAAACACATTTGAATCTTTATAAATGGCTGAAAACTCCTCAGACCTCATTATAATATATATGATCATGATTTTCCTTTACACAAGATCTTTAGTCTCTTGACAGTTGACCCGACCACAATAGAAAAACCGGTTTTTTAGCAACAGCGGAAACAAACTGTGTGAAAATACAAAAGAAAGGCTGTGCGGCAATGCTGGCTATCCTTACCATGCTTTTCTTCTTCCGTTAAGTTGTCACCTTCGTCTGTCTTTTCGCCGCTTCCTTCATTGCCTGTGTCATCATCAGCCACGGTTAAGTCTTCGTTTTCAGTCTTTTCTCGCAGTGTTCTCTTATCCACTATTTTGTCAATGTACTCTGCCATAAGGTGTCTGTGTGTCACAAGTTCTGGAATACTTTCTTGGTATTCTTCAAATTCCACATCAACGCCGCCATCTTCTGATAATGTTTGTCTATAAGATTCCATTTTGAGATCACCATAATCGTTTGGTTTGTAAATAATAAATGTGTATCGTTCTTCATCGCTCACTTTTCGACGAATGATTTTTTCCACTTTCTCCCCATCTAGCATGGAAAAATCTATCGGGTCTTCAAAGCGATCACTCGGAACAATGGTAGATGTGACAGCATCTGGATCCACGGTAGTATCGCCACTGCCAGCATCTGGCTCAAGCTCCTGCGCTGATTCTGGGGTGGGCGATAACTGAGTATATTCATACATCCCTTCTGCTATGTTCTCATGAGTATCGGGTTCAGTGTCTGGTGGATTATCGCCTGATGTTTTTACATCACTGTCTGAGTCTAATTCTTGGTATTCTGCAATATCCAAAATAATTTGAACATCGTCTTGCTCTAGCGTTATACTCGCTTCGGCAGGGGTGCCCGTACTATCCGTTGGGGAATGGGCTTCTTTGGTTTTCACTTCCTTCTGGCTGATTTCTTCCAATCTGGAAGCTTCCTCTAGTTTTAATTCTAGCAATATTGCTTCTTTTACGCTTTCGATTACAATATCATTTTGTGTACTCTTCTCATTTGAACTAGGCAAATGCGACACATCTTCTGAATCCGGTTCTCTACTTGTTTCTAGTTGATGTTCAGTAAATTTTTCAGATCTTTCACCTTCGGCTACTTGTTTCGACTGCTTGCCACTGTCTTGAATGCTAGCTGCCGCATCCCCATCCTCCGTACCCAAACCCTTTAGCTCGGCATCTTCCTGCAGAGAAAAGTTCTTAGCTAAGTACCAGATTCCTGGAAGACTATGTTCTGTCTCAATAATATTTACATTTAATGTAAAAATTTAATAATAATAATCATAGGAAAACCTTGTGTGTAATTCGAAAATAACAGAGGACGGGATTTCATTACAGAATTTTACGGGATGACATCACAGCATATTAAGTTTATGGCAAAAAGAATGATTCAACTGAAATTCGTTTTCGTTTCATCTTAAGCATTAACAGCCATCAATCACGAAAATGTGTAGCTGGTGCACGACGTGAGATTTCACCAAATACACGGCAAACCACTTACGCCAACCGACTATCAGAGCAGGTTTCCTAAAATTTGTTTACGTATTGGGTATTGTTGTAATTTATATTTAACTAATTAATTTAGATAAACTTATTTCTCAAAACTAATCAATTAATGCTTTTTTAACTCTTTTTTTAACATTTGGTTTAAAAGATCACCTTTTTATCTGCCTCTACCATTCGATCATAACGAACCGGATTTTCCGGAAACCGTTTTTCCTGCTGCTTATCGCTTTGGTGATCATCTATATCCTGATTGTGCTTCGGTGCTGTCGGCTGACATTCAGTCAGAAGCGTCAATAACGAAATCAACAACAGGCAAACAGGAATGGCGCTGCCAGATATGTTCTTCATTGTCCTGTACGAAAAAAGAAACACCACATAACTCTGGAATCCTGAAAACAATTCGGCTTTTGAGCATGCACATCCAAAACTGTGAAGATGTCTGTTGGCTTTAGTTTCTGACACAAGGCAAATCCAAGAAACAAAGCGATCCTGAGGGGCCCACACTCGGTACAGGAACGGCCATCTATCGAGGTACCAACATCATTTTATTCTGAAGTGTTCATGTAATATTTTAATTAAGTTTTGTAATACATTCAGAGTGTTATTCATTCTTCAGCATTGCATATTGACGATCCTATAGTCCTTTTCCCATAAATGCACTTTTATTTTCTTTCACCATACTTGTTAATTTTTCGGCGGATTTATCGCTGGTTACAGTATATCGCAATTGGTGACAGAAAAGTATTACATTCTGACTCAACTAAACAAGCCAGGTGCAATTTTGAGAACCTTTTTGGCTCAAATATTATCATTTTACAGTATCTGACAATTAAACATTTTTTCAGTCCCGGAAGATGTTATTTTTCATTTCATCAATTAGGATCTATTGTGGCCATAAACGCACACTTTTTGCATTTCCACTGAATTCAGTTGGGATAAACAAATAAAGACATGATAGAAAAAAATGCAAAAAGCAGCAAAATTCGATTTTGTCAGAAACATATTCACACGTTGGTTATTAAAGGGGCTCAATATTGTGTAATTTTTTTTAGATCATATAATGGCTTTTCAAATTCGAAAGTGTGCATGTTGAAAGAACATCACACTTTTTCTTTTTTTCTTATAATTTCTTTATAATTTACCAAAAAAAAAAAAAAAAACAGTCGAAACGACACCTCCATCGGAAGGATTCGAAACTACGAACTGGCTTACTCGTTACCCATTCCCTCTTAATACTGCACAAAAAGTGCCAAAATTTGCACGATACCCCGTTTATAAGATATCTTTACTATCTGGCCCTCACTGAGCGCGTGCAGGCCTTAATAGTACGAGTACTCGTAGTCCTAGATGACACTTGCGGTCTTCCTGTGACAGCAAGAGTCATAGTTCCTACAAAAGGAAATGTCATTGATGTAATTTTCAAATCTCGGCGCACGACTGGGGCCAACGGCGTTATTTTAGGAAGGGTGCATCACATAAACGGCCCAATTATAAATTAGGGCGCGCAATTTTTATGGTCAGATAACAATTTTTTACTGAGATAAATCTGTGTTTTCTTGAGATCAGGATATCGTATCCCTTATTATCGCCCATAACAGCGAATCCAGAGTTGCAAAACCATGTTTTACTCTAGTTTGGGAGTTTCGCTGAGGTCGAAAATAATGCGCCAGTCTACTTCTCAGTGTTCTTTTAAAGAAAAGGCCTGCCAGTTCGAGCCTCGATGTCCTTGAATGTGCGCCGAAAGACCAAGAGCCCCGAAAATTGAGATCAATGGCCGTTTCTATTGAAGGAACTGTGACCCTTTCTGTCCTAGGAAGATAGAAAGGTTCCGCTGGGACTAGCTCCAAGAAGCCATCCGCTACTGAGGTTCGCGGAGGGCTTCAAATCCTCGCTATATAACTATATACAAGTCAACTACGCTCGCTTTGAGGCACCTCTGTGGCGACACTGCGGTACATTAAGATACATACCTAGATTCATGAAGTGTTATGGAGTGCCCTCAAAGAAAATGTGTTGTTGAAGACTGCACATATCTTGATATTTTCATAAAAGAACAAGTTCTGGCAACAACCACAAATTCCCACATGCAGACATCTTTTGTTTATCTCTCATGCGCATGCGTAAAATTATGCGGAAACAACAAGGAGTTGTTATAAAACAGATGACCTCTGAGGAGATCTGCGTGTTATGTATAAACACAGAGCAGATATACATTACAAAAAGTAGCCCCCTCTTACTGAGTATTATTTTCGCGAATCTCCAATGGGTAAACGGGTATATACAGAATCGACAGATCCCTACAGAGATCAGATATTTTATAACTACGGTCGAATGGCATGCTGGGTAGAAAAAACTCGGAAGATAAACAAAACATTTGACAGCTGGCCGATGCCTGTTTTTTTTTACCTTTAATTTATAATTTTGAGAAACATAAGGCATAAAAAATGTGGCCTTGGGTGCACAAAGGGTACATACTGCATGAACTATATATATATTCCAACATAATATGGATTACTGTGCCGACAAAGTGCCTCAGAGCAACTAAAGTTGACCCCTATGAGCAATACAATGTAACGCGTTGTAGCTCTGATAAAGAAATATACCAAGTATATATTAATGAAGAGCTGACTTGGAGCTACGCTGGGACTAGAGTACTCGTATAACTTGTATTGTTCAATTCTGGCTAGCTCCAAGAAGCGGTGCGCTAAAAAGTTTCCAGGCACCGCTTCAAAGCCTCGCTATATAACGATAAGCAAGTCAACTGCGCTCGCTTTGAGGCACCCCAGTGGCTACTTTGTGCAAGTTTCAACGACCCATAAGTTTTTATTGGCATTTGCTAAAGGCCCTCAAAGTACAACGGTAATCATATACAAATTCTGTGTTACGCTTTCTTTAAAAGAAAATAATACGGAAATAACCCCAAATCTCCCGCAATAATTGACATTTGTTTGTATACAGGGAGCACACTTTATTACGTGAAATAGTAACAATAATTTTTACAATTATCCACCAAAAAACTTTTAAATTTATATTTCAAAAAGAACATAAAAATAAAAGGTCAAATACTGTGGGTGTACAAACTAAATTTATACGTAATTCTGCATCTATCAACTATTTTAGTATATATTTTACAAATAAACTACAATCCCTTTATTTAAATTTTCTGACCTTTGACTTTGGTCACATGACATTTAAAGACCAGACTGTAAACAAACATTTGACAGGTGGATGCGGAAGCTAACTTTTCTGCACTTTTATGAACAAATAAAAGATATACATTTCACTAAAAACTGTGCCTGTTTTACAAAAAGGGCATATTCGGCATGAACTTTCCGTAGATGTTTGAATAATACGGACTGATATGCAGGATTCGTGCCTCAGAACATGTGAAGTTGACCCCTATTAGGGTAACAATGGAAGGCTTCGTAGCTCTGACAGAGATATATACGATGTTATACAAGTCAGAGCTACTCGGAGCTAAATTCTGGCCTGCTTCCCTCGTACAAAGAAAAAGTAATGAATTGACACTAGCTCCAAGAAGCCATCCGCTACTGAGATTCGGCAGAGGGCTCTGATGAGGAAATATACCAAGTATAAATAATGAAGAGCTGACTTGGAGCTAAGTTGACACATTCATCTTCACGTTTTATTAACTATTACCACTTCAGAAGCATCTAATAAGCAGATCTACTGTAAACACAATTTGTTACAGAGTTTCATACCTATAACATGTCCTAGTTGTTGAAAATAAAGGATTTAATGCCACGTAAGATTACTACTTTCACCACGCAGCCTTGACCTTGTTTATTGTCGCAGTAAAGTAAAGCCTTATGATTGCAAATGCTACAAGAACAATGGATGCAAGCAGCTTCCGCTCTGATTCACGTTGAATGGATTCAGGTATTATATGTGTGTGTTATTGTGCTTTTTCCTTCCATTTTTCTGAGAGTACTGTAATATTTTTTCAGCACAAATTGACGTAGACAAGATAACTACACTTCAGGGGTTTGTTTAAAACACCGATAACTAATCCGGAGCTTGCTGTAAGCTGGTAGAGTTTTCAGTTCAATGTGGTTGTCTAATTAAAATAAATTTTATTTGGTACTAAAAATCGCAAATGTATTTTTAGGACTGTAACACTGCATATGATGTATTGATATAACATCTTAGGCACGGGACTAGATTGTAGTTTGCACAGTATAAGCTGCGAAACTGTACCGAATATAGCATTTGGGTTCACAGCACTATCATGGGCCTATCCGCTGTTAAGTTATACCCAATATGTATACCCTATACGTTACATTTTTACATCAGCATTTTAAGAATAAATTAAATAATAATAAAAGCTGGTAAAATTATACAAATTAATGCATATATATTTGAAGATGATGTTTCCTCTGAAACAAAATCATTGACCCACTCTGGCATACTAGCAAAAGAAATAGATAAGGTAAAGAGAGCAAGATCGAGGTACTTTGTATCACCATCTAGCATCACCCTACACTCGTAACTATATAGACGAAAACATTTCATGGGACTTAACCCATATCCTGTTGCATCTTAGCAATGGTGTTACTTCTATGACCAAAAAACCCTATCCAGTGACAGGAGCCACACAATAACTTTGCATTCGAAAGCACACATACATGGCGCCTTCACCAGCTTTATAACAGAATTTATAAAAAGTACAAGTTAAGAAATCTGATGATGGCATACATTTGGAGTACAAGTAATTTCAAAGCACATGCATCTTTACAGTTCTGAAAATATATAGCCTTGATATACCAAAATTCTATATTTAACCGTCAGATGCGCTGAAATCAATAACGTTTTCAACACTATGGCCAAATTGTATATTTATAATATGGCTAGTTGATGCATCGAGCATCAATTTTCTGGCTGTTCCTTGTTTGCGAAAATTCTTAAAAACAGGTGTATTCTTGAAAAGAATACACATTGCATGTATACTACAAAAGACTTCTTACCTTGTCTGTCCTTTACCAGTGTTAATTAGGTTTGTTTAATTCCGAACATGAATACTTTTTGAGCGATAATGCAATAGGGTTTCCCACTTGTCAGATAGACCGCGTTTTATTGGACGTATCTGAAAAAAATAATAAATCCAGATAATGTTTCGAAAATGCCCCAATAAAACACTTCAGATAATGTTTCGAGAATAAAAATGACTGCCGAGAGCTTTGGTGCTTTTCTCTCAGTAGATAGCAATCCAAATTGCGAATTGCTATTGTCAATAGTTGTATTTCTACTGTAAGTTTTCATATGTCAGTTCTGAATAGACGTGAGTAAAGCAAAACTGTTTCACTTTTGGGCGATAATGTCGCGCAGGTGCGCAGAAAAGGATTATGGGAAGATTATCTGAATGTAAAGCTCGATACACTTTCGAGACATCGAAAAAACCAAGAAACATCTGATTTCTGAAACATTTTCGAGACATTATCTTTGCCCAATAAAACGCAGGCTTAGCTTCGAGTCAGACCTTCTTTAAATAAGTAATTCGTATTTTCCAATGTCAGATCTACCAGGCATTCCATAATTCCGCTAATGGGAGTCAGCTCTTTTAAGGGATGGTCGTGATAGGTGATCTAACCCACTGCATTCACTTACGAGGGAGAGGAGAAAGAATGGTTACAGTATATCCAAATTGGAGAAATGATAAAGAACATCTTCCGTGGTTCAAAACAAATTTATTTTGTCAACTATCACAAAATGGTGTATATTTAAGTCCATAGGGTTGCAAAACTTGCAGCTGGCTTATTTAGTGGAGTTGGAATTTAGCATTTTGTTGTCACCAATTACGATCTACTCTAGCCAATTCTATCTCCTCTCCCTCGTAGATGAGACAGTTACGAGGGCGACCGTCAATCCCCTGCTTACCACCCCGCGCTGGAATCGAACTCGGGGCCTTGGGATTACCAGACCAACGCTCTAACCGACGGAGCTAACTGTCACCCTTTCATATGATCTTAGACACGATTTCTGCATGCCAGATCCGGTTATTAGGCCCCAACCCTTCGGATTGGGGCCTATAGGTTTGGGGTGTCCGTCCGTCTGTCCGCCGTCGCTTTATACCCCTATGAATTTGGGGGGCGGTTGGGGCCTGCTTGTGTTTCACAAATACTTACTTGTTCAGGAACGAGTACTGAAGGTTCAATTTTTTATGGGCTGCGCATGTCTTTCGATAAATACAGAAAAGTTAGCTTTCACATTGACCAGTCAAATGTTTGTTTCCTTTCCAGGCTTTAAGTGTCAAGTGACTAAAAATTAAAGAGTTATTGATCATCTTTAAAATATGTACTCAGATTTTTATAGGTGCAGAATTACCATAAATTTATTCTGTACACCCATCATGTTTAAATTTTATTTTCATCCATGCTTTTTGAAATATGAGTTCGAAATGTTTTGGTGGATAAATGCAAAATAAAGACGTATGGGTTGTTGAATCTCGCAAAATGCGACAAAGGTGGATCAGAGCGAGCGCAGTTGACTTGCATATCGTCATATGACGAGGAATTCAAGCGGTATGCCAAATCCCAGTAGCGAGCCGCTTCTTGTAGCTAGTTGTCAGTCAACACCATACAGTAAAATTTCAGTTACATACACCAGTTAAATGCAGATTAACCAACAGCACGGTACGCCATTCGCACAGTTAGGTACACTTCAATTTTTCCGTTCTGTTTTTATCCCCGTATAACGTGGGGATATAGGTTTCAGCTTGTCCGTCTGTCTGTCCGCTTTCGTGCGCCCTTGTGTCCGGGCTTTATCTCCGAAAGTATTTATCGTATAGCTTTCTCCCTTGGCATACGGTTATAACGTATATTGAATGTGTGCAATGTTGCATTATTTTAGAAATCGGCCAACAATTGAAGGGGTCCATGTCATAACTTGATATCTCCACTTTTTTAGACCTCAACCGGGCGAGCCCGGGGGGGGGTGTCTATAGGATTGCCCGTCTTGCCGTGTGTAACACTTTGGATACTGTTTTGTTTCCACGCAAGTTCTCCGAAATATTACCCAAGGCATATGCAACCTTGCACAGTGAAAATATATATTTAGGTTGTGCAACGTAGTGTTATTTTTCAAACCGGCCAAAAATTGCCAAAATGGTGACTTGTCAAAAATATGATTTTTTTTCAGATAGCTGCAATATAAGACTTGGGTGTTTTACCCACGAGTTCTCCGAAACTGTTTATCCTAGGCATGTGCTACCTTGCACAATGAATATATATACAGACGAAACCGGTTAATCGCATAGCCAATTTGCCAGGCCCTGTTATGCGTTTATCCGATATATGCGTTTATCCGGAGTACTCTAACCGTGCCTATTTTTTCATTTGCGGTAGGTATTAGACGTGCACCCTCGCCCCTCCTCATCCCCGCTTTTGAGAAACTTTGTTATCCAGTTCTTTTGTTACTAGTATTTTATCTGAGAGATTTAGATCTTTTCGTTTGGATTTACTTTCTGACATTTTGACGAATTAACCATAACCGTTTCGAACTATAAATGGTAAAATTTCTTCTTGGCTGCGTACTTTAATGATGACTTTGCGCTCACGGTTATCTGAGGCAACGTGGGGATTAAGGGTTTCAGGCCATTATTTAGTGAGAGCTCAGGCTGGGTGCGGATTAGGAGTTGCAGGACATTATCTAGCGTCAGATAAGGCAGAGCGGGGATTAAGGATAAAGGTCATTATTTAGTGAGAGCTGAGAGAGTGCGGTGATTAAGAGTTCGAGACTCACTGTTAACAACCGCAAATGGGGTTGGAAGATGTACACATTGGGTCAAGCAAACAGAAAACAATGCATTAGATAAATAAACGAGGAGCAGCTCACTCCCTTAGTTTGCTTTAAGTGGGGCACTGTTTGGATAGTCAACCAGAATTATGCAATTAACCGGTGTGCTTCCCATTTTAACGTGAAAAAGCTATGCGTTTATCCAGTTTATGCGATTAAGCGGTATGCAATTATCCGGTTAAATTTTCAATAGATAGCATTGGAAGTGGTTTGGGATTTGCGAATAACATGCAGTTAACCGATTTATGCGTTTAACCGGTATGCGATTAAGTGATTTCATCTGTATATATATACATATATATATATATATATATATACAGAATATTGAATTGAAGTTGTGCAACGTCATATTATTTTTCAAATTGGTCAAAAATTGCCAAAATGGCGACTTGTCAAAAATTGTGAATTGTTTTAGATTACTGTAATGTAGGACTTGTTTGGCTTTCCACGCAAGTTCTCCGAAACTATTTATCCTAGCTATATGCAACCTTGCACAGTGAAAATATATATATTGAAGTTGTGCAACGTCATTTTATTTTTCAAATCAGCCAGAAATTGCCAAGATTGCTACTTGTCAAAAATTGTTATTTTTGAGATAACTGTAATGTAACAATTGGTTGATTTCTACGCGAGTTCGTCGAAAGAGAGAGATAAATGCTTCAGTAGCTAATTTTATATTCCTTTGAGCTTCTGTCACACAGACGCAACGAACACGGTACTATTTCACTGTTCTCTCTTCTCTATCAGTTCAAGTAATGTTTTTTTTTCTTTTTTCCTAATCACTGCTATCGGTTGCTGATTCCTATATTGCAGTGATTGTTATCTTTTGGTTACTCACAATGTTCGATTGAGGTCTGCGCCCTCGACGATGGCTTGTTTTTATCAGGAAAATACACTATTACCACCACGGTAATATTCATGGCCTCTGTTCTATCACATATGTAAGTCTTACACCTCAAAACCGGTTAGAAGTGGGCATTTTTTTTATGAAAATGCGCTGTTTGTTACTAAAATTTCAAACTTTAAGAGCGTTTTTCTCCACTACTGATAATTGCGGTTATCAGGTTTATGCATGGACCCCTTCAATTGCCAAAACTACGACTTGTCAAAAGTGGCTGTTTTTCAGCAAATTTGTTAGCACGGAGATAGGTTTTGTCCAGACGAGTTCTCCGAAACTATTCGATCCAGCGTTCTGAAATTTTATGCAGTGAAAAAATATGTATTGTACATGTGCAACGTCTCATTATTTTTTAAATCGACTAAAAATTGTCAAAAATACGACTTGTCAAAAATGTATATTTTTATGGAAACCTGTTTGCACGGAGATAGATGTTGTCCAGACGAGTTCTCAAAAACTATTCGATCTAGCGTTCTCAAATTTTTTGCAGTGAAAATGTATATATTGTACATGTGCAACGTAGCGTTATTTTTGAAATTGGTTTAAAATTGTGAAAAATACGACTTGTCAAATATATATATCTTAATGGAAACTGGTTTGCACAGAGGTAGATTCTGTGGAGACGAGTTCTGCAAACCTATTCGTTCCAGCGTTCTGAAACTTTATGCAGTGAAAATGTGTATATATTGTAGATGCGCAACGTGTTACTTTTGAAATCGGCCAAAAATTCTCAAAAATACGACTTCTCAAAAAATTAATTTTTTATGTAAACCTGTTTGCACGAAGACAGATTTTGTCGAGACGAGTTCTCCGAAAGTATTCGATCTAGCGTTCTGAAATTTCTTGCGGTGAAAATATATATGTAAATGTGAAATGTCGTCTTAATTTTATAAATAGACGAAAAAATTGTTAGGCAATGTAGGGTTTTCAGTGAATTTGTTAACATCCATTGACATTATGTGTTATACGAGCGATCCTGCTTCACTAATGCTCTAGTTTCGGTACGATTTTGTCAGAGTGGTATAATAGTTGCATTCAGCGAAATATTTACCTTATAACAGCCAATGACTTTAGCTATGTGATTTGAAATAAAAAGATCAGCTTATAATATTTATAGCGTCCAAATTGATAAATTACAGGTTTTTTTAGACCAGTCGACTTCGTTGGGCTGGTCTTGTCACATCAGTCCGTCGTCTGTATGTGCATGTGTACATGTGTAAACTTTTACTTAAAATGCTTCTTCTCCTTCACTTTTGACCGGATTCCTTTCTTTAGGTAGGCCTCTCTTAAAAAAATACTTTTTTGGCAATTCGCCAAAAATTGGCCAAATGGGGGCCATCTAAAATGTTTTGGTTGCCAATTTTCAAAATGCTTCTTTTCAAACAATTATGTTCGGATTGTCTTCAAATTGTGCATTAATGTTTACCAGGGAGGCTCTTCTTGAAAACTTGCAATTTTGGCGATAAAAAATGACCCGATGGGGAGGGGGGGGGGTTTAATTTGTCGGCAACAAATTTTCAGGATGCTTTTTCTCCCGTAATTTTGATCGGATTTCTGGGGATTCTGAACGATTATAACACAGATGGCTCTCTATTGAAAATTTCCTTTTTTTCTTTGTCGATCCGTCAAAAATGGGCTAAATGGGGGCATTTGTATCTTTTGGTCTTTTTTCTTCCACAGTTTTGATCACAGTGCCTTCCAATTTTGCATAAGTGTTCACTAGGCTGTCCGCTCTTGATTTTTTTTTTTTGGGGGGGGGGGGGGTGTAAAAGGGGGAGGCATTTAGAATTTGTTATTTGCCAGTTTTTAAAATGCTATTTTTCCCACAGTTTTGATCGGATTATCTTCTAATTTTGCATTAAATGTTCACTTGGCGGCTGTGTCTGACAAAAAGTGCCTAAATGGCGGCATTTGAAACATATGGTGAGCAGATTTTTCAAAATGCTTCTTCTGGATCAGATTACCTTTAATTTTTGTACGAGTGTGTACTTGCTAGGCCTGTCTTGAAATCTTTTGGCGAATATAACGAGTTTTCAAAATGCTTCTTCTTCCACAATTTTGACCGGATTCCTTTAAAAGTTTGTATAAATTTTCAGTTTTCAATAACCGGGTTTTAAAATACGACTGCCACTTTTTTGGCGACCATACAAGCCTATTGATACTTGACTCTATAGCTCTCTACTGGTCACAATGTCCCTGGACATTCTTATTAGACCCCAACCGGGTGAACCCGGAGGGGTCTATGGATTGGCCTCTGTCTGTCCGTCCATCTGTCCGATTTTTGTACGAGCTGTATCTCTGGCACCGTTCAACCGATTTTAATTTCCTTTTGCACACAGAAAGACAAGTAGTGGAGCTGTGCGACGAAGCGTGATTTTTGGATTTCTCGAAAAATAAAAAAAAAATGTGGAAACTTTGAATATTTTTTAGGGCGTGACCTCTTTATATGCAGTTTGTTCACGCCATATCTCCGGCACCATTCAACCGATTTCAATTTTCTTTTGCACCTAGAAAGACCAAGTAGTAAAGCTGTGCGACAAAGCGTTATTTTTGGATTCCTCGAAAAATAGATAAAAAATGCGGAAACTGAAATTTTTTGCGCTTGACCTCATTATATGCAGGTTATACCAAATCGGATTGAAATATGCGACGTTGGAATAACATTTCAAAACTTATTAAGTAGTTTTTCTGATTATTGTGTCCGGTTGGGGTCTGCGCCTTCGACGATGGCTTGTTTTAGATAAAACCAGTGATAAAAGTTTTAGATAAAGCCAGTAAAAAAGTTTCCATATGTTGTTAATCCTCTACATGTGTCCTTGGTTCTTATGATTTTGCAAAAAAAAAAAAAAAAAAAACCTGCAAATTCCAATATTTGCCAGTCATAGTTATTTTAGGATCATGTCGGTTGTTCGAAATTTCTCCAGAACGTTTTTCTTTATTTGGGCTTCAGTTTTTAGTCCGCCGCCGGGGGACTACAGTTTTCGGGTCTGTCTGTCCGTTTGCCGTCCATCTGTCCGTCTGTCGACACCTTTTTTGTTAACACTCAAGCCTACATTTTTCGACCGATTGTTAAGGTATTGTGTATATGGGTAGTGCTGGAACGAACAAGGATCGGTATTGTAAATGAGCCATGTCGGTCCAAGGACATTGACCCAGCTGAACTTCACAAATTTTCCCAAACCTTACTCATTTGAATGAGTTTGTTAACACACTCAAGCCTGCATTTCTGGATCGATTGTTGAAATCTTTTACATATAGGAAGTATTGGAACCAACAAAAGTCGGTATTGTAAATGAGCCCTGTCGGCCCAAGGACATTGGCCCAGCTGAACTTCAGAAAATTTCACAACCCTTACATACTGGAATTAGTTTGTTAACACACTCAAGCCTACATTTCTGCATCGATTTATAAGACATCTTAACTACAAGTAGTATTGGAAACAACAAGGTTTGGTATTGTAAATGAGCCATGTCGGCCGAAGGACATTGGCCCAGCTGAACTTTTTATAAATTTCCCAATCCTTACTCATTTGAATGAGTTTGTTAACACACTCAAGCCTACATTTCTGGATCGATTGTTGAAATATTTTACATATAGGAAGTATTGGAACGAACAAAGGTCGGTATTGTAAATGAGCCCTATCGGCCCAAGGACATTGGCCCAGCTGAACTTCAGAAATTTTCACAACCCCTGCATACTGGAATGAGTTTGTTAACACACTCAAGTCTACATTTTTTATCAAGTGGCAAAATGTTATACACATAGGTAGTATGGGTGGTAACAAGAATTGGTATTGTAAATGAGCCAGGTCGGCCCAAGGACATTGGCCCACTGGAATTTCGAAATTCACGAAAATGATACGAATTGCTTAAGGGTTGTAGTCCAACCTAACAAAATCAAATACTGGGATTGTACGCCGGCGAGGGACGTGTTTATCTGGTGTTGTGAACTGCTTGTACTTAAATGAAGACGCGACTTTCAGGGTTCATGCGCCTGCTGGAAATTGGAAATAGTCACAAAACCTCCTGGAAAACTCCTGGAATTCCATCAAGACTCCTGGAAAACTCCTGGAAATCGAAATCGTAATTACATATTATATATATATATACAGTGAAATCTCGTTAAACCGACATCGCCGGGACTGAGCAAAAAATGTCGGTTAAACGATATGTCGGTTAAAAGGTACTGGCTGTTTGAAACTCGTAAGAAAGTAAAACTGTATCCATATCATATTATATTAATATGCTATACCAAAATACATGATATTACACTCTTGATACAGTTTTGTACGGTGTCACTGGTAACACAGTCCCATGCCTTGCGCATAAAATGAAGTGCATCCAAAACGTTAACTGAGAACTGTGTCTGTTCATCCAAACACCGTGACATTTTGTCGATCGACCAGTTGCTTTCGAAAATGCACTTTCAGAATGTTAATTATGCCTTGGTCCATTGGCTGGAGCACTGAGGTTGTGTTTGGCGGCAGGAAAAACAATGTGATCGCTTTCAAACCTTCGAATTTGGGGTGAGCAGGACCCAAACATCTTTGAAATCCCGAGTAGATGTCATACCTTTGAATGGCCTGAGTACTGATGAATAGGCTTCTGTGTGTACATAACTTCTGTGATGTTAGTAGAAACAATGGCTCAAATGTATAACATCACAGTGAAATGACAATAGGTATAATATCGTAAAAAAGGGATCTGTCAATCATCATTATTTGTCGAAAAAAGGGCTGAAAAAATTTGTTCGACAGCAAAATTTACGTCGGACAAACGATATTTGTTTAAACCGACGTTATATAATGGGGGTCAATGGGGTAAATCCTTCGGGACCGTGAAAACATGTCGGTTAAAACGATATGTCGGTTAAAGCGATGTCGGTTTAAATGGATTCGACTGTATATATATATATATGTTACAGGCAATGAGTGAAACCAGGCTATGTATACATAGTCTAGGCTATGAATACATGGCCTGATGCGACCAGGCTATCTATACATAGCCTAGGCTCTTTATTCATAGCCTGAATTTGCAGCCAAAAAATTTCACTCAATACAATTTTGTATTTTTGAAGAAAAAACTTCAAAATGCATTCCCCCCTACAGTTTTTGTCCGATTTCTTTTGTTTTTGGTATGAGGCATCGCTAGGTGAGTCGGGCGTACGGCTGGTGCTTTTTGACTCGATTGAGGAATTTCTGATTTTTGGGGTTATTTTTGAAGAAAATACCTCAAAATGCATCTTCTGCTACAGTTTTGATCTGGTATCATTTATTTTGGGTGTGAGGCATGCTTAGGGGCTCTTGAATACGGCTTGTGCTTTTTGAGTCGATCAGGGGTTAACCAAGCTTGCGCACTGGTCAAAATGCTAAATCAACATGCGTGCTGGTCTAAAATAAGAATTGCGCATCAACGCAAGTTAAATAAATATGTTGAATGGTCCGAAATAATAACCGCACATCAATGCAAGCTGAATGACTATGCGCACTGATCCGAAATGCACGCCGGAATTGATCTTATCGCTTTTCGTAAGCTGGGACTTTGTCCTTGGACACACTTGTTAATTATAGAATTCTATGATTGTTTAAAGGCATTAGAGGAGCCAGTGTACTTGTTGGCTGTGTATTCTGTTGCAACGATTTAGCATGGGCCATCAGGGACACCAAATATCGTGGCATAGAATGAGAATCATTTTAAAGTCTAATCGATTTTTCGTCGATTTCTCTTTTATTTCTAATCAAATTCACAAACTAAATTCATTTAAAAAATACTGTCTAGAGTAAAGTTTTTAAGGTTCTGTCGCTGCAAGGCTCAGTGAATCAATTCTTGAGTTATTTGGCAAAAGGTCGCATTCAAGATAAAAATTCCAGAATTTAGGCCGTTCACATATTACTTACACAAGGAGTAGGACTTGGATAAAAGGCCTTACAGAGTCAGTGTGTCCAGTGGGACCCGGTCTACCCAAACGCATGCGCCTCTTTAGGCCTATTATTTAGCTTCTACAAACACAGGTTTTATAGCTTCTGCTCATGCTCGCATAGGGATTGAGAAATCTGTATCATTGCATATTGTGTTTTGCGTACTGAGAGATATAGAAATTCTTAATTTTATTTTCGTATCTTAATGTGCGAATGGATAAAGACTAAATAAAATGGGTGGATGGGATGGCTGTAGGGGAGTGTGGGAGGCCATTAATAAAACTTTTTCCTTTCTTTCTCACTAAAAAATCTGGAAAAGTTATGAGATCTCCTGTAAAACTCCTGGAAATTGGGTCTAAAATCTCCTGGAAACTCCTGGAATTTGCTCAAGAAAATTCCGCACGAACCCTGAACTTTGATTTTGCGTTTTTAACCAATGAGAGCGCACCAAAATTGTGTACGTATATTCTGATGGTATCTACAAGATTGGGATTCAAGCAGGGATATGAAGCGCGGCTGCATCCAGAGCCGCGTAAGGAGGAGGGGGTGGAGGATAAGCGACCCAGCCTCGTCAACACTGTGGTGGAATACATAATTAGAATACACGGTTAGGTTACGTAATTTCCATGTGCGTTTAATGTGGTTTGACAAAAATATATACAAAATACGTGTATAACGTTAGAAAAATTAGTTATAGATTGCTACTTTGTGAGATATATTTAATTGCACAATGTTGTGTTGTAGGTAACTGAGAGAATAGATTTTGATGATCTTTTCCATAGCCACATATCATCATCGCCTGTGAAAAAAATGGGAAGAATCGGTTCTCTCCCCCTCCCCCTCTCAGGACTTGTCTGGTCTTGATATATTCCTGCATATAAATATAATTTAAAAACCACCAATGGATAAGTGGAGTCATTTGCCATTTTTAACTGTTTTCTATGCCTTTGAAGAACATAATTCACATGATGGAAAATATGTGCGGATTGTGCAATTAGTAATATGATTGCTCGATCGATTTAAAAAGAGGCTTGCTCAGCAAACAAAAATGGCCTTAATCCAGATGCTAAACCATGATAAAAGAAAACAGTGTTGCGAAAGACCTTGTGAAACATGATACCTTAATGTATGTATAAAAAAAACTCGTTTTAAGATGTCTTCTGTGCACAGTGGAATCCTAACCAAGCACACATACAGGGGTGCACATAAGGATTTTTTTTACCTTCGCCAATTTGGCGAAGGACGTTCAGCTCACCTTCGCCAAATCGAATTCACCTTCGCCAAATTAATTGTCTTAAAAAAAAACTGTAACTTAATTTGTTTATTGAATCCAGACTATACATATTCTTAACTACATTGTCCAGTTTATGTCTTTATAGAGTTACATCGGTAGTTAGTCAGTGCTGACCGATTTGTAGCTTTCATCTAAAGCGTTTAATTTTTCATCAAGCTTGAGTATGAAAGTCTCAACGTATTACTCGGAGACTTCGTCATCATCATCCTTGCTACCGCCGTCATCATGTGTGCAAATGATCTCGATAACTGAAAGTCAAATCGACTTCAAATTTTACATGAGTATTCCTTGGGTCAGACAGACCGTTCTATCAACTTTTCATGCGTGTCACTTGATTAGGACGGGGGTTTGACGTCATTGCGTAAAAATCTTGTGTGCGAAATTATTTCTGAGCCGTTAAACATCGGAGAAAATTGAAACTTGGTGGGATTGTTGCTTGGTAGGTCCGAAAGAGTCTATAAAATTAGAACGAACGAATGCGACCTATGTCGTCATCGTGAATATATTTTGAACAAGATCTTGTGTGCAAAATATTAAAAATTTTATATGGGTATCCCTTGGGTTAGGCGTATGACATCACAGCGTTAAAATTTTGTGTACGAAATTTCTCAGTCGCTGAACACCGAAGAAAGTTGAAATATTGTGAGATTTGTGTGATCTGGCCGCTGTAGTGTCATTGAGTATACATGGCTATGCGTAGAATCATGGTGTGTAAAAGGGACAAGTTGAACGAATGTCTTCACTGTTTGCGTTTGTCAATAGGATAGCTGTGCATTCGTTTCACGTTCACCTAAATCAAAATCAAAACATATTTTGCTTTTATTATACTAATTTTTGCCTAAAATTCACCTTCGCCAATTTGGCGAACGTGAATCTGTTCACCTTCGCCAAATGGATTTCAACTTCGCCATGGCGAAATGCGAAGGTCTTACGTGCACCCCTGCACATACATGTATATTCTGTTTATCACGACCGTATTTATAGTCATTTTTAGTGTTCAGCATAGCAGTTGAATAGGAAGTAAAGTCCGAGGGTGGAGTGGAAAGTGGAGGGCGGGGGCGGAATGGGAGCCACTCTTCTATATAATGTGCACGAAGGTTGAACCCCATTTACTTTCCCACATGAAGTCGCTTTTTTGTGCAACGAGACCCGGATAAAAAACATCTTCCAGATCCGGATAAACGATGAACCGTAAGGACTGTATATAGTTACCACCTTCCAGACGGAGAGTCAAACATGACGAATGAACATTTTTGCATTCTTCTCTTTTTTCTGGATTACTAGCAAAATGAAGCGTATGGATTATGGAATCTTATATCCCCACTTTTTATGTAGCTACTTTACAGCGTTTCAACTGTACCATGTCGAAAATGTGATCGCGGGATCGCCGAAAGGCGCGAGCCAACAATTTTACGGATTTTTCCTCTGCAACACAGTCCCATCGATAAACAGTGACTGATTGCAATTCGAAGTTATAACCGCAACGGTTATTGAATTGCAGCTCCAGAGGTCTGTTTATTTACTCTGTCTCCTGTTAGTAAATTGGACTTCCAAAATGGCGCTTGCAACTCCCTTTACGACGGAAACAGAAAACTTAGAATTTCGGTCAGATTCCTAAGGGTCAGTTATTTCCCTTCTGAGGTACGAAATCATTACACCAGTCGACAAAAAGTGGATATATAGTGAGTTTGTACAATGTGTGTTTTTTTTTTTTTTTTTTTTTGAAAATAAGTGCAAGTATATTTTTTTGTAGTCAGGATCAGCTGCCAAATGTTTCTTATGTTCTGATTTTAAAACAACACTAAATGCGTCATTTTCTGCAACTGACTGTGAAAATCTTACTAATATGTGATTTGCTCAGGTGGTTTAAGACTTGTCAGCAGTTTTGGAGATGGGCTGAAAAGTAAATTCTTAAATTATTGTGTCACTGAGCACATGAACTTGTTCTATAACGACGAAACCTTTTACGAAGTCTGCTTCATCATATTAAGTAGGGCTTCGGTAATATCAGGAAAACCCATAGTTCTTAATAACTTTAAATATATATTAAGAAAACATTTTATTTCGCTCATTTACAAGGCAGCTGGGTAGGGGTAATCAAGTGTTTCACACTCTGATTCTGTTTGGAGCTCTAGTAGTTCGTCTGTTTCAAACATCTTTTGTAAAACAACATTTAAATTATTTTCAAGATGTGCTTGAAGTTGCACAGACGATGTTCACACATCAGGGTGGCCACAAGTCAGGAAAAACCTGAAAAGTCAACAAAAACATGAGTCAGGAAAACTCAGGAAAGTTGATCTTAAAAGTCAGAAATAAACCTGTCAGACACCCTGGACACATGCGAAAAGTATTACCATTGTGTCATCGCTGTTGAAGTTATATACAATAAAGTGGTTTATCAAGGACCCGGCAGTAAAATTTTCTACAACAAAATTTGATTGTAAACTGTTGCCATTAATTGCGCAATGCAGACACTTTACTATATGTTGAGAACTACTGCCTCTTTCAAATGATAAACACAACTCCAGGAAGACACTGCATAATAAATAGTCTCCACTCATAATCAGGGATCATTTTGGCGCGGGCCATGGAACTCGGATTCTGAAAATGGCCCAGTTATTTTTGTCTGGGGCCGCTATGGTCTTAAGTTTCTGAAAATGGCCCCCAGATTTTTTGCGTGGGGTTTCATTTTTCATACCTTTTTAAACATTTTTTAATGATATTTTTAACTATGTCTAGACTTTAAAAGCAGAAAAAACGCCACCAGTCTCCAGTGACATCTCAAGAACGGTTCAAAGACGTGTATTTATTAATTAAGCATTGTTAATTTAGTTAGGCAATCAATATCGTTTGTGAAGAAACTATGTTGCAAAATTGACCTAATTTGTCTCTTTGATAAGTTCATTTTATGGCCTCAAGGCTTTAAAAATGGCGTCCAGTTTTTTTTTTGGCTGGGGGGCCATTGGCCCCGTGTCGCAAATTCCCAGAAATATCCCTGATAATTGTGGGCTATGGCGGCCCAAATTTGGCAGCATTGGTACAGGTTGCCCCTTTCACAAAAAAATATAAATAAATAAATAATAGAAGCCAATAAAACGAGGTATTCCTGGATGAATTAACGAGCATCGCTTTTATTTTTACATTTTTTTCAGAGGAAATAATGGACTTGTCTTTGCCAAGAAAGCAGGCAACATGCGCTGAAGAGGATGAGGGTCAAAGTAACAGAACGGAAGTTGCTTCCGCTCTTGATTTTACTGTAAAATCTCCAGACATTTCGGAGAGAGAAGAGACTGGTCTTTCAATGCATGTGCAGTCGACTGCACCCAATACTTCACCAGGCTCTACGCAGCCGAATATACCCATGATTACACCATTATCAACACAGTCCTGTGATCCTGTTGTCTCACAAGTATCCCTACAGTCTGATGAACCACAGGATGCCCCTGATTCAGGGCCCGGTGAGTCTGTGGATATTCCCTGGAACACATCTCACGCGGCTGGCGATGTGACGTCATCCAGTGTCAAGGACACGATTGCCGGACAAGAGGTTCACAAAACACAATCTTCCGGAAAGAATGGTGACTCATCGGCAGTCACCGCTTCTACGCACAGCTTCATGGGCCAACTGAACGATAATTCTGCCGCCGGTGACAAAATGTTACCTGTCTCAGACATTGTTCCTGAGGCGTTTCAAGAAGGAACTGTACAGAATAATGTGAACTTGGAAGAAACTACCACGGCTACTGGATGTTTACTAGATACAGACGCTGTGGATAAGGAATGTTCAAAGGAAGTCGGCAAAGAAGACATTATCAGTTCGTCAGAAGCTTCGAAGATAGGCTCGTCTAATACAGGAATGGCAATGGACGATTCAGGTGTTTCTCGCATCGAAGGTGTCATCCTGGCTGATGCCATTACACATACCATACAAGACGCATCCAAAGACATCGCTCAGTCTGTCATAACGGAAGTGACCACAGACTCGCCGGCTGAGACTCCCCAGCTGATGGATGACAACGCCATGGATGTGCCGACCCCTGGCACGCCGACCAGCAAGCCGCTGGAGCGCGTCGAGAGTGGCATCGACATACAGAGCATGACTGGCGAGGAGTCGAACATGTCGTTCGTGTCCACGACGAGCCGCGAGGAGGAGGCCACTGATATACCGAGCAAAGGTTCGTACTTCTTAACACCCTCTTATTTAAAATAAGAATTCTGAAGCAAATAGGAAACCAGATATTTTTGAGTAGCCTGTTCTGGAATAGACTGCCGATAAATAGAATACCAAAGAAATGAGAATAGTTCATCATTTGATCAGTTTGTGTTGGAAACTACAAACCGATAAATAATTTATTTTCTTAATAAAAATCGAAAACTAAAATCAGCGTTTAAAAATAAAAAATTTCGATAGGTTATCTGATACCGAACTAGTGATATTTTAATGATCAGTTGATTTTGAATTCAGTTTTCGAATGTTTTCAATTTCCTATCGCCAAAAGATAAAAAATTTACATAATTCAACGTATTTTTACACTTTTGCACAAGAAAAATAAAGCATTTTTGATTTGAGCGACATTCGATGTATCGGTAGTCGATTCCGGAATAGTCTGCCGAAAAATATCTGGTTTGTTATTTGTTTAGAATTCTTATTTTAAATAATACGATTTTTTATTTATGCATTGCAGATTTTGACATTGGTTAAAACTGGTGACTTTGCAGCAGTGACTTTGGTAAACAAGTAGCTTGCCGTTTGAGCGCGTTAAAATTGTCCTAGATAGTACTGGTCCTGCTTTCAAATCCTTTTGTCACTGATGACTGTCTGGCTTAATTCACGTGAAAGGGGTTGAATGAAAGATTTTTAATGTATTGTAACATGATAGCTGGATCCCACTTCATTTAGGTACACCGAAAGAAGTGAAGAAACGGAGGCCGCAAAGAAGGGGAGATCTGAGCATGTTAGCTCTGAATGGAAGCGAGATGTGAGTGTTAAAAATCCTTTGAATACTTTCATTGAGCCATTTTGTTCTACCAGTCTTCAAGGGTTCAGCCGTGAGCACTGTGTTGTGAAGAAAACAAAATGTAATGCTGTCAAGACACACTGAATATGGGGGGCAGTTTTGTGATCACTACCCCTCCTAGCGTACATGCTTACTCGTGTGGGGGAAAACGTGACAAAGAGATGGCTTTATGTAAGGTAGAAGGGGGCACAGGTGATCCTTCGCATTTGATAACAAACTCTTGGGAAAATTATTCTGTTTAGCTAGTTTGCGATGAGCAATTTAAGTGGCATTTTTGTTCACCACAAGGCATACCTTTGGTGCGGACAAACTGTACGAGTACCAGTGGCCACAGGAAAGCAAAGGAGAGTGGTACATGCTGCAGGAGCAAGTCAGTGACTACCTCGGCGTGCTGTCTTTTAAGAGGAAATATCCAGGCAAGTGCTGTCGTTTACGAAAAAAAGTATCAAGGTAAGTGCTCTCGGTAAAGAGAAAATGCCCACTTAAGTGCTCTCGTTTAAGAGAAAATAGCCAGATAAGTGCTCTCGTTTGAGAGAAAATAGCCAGATAAGTGCTCTCGTTTGAGAAAATAGCCAGATAAGTGCTCTCGTTTGAGAGAAAATAGCCAGATAAGTGCTCTCGTTTAAGAGAAAATAGCCAGATAAGTGCTCTCGTTTGAGAGAAAATAGCCAGATAAGTGCTCTCGTTTGAGAGAAAATAGCCAGATAAGTGCTCTCGTTTGAGAGAAAATAGCCAGATAAGTGCTCTCGTTTGAGAGGAAATAGCCAGATAAGTGCTCTCGTTTGAGAGAAAATAGCCAGATAAGTGCTCTCGTTTGAGAGAGTATTGAAGGAAGTGAGCTGGTATGAGAGGAAATAATTTGGTAAAGAGATGTAAAGAACAGAGCTGGAATTCCATATATAGTAACCGTGATTGCATTGAGTTTTGCTGGTTATCTGCGCGTCATTGTTCGCTGCTACAAAGTAACGAAGTGCAGGTGCTTCGGCTGACACTGTCGCTAATTTATGCTTAATTGTGTACGATTACAATGAACAGAAAGCATGGTTTTATACCAACTGCTGACTCGCTAAAACTTGCTTTGGGTGTAGATTGCATACTAAGCTTTCAAGTATTCGGTATGCGTGACTAGATCTGTAACATATATTTTTTTCGCTCCGCCTAGAATTGGAAAGACGAGGAATTGAACCAAACGAGCGGGTCTATCTCCGAGACAAGGGGATTGTGACGGAGATGCAGTGTGACCTTGGCCTGACCGCCATCCGCTCTGACCTCGTTCATGACTTAATGGCCAGAGACTACCCAGATAAATACAAGGTAAAATGGTGCAGTGACTAGAGCTCTTGCAAAAGCCGCTTGAAAAGGTGTTACGTCATTGAGGAAGAAACTTCATATTTTAAATATTAAAAAATGCAATTTAAAACGTTTCGTTTCCTTATAAGTGTGAAAACTCTGCAGACAAGGCATCAGAGTTTTGAGAATTTTGTGTTTCAGGAATTTTTGATTGTGTTGAAAGAAAGAAGAAAACAACAGGCAATAGAAAAACAGAAGGAGCTGCTGGCTGTAAGTGTGAAAAGGCTGTAAGTGTGAATAGGCTGTAAGTGTGATGAGGCTGTAAGTGTGAATAGGCTGTAAGTGTGATGAGGCTGTAACTGTGAATAGGCTGTAAGTGTGAATAGGCTGTAAGTGTGAGTAGACTGTAAGTGTGAATAGGCTGTAAGTGTGAATAGGCTGTAAGTGTGAATAGGCTGTAAGTGTCATGAGGTCGTAAGTGTGAATAGGCTGTAAGTGTGATGAGGCTGTAAGTGTGATGAGGCTGTAAGTGTGAATAGGCTGTAAGTGTGATGAGGCTAAGTGTGAATAGGCTGTAAGTGTGATGAGGCTGTAAGTGTGATGAGGCTGTAAGTGTGATGAGGTCGTAAGTGTGAATAGGCTGTAAGTGTGATGAGGTTGTAAGTGTGGTGAGCTCGTAAGTGTGAGTAGGCTGTAGGTGTGATGAGGCTGTAAGTGTGATGAGGCTAAGGGTGAATAGGCTGTAAGTGTGATGAGGTCGTAAGTGTGAATAGGCTGTGAGCGTGATGAAGCTGTAAGTGTGGTGAGGCTGTAAGTGTGATGAGGCCGTAAGTGTGATGAGGCTGTAAGTGTGATGAGGTCGTAAGTGTGAATAGGCTGTAGGTGTGATGAGGCTGTAAGTGTGATGAGGCTAAGTGTGAATAGGCTGTAAGTGTGATGAGGCCGTAAGTATGATGAGGCTGTAAGTGTGATGAGGCTAAGTGTGAATAGGCTGTAAGTGTGATGAGGCCGTAAGTGTGAATAGGCTGTAAGTGTGATGAGGCTTCAAATGTGGTGAGGCTGTAAGTGTGAATAGGCTGTAAGTGTGATGAGGCCGTAAGTGTGAATAGGCTGTAAGTGTGAATAGGCTGTAAGTGTGATGAGGCTGTAAGTGTGATGAGGCTAAGTGTGAATAGGCTGTAAGTGTGAATAGGCTGTAAGTGTGAATAGGCTGTAAGTGTGAATAGGCTGTAAGTGTGATGAGGCCGTAAGTGTGAATAGGCTGTAAGTGTGATGAGGCTTCAAGTGTGATGAGGCTGTAAGTGTGAATAGGCTGTAAGTGTGATGATGCTGTAAGTGTGAATAGGCTGTAAGTGTGAATAGGCTGTAGTGTGAATAGGCTGTAAATGTGATGAGGCCGTAAGTGTGATGAGGCTGTAAGTGTGATGAGGCTGTAAGTGTGATGAGGCTGTTGATGAGGCTGTAAGTGTGATGAGGCTGTAAGTGTGATGAGGCCGTATTTCAAACCCGTGAGGGCAGACAATACCTAGTGCACCCTTCTCTTTCTCTAACCAAACTGCCCCACTTGTTAACATGGGATGGTCATCCAAGATCAGGTGCGGAATTGTGTATGTGGGGCGGTTGATTTGGGAGGGGGTGGCTTTGAATGATGCTCGTATGAGTCAGCATTAAATATATGCTCTGCGTAAGCACTTTCACTTGTGATAATAGTTA
Organism: Protula sp. h YS-2021; assembly: GCA_949752745.1. NCBI lineage: Eukaryota > Metazoa > Annelida > Polychaeta > Sabellida > Serpulidae > Protula > Protula sp. h YS-2021. Next base: position 23,519,394 of record OX457024.1, read on the forward strand.
TAATGAAGGAATTGTCTATTTCATGCTTAGTTCGTTGAAGCACATTATCATTTTACCCGCCTCCCAACAGCAAAAGAATGACAAGACAAAGTTGGAATTGATGCGCAAGAAAGCCATAAAAAGCGCTGCTGATTTCAACGCTGCTTTTAACCGGGATCGCAGGGAGGAGAGACGAGCCTTCTTCGACCTCCACTCCTTTGTGAGTAGCCGTCATACCAAGAAACTTAAGCCCTGAGGATAACCACCATCGAATATGCTCCAAGTAGACCTGTAGCTTTTCGTTTAATTGATAGATGATGCGGCGTGTTCACATTTTTGTTTGGATGGCAGATATCTAGATTTTTAAAATGTGCGATAGTCGTTTATTTTTATTGTAAATTTCTACAAAATAGTGCAGTGTTACAACAAGATATAGTTAATATTTCTTATGGCAACCATAGCTACATTGCTGCTAGAAAAAAGAAGGGGTATTGAAATGTTTGTTTTTTTTTTCAACAGGAAGTTCAATATCCCAAGGGGAAGTTCAAAGTGCTGCCAAAGGAACTGACTAAAATGGGCGCTTATCCCGTAGCCGTTATACCGGGCCAGTTTCAAGACTACTACAAAAAGTAAGAAATTCTTTTCTTGTGTGAAAAAATCTGAAGGGAAACGAAAAAAAAATTGCAAACGAGAAAGTATTTGATATGTAAATTGTCTTATGTCTTTGAAGTGATTAAGAAACACATTTTATTTAGACTTCGATGTTTAAAATGTTACCACCACAGTTTTAAAGTTTTAAAGCTTAACTGAAAATATGTGCATCTTGTGTTTTTTCCAAGGACTGTCTTTGAACTCTGCGTTAGGTGATGCGTTTAGGTAGAATGTATACGGTTGTAGGTACACATCGGCAGAGCTTCGGTACATGCCCATCAACACGGCGCTGTACAGCTCGCCCAGGAAGTTCCACAACATTTACGCTGACCCGGCGCCGCTCTCCGACAACGATTCGGATGCCGCTTCCGTTAGCACCGAGGCATCCGTGAGCCAATTTACAATGCATATAGTTAATTAAATTAAAAAAAAAAAAACAAAAAGAAAATTCAAGTTAAAAGTCGGTGTAACACAAAAAAGTAAAAAAATACAAAAATAAAAGATAAATAACAATGATAAAAAATAGAATAAAAAAATATCCGGACGTTTCTTCTGAGCTAAATTTAAAAATTTAAATCCTCCGACTTTGCTTTACACTTTAACGACCTCTAAAGTTCTTCAGACAAGTGGTAATGAGAGAGTGTTATGTGACACGAAGGGTCTCACTTAACACACACACTATGCCGCGTATGGAGGCGCTGGTCACGCATTGCAGGACGTGTCAATGCAGGACGTGTCATTGCAGGACGTGTCCGACGGACAGATGTCAGATGTGGAGAGCATGGAGGAGATGGACAGCGACATCTTCCGGGAAGATGAGCTGGAAGACGACGACGATGCGGCCAGTCAGGGCGGGAAAACGAAGGAGGAGAAAAAAGCCGAGATTGATAACAAAGTACTGGTTGAATTAGCGGAAAATGTGTTACTTCGTTAATCGTATTTAAATATTTTGAAATGTTTTTGGAAAAATTGAAAAAAATATGTACAATTTAACGTTCCAAAAACTGGATTCGTAAGGGGTGATTAAATTGTGCAGGAGCTTGTGATTTTCGTGGCAGAAGAGTGAATAACAAAAATGTGCACTCAAAAATGTGCTTAAAAAAATTAAAAAAAAAAAAAAACAATTTCGAATCTGTCCAACAGAAAGTATTGAGTTGCTAAGAAAATGTTAAAAAAATCTGACGAATTAGTTACAAGCAAGTCGTCAAATAAATCAGCCCTGGTTCTCCGGTGGCCCCCGTTTGTTGCAGGTGGCGCTTATTATGGACAAGATGAAGGCGAAAGATGAAACACCGAAGAAGAGAGGGCCAAAGACCTCAGGCACGTCCACACCCGTCGACCAAGTGGACAGTGGCCGCAGAAGGAGGAGAAAAGTGGAACCCATGGACGAAAGCACGCCTAAGGCGGAAAAGACAAGAGCCCCGAAGAGGCCGAGACGGGTTGGCCATTGGTTTACTTTAAAAAAAATTTCTAAAGTGGCCATTCAAAGATTATTCTTTTGACTTCGGGCAGTGCTAGTTCCGTGAATAAGAATAACTGTTACTTGAATGTCGTGGAGCATCTAAATGGACCTTAATGCTACGGCATTTGATAATTTGTAGGTTAAAGAAAAAGATAAAGAGAAAGAAAATGAGTGCAGTATATGTAACGGAACGGAACACCTCAATCCCACCGGACAGAGGGAAGACCTGGTGCAGTGTGCGGAATGTCGGCGCTATGGTAAGATCTCTTCATGTGGCACCAACATTACAACGCAATAACACAAGAGTGAATGTAGACAAAAGTTTCCTGAGGTTTTATTTATTTAACAGAATGCCGAAGATCAGATAGTCTTAAACAGAATTCTCAAGATCCTGTGAAATTTAATTCAGTGTGCTGATATTCTGCGAACGATTATAACAGGTGTTCGGGGAAGTGACCTGTTTTTATAAAGAGCAAAAGTATGTACAGTTGTGGCGGCATGAGTATACTTTTTCTGCGCTTGTTAGGCCATCCTAGTTGCCTGGAGCTGACGATAGAGATGATCCCCATTATCAAAACTTACCCATGGCAGTGCATGGAGTGTAAGAGCTGTGTGGAGTGTATGGACCCGCAGCACGAGGTAAGCACGAATATGTATGTAGTGTAAGAGCTGTGTGGAGTGTATGGACCCGCAGCACGAGGTAAGTACGAGTATGTATGGAGTGTAAGAGCTGTGTGGAGTGTATGGACCCGCAGCACGAGGTAAGCACGAATATGTATGTAGTGTAAGAGCTGTGCGGAGTGTATGGACCCGCAGCACGAGGTAAGCACGAGTATGTATGGAGTTTAAAAGCTGTGCCACACGAAGCAGTTACGACACTTTTCTTCGCCGAGGTTTTTGGTCGTTTACGAGGCTAGGGGGTGTAAAATGTATTTTGTTTCACTGTAATGCTTTAAGAAGTTGTTTGACCATGTGACGAATGGCTGTAAATGTTGTAAGTAAAACTTCTTTATTGGTCGTGAAAACAATATACTGTATTTTGCCCGGCAGGACAAGATGCTGTTTTGTGACCACTGTGACCGCGGCTATCACACGTTCTGCGTGGGACTGAAGGCGATACCCAACGGACGCTGGGAATGCCCTAGCTGTCGTCCGAGACCGCTGCAATCGGCTGCTGAACTCGCTCCTAATCCAAAACCACCTGTGTAAGAAGCTTTATTGTCTTTTTGTTTCGCTGTGAAATCAGCTGTATTTCCATTCTTGGTCATACTACCCGCTGGGTATTGCGAGAAAAAGATATTTTGGATAAAAAAACACTTATTATGCAGTGGCTCATGCAGTCGGAAGGTGGCATGCCGAGAATATTATTGTTTTTAGCTTATTGACATACATGTCATGGTCGTGATAGGGCTGTGAAATGTAATGTCACTAATTGAAAGATGACGATGTTGACTTGCTCTAATCCTAACTACATTTTGTCGCAGTAACAAAGAAAAGTGACATATAGAGGGTGGGTGTGTTAATTTGAGCAATCCGCTGGTTTTCAGAGTGACGACGGCGCTTCAACCTCCGATACCTCTGAATGTTGTCAACCAGTGAGAGACAGGCATCGTTCCTGGCGTTGTCCGTCATAGTTAATGGGGGTTAATGGTTTCGCCGACGAAGTTTGCTGTACTACGAATCCTACAGTCACTGGCATTATTTTTTTTCTCGTGCTTTTGGTCGTCGTTCCAGAAAGAGTTAACATACAGTGGTGCTCATTCGGCTGTATTCTAATTGTGTGTACAGGCCCGAACTATCATTCCATGCGAGGCCTTTGACGGGGGAGTGGTCGTCATTTGACATGTGCTTTTTGTGAGCTATTGATGTAGTGTTCAGTGTTGTGGTCTGTTATGAGGTACTGATGAGCAGACGGGAGAGGCGAGCGCATCTTCCAAATCATAAGGCTCTACATTTCTTATGAACACGACAGAGTTATTGTTGAAATGGTCGTGTTTTTTTTTTTTTTTTTTTTTTTTTTTTTTGGTTTTTTTTTAGACGGGGGGGGGGGGGGTAGAAGCACACCATCGTCCATTAAATAGCACCACTTACTGTTAGGTTTTCTCGAGAATCAGCACATGCGGTCAGGTTTTGTGAACCATGAAAGGTTACTTCTATAAAATGGAAACCTGGTGCATAATTTCGCTGTAGTTAATGGACAAATCCGGTATAATCGTACTGGTGTCCATGTCAGTTATGAACTCAAATGTTCCCCGAGACAGTTTCTTTCGATGGTTATTATTTTTATACGCCGTTTGATATCAGTATTTAATTATATGTTAAAGCCGTTCAAAAGGTATATAGATAACATTGTTCTGGCGGGATACATTTTTAAGGGATTTTTTTTTTTTTTGGCGTTAAGAGATTTTAATTGCAGAAGAAAATGGCCAGGTAATGGAAACTATTGTGTTCATTTTGTCGTAAATTTTCTTGTGACTCGTATTTTACCGAGGCTTTCTTGATTGGAAGTTGCCATGGTAAGTATTGTTAGTTGTAATAGTTCGTATATAGTTGCGTACATTCAGTTTTGAATTTAATAAAATTATCTTTAATTTGTCGATACTGATCGAGTTTTATTTGTATGGTGTTTTCTAGGTCTTTTTTATTTATGTGATTTCTTTTTGCAATAAAATCATAAACGAGAAAATAAAATTGCATATTTATTGTTTCTGTGTCTTATTGAAAGTGATATCAGGCGGTTGACGCCTGCAATCAGATAAAGCGAGATATTAGAGTATTGAGTACATCATAGAAGGGAAAAGTGGTGTCTGTGTGTGAGCGTGTGACTCCTTAATGCACAGTTATCCGTCAATGGGGGATTAACTTCAGTTCAACAAGTTTGTTAAAACGAAAGATTTGTTGTCCCCGTAAGGGTTGCCTTACATGACGACCTATTTACCATATTATTTTCCTTACGTGTCGTCACAGGTGGGTTAAATTCGTACATATCTGCTCTCTTGATGAACGCAACAAAGCGCAATGAAAGGGAGTCTTCGGAGTTTTAAAATCGCTAACGAGGTAAACTTGAAAATAGGTTTAAGCCAAGGTGACAGGCGAGGGCTTTGTGACGAAACCCCTTTTGTAATGCGTGGCGAGCGTTGCTATGCGACAGACAAGCGGCACTATAGTACTGTGTCTAAATATCGAAGTGGCAAACAAGTTTATTTCATCGATTCATAAATCAATGCATGACTTACGTGTGTGTGTGTGTTAATTATGGCAGAATAATTTGGTTTTTTTTGTTTTTTGTTATATATATCGAGTTCTTATATACTTCTATGAGAACTCTCAGCGCTCTGCACAAGCGAGAAATAAAGTATTGACGCCTTAAGCTATCAGACTAGAAGGAGTTGTTCAATTGCAGTAAAAGAAAATAACATTTTTTGTTTTACATTGATATCCCCAACTTCATGTTTGAGAAGAGCCACTTGAATAATTGAAATTCTTTTCTTCTTCAGACATAAATTGGTTGTGAAATGCAATTAATAAGGAAGGAGAATACTGACATTTTGTGACACTTGGGTCAGCAATTTGCAAATTTGAATTCTATGTCTCCCCCTAAGGGATACATGTCTAGATGATGCCCGTGTTATTTTTTTCCCGTTCCTTCAAAAATTCTATTTTTGGTAAGTTTTTTAACATGGGGGGGGAGGGGGTTTGGTGCATTTTTTTCACTTTGGCAGGTTATATCTCCAAAAAAGTTCGTTGGATACGACTCAGACGTCCCAAGAAGAACACACATATAGGGCAAATGTATACTGCAAAGTTTTTCTTCATTTCCGATGAAAATGTATTTTTGGCGATTTTTTTAATTTTGGATTTTATAAGTTTTTTAGTGCAAATGTTTACTGCGAAGTTTTTCTTCGTGTTTGTAAAAATGTATTTTTGGCGATTTTTTAAATTTTTTGGGCTTGCCAATGTTGTACTTTTAAGCAAGGAATTTTTTACGCGTGACTGATTGGGAGGCGGGGGAAACATATCCGTTTATGTTTTAGCAAAAACACTGGCCAGTCTAGTTATGGTTCAGCTGCAAAATAAATGTGAATGTAATGTACATAGTTAGCTGACAGACTTTCAGTGTATGTTTGACATATCAGCGAAAGGGCTGTAAATATAATAAAAATCGTTTTGAATTCTGATTAGAACACCTACTGTAGCAGCAACATGACAACAAGTCAAAGTACATTCTGTAGTCAAGTTTAATATGTTCCAAAATACATTCATTTTTCAATTTGTTATAACGGGCTTAACGTTGTCTACTTTTTAGCCTTCTAGATTTTAAGACTGAAAAGAACACCCTGACTTTTTGATCGAAATAACGTCGAAAATCGACAGCAACGAACCACAGAAGCTGTCCACGTTGGGTTTAAGTGGCGGTTTTAACTTTCGCAATACTTGAAGGAAGGGATTCGAAGAGCCGAATAATGAAAAGCAAGTTATATGTATATTGTTATCGTCCAATTTAATTGCGAAGTTTATTGCCGAATTCAAATTTTCCTAGTTTAAGGTATTGCCTGTTATATATTTAGGTAATGCAGCGTATGTGCATTGATATAGTATTATTTTATGTCTATGCATTTACTTTTTTTTTCGTCCCCGCCGCCGCGTCACGCGAAGCGGGGGACTATTGAATTCGGGTCCATCCGTCTGTCAGTCCGTCTGTCTACATTTCGGATATGATGTCTTGTGCGATAGATCTCAGAAACTACTTGAGGGATTCTATTTAAACCTTACATAGCGAAAGAATGTAGGGTGCAGTTGTGCACCTGGGTATAGGTTTTTCCGGCCGCCAAAAAAAAAAAAATGTGTCATAGGGACATCGTCGAAAATTCAAATATATTAGGGCGTCAACATCTGGATAAGAGTCTTTTGTAGGATAGATCTAAAAGACTATATGAGAGATTCCATTCAAACCTTACACAGGGAAAGAATACAGGGTGTAGTTGTGCACCTGGGTATAAGTTTTGCCGGCCGCCGAAAAAATTGTCCTAGGGACATTGTCGAAAATCCAACTATCTTAGGCCGTCAGTATCTGGATAGGATGTCTTTTGACTGAATTTGCCTCATAATATACCACATTTCTCAGTTTTTATAAATGCAGTAAAACCGTTGTTCTACAAGTAAATACATATACTAATATACCGGAGTTAAATGTTAAGTTAACTGCTACTTGTTTTAAAGCAGTTTGAAAAAAATTGTCAAAGACGAAAAAGGCTAATGTTTGACCAATAATTGTTCAGTCTCTTCTATGTGCACTGATTCCAATAAACTATATTGTGATTTTGTCGCATTACCAGGACATGCGCAGTGTTAACAAAACACAACAAAAGCTTCAAACGTTGGGAAAATAGTAACTGTTTTAAGCAGTAACTTTTTAAATTAAAAGGTATTTATGAGAAGAATCCAGGATTGAATGTGACGTCAGCACACGTATAATAAAGTTTATTTAACAGCGGAACAATGATTGAAATCAGGTTGTTGTGTCTACTTTTTATCGGCTTGTCTGTCGTAGGTTTCTCACATTCCCACATATATTTAAAGGGTAAGTAAAATTTTGATTGTATTTAGAATGGTGAAATGACCGACCGCTATTTAGAAACCGTAGCTTTTTGTTTCTTATTGCCTACTGTTAGTAGTGTATAAGTGGGGCTTCTAAAACAGGAAGTGACGTCATAATGACGTCACGTGGTGTTTTAGAAGCCCCATGGGGTTTCTAAAACAGTGACGTCATATTGACGTCATATTGACGTGATATTGACGTCATATGGACGTCATATGGTTGTCATATGGACGTCATATGAACGTCACATGAACGTCATAATGACGTGAGGAGTTGTTTTAGAAGCCCCATGGGGTTTCTAAAACAGTGACGTCATTATGACGTGTTATGGACGTGTTATGGACGTGTTATGGAAGTGATATGGAGGTCATATGGAGGTGATATGGAGGTGATATGGAGGTCATATGAACGTCATATGAACGTCATATGAACGTCATATGAACGTCATAATGACGTAATATGGAGAGTGGGCGGCCATTCAAACGGGCGGCCATTCAAACAACCATTCAAACAACCATTCAAACGGGCGGCGATTCAAACAACCATTCAAACGGGCAACCATTCAAACGACCAGTCAAACGGGCAGCCAGACAAAATGACACCCGGACAAAATGGTGCCCGGACAAAATGACACCCGAGCACTTGAGCACCCGAGCACTCGAGCACTTGAGCACTCGAGCACTCGAGCACTTGATTACTCGAGCACTCGAGCACTCGAGCACTTGAGCACCCGAGCACCCGGACAGCAAAGGGTTCATAGAGACATGGTTAGAGCTGGCCTGCTGTGTATTTTGACCCATCAATGACGTCACACAGAGCGACTCAAGCTTACAACCAACTGATGGATAGGCAATCCGGGGCCAGCCGTACAGTAGGTCGACAGGCCCCCCGGGGCCTGCCACCACCAGCTTGGCAAGCCCCCCGGGGCTTGGTTAGAGAGCGAGAAAAGGGCTCATGAGCCCCCCCCCCCCCCCCGGCTCACTGGCCCATGAGCCCTTTTCTCGCTCTCTAACCAAGCCATTGCAGCAGCACTCTTTACCCTTAAGGAAGAGAGGTGTCTCCATGCATTGCGACCATATACAAGCAACAATCCTTTCTTTAAAGCTTTCTCACTATTCTAACACCTATGACAACCAAACCAACGGACACCCAGACACACGGACACCCAGACACGGACACACGGACACCCATACGTACGTTTTTTTTTTTTTTTATCCCTCTCTCTTTCCACACACACCAAATCACGGCAGCAACTGTTTTTTAGGGCTTTTCTCGTTCTCCCAGCACACACACCATCACTAATGGATTGTCGTAGCAGCAATTAAAAATGAGCACTCTTTTCCTTAAGGAAGAGAGGTCTCCATGCATTGTGGCCATATACAAGCAACAATCCTTTCTTTAAAGCTTTCTTACTCTTTTAACACCTATGGCAACCAAACCAACGGACACCCAGACACGGACACCCAGACACACGGACACCCAGACAGTCATGTTTTTTTTTTGTATTTTTACCTATCTCTCTCTCCATCACACCTACGGCGCCTGAGGGGTAAAGAAACAGTCTTTTTCAACTTTCTCGCCCCACACCTTCACTAATGGATTGCCGTTGCATCAATTAGAAGTGACCTAAATAAGAGACGCTATTTTCAACCCAGAGCTCTTCTTTTGACACACACCGCGGCGGCTACGTCAGCAAACACAGCCTCTCTTTCACTCTCGAGCGGTGCCCATCTTTTTAGTTATCCATTCTTTATCTTTTGCTCTGTCAATCCACGACAGTCAGACAAACAAACAATGATTTTTTTCCCTCATTTTTTCTTTTGCTCTATCTCTCTCTCTACACATATAACACCTATGGGAGACGGGGCAAACGGACAATCTTTTTTTTTTGCTTTCTCGCTAATGACTTGCCGTAGAAGCAATTAAAACTGAGCAGCCATTGCTGTCTTAATGAAACTATTTTTAACTCAGAGCTCCTCTGCGCATGCACACGCACACAAGGGTGGCTAGGCAGTCTTTTTGTTGTTTCGATTTTCTCGCTCTCTCTCATTACATATACCAACCACACACGACTCATTTAGCGTTTTCCTTTCTTTAACCATTCTTTTTAGCCCAGCTTACGTTACACGTAAGCTGGGGTATTCCTATCGGTTTGCGGGCGGTGTCCGTTAGTTAGTTAGTTAGTTAGTTAGTTAGTTAGTTAGTTAGTTAGTTAGTTAGTTAGTTAGTTGTTTATTTAGTAAACTTTGGTTCAAAATGCATCTCCTCCTACAATTTTGAACCGATGTCATTTATTTTTGGTGTGAGGCATCCCTAAGGGGTCATGCATACGGCTTGTGCTTTTCTAGTCGATCGGGTGATTTTTGAATTTTTGGCGAATTTTTAAAGAAAAAAATTTAAAATGTATCTCCTCCTACATTTTTGACCCGATGTCATTTATTTTTGGTATGAGGCACCCCTAAAGGGTCGTGCATACGGCTTGTGCTTTTTTAGTCGATCGCGCAATTTTTGTATTTTTGGGGAATTTTTAAAGCAAAAATTTCGAAAATAATTCAAAATGCATCTACTCCTACAATTTTGATTCCATGTCATTTATTTTTGGTGTGAGGCATCCCTAAGGAGTCGTGCATACGGCTTGTGCTTTTTTAGTCGATTGGGTGATTTTTGAATTTTAGGGGAATTTTTAAAGAAAAAAATTTAAAATGTGTCTCCTCCTACATTTTTGACCCGATGTGATTTATTTTTGGTATGAGGCACCCCTAAAGTGTCGTGCATACGGCTTGTGCTTTTCTAGTCGATCGGGTGATTTTTTAATTTTTGGCGAATTTTTGAAGAAAAAAATTTAAAATGTATCTCGTCCTACATTTTTGATCCGATGTCTTTTTTTTTTAGCCCAGTTGGCTTTTTAGCCAACAGGGCTATACAGATGGGGGCAAGTGTTTTTAACCTTCTACTGCATTAGGAAATTTTTTTATTTTTTTTGGTTTAAACCATTTTTGGCGATTTTATTGCCAATTTGGGCAAAATACGAAAAAACCTATCTAGTCCCTCATTTTTCATCGGAAGATTCCGAAATTTTTTATGAAGAAACTAGAACTAAGGGGTGAAAAAAGTACTTTTTTCGATTTTTGAATTTCGCCTTATTTTTGAATCTACTGAGCTTCAAAGTTTGCAACTTCTAAAAATTGGCAAATTTCCATTTTTTTTTCTTAACAAAGTAGTTAAAGTGGAATATCTTTTTTATTTTTCATCCGATTCGTACCAAATTTTAAACGCGAGTTTTTAACCTTCTACTGCATTAGGAATTTTTTTTTATTTTTTGGTTTAAACCATTTTTGGCGATTTTATTGCCAATTTGGGCAAAATACGAAAAAATCTATCTAGTCCCTCATTTTTCATCGGAAGATTCCGAAATTTGTTATGAAGAAACTAGAACTAAGGGGTGAAAAAAGTACATTTTTCGATTTTTGAATTTCGCCTTCTTTTTGAATCTACTGAGCTTCGAAGTTTGCAGCTTTTAAAAAATTGGAAATTTCCATTTTTCTTCTTAAAAAAGCAAAGTTTCAATTTGCAGAGGGGCACAATATGTTACATGCAAGTACTTCTGGTTTGACTTTTCAGTAATTTTGTTGTCAGTGGGTCATTTCTATGATATTTTCAAGTGGGCGATAATAGGGAACATTGGGCGATAAAGCAAGAAAGTTGTAATTTTCGGTTTAAAAGTGCAGGAATCAATTCTATGTCCCAAAAATATGATAAATATGATATTTTTCGGATGGGCGATAATAGGGAATATTGGTCGATACTGCAAGAAAGTTGTAATTTTCGCTTTAAATGTGCAGGAAACAATTCTAGGACCCGAAAATATGATAAATATAATATTTTACGGGTGGGCGATAATAGGGAACATTTTGCGAAAATGTAAGAAAGTTGTAATTTTCGCTTTAAAAGTGCAGGGATCAGTTCTATGACCCGAAAATATGATAAATGTCATATTTTTCGGGTAGGCGATAATAGGGAATATTGGGCGATAATGTAAGAAAATTGTAATTTTCGCTTTAAAAGTGCAGGAATCAATTCTATGTCCCGAAAATATGATAAATATAATATTTTTCGGGTGGGCGATAATAGGGAATATTGGGCGATAAAGCAAGAAAGTTGTAATTTTCGCTTTAAAAGTGCTGGAATAAATTCTATGACCCGAAAATATGATAAATATGATATTTTTCGTGTCGGCGATAATAGGGAACATTGGGCGATAATGCAAGAAAGTTGTAATTTTCGCTTTAAAAGTGCAGGAATCAATTCTGTGACCCGAAAATATGATAAATGTGATATTTTTCGGGTGGGCGATATCAGGGAATATTGGGCGAAAAAGCAAGAAAGTTGTAATTTTCGCTTTAAAAGTGCAGGTAACAATTCTATGACCCGAAAATATGATAAATATAATATTTTTCGGGTGGGCGATAATAGGGAACATTGGGCGATAATGCACGAAATTTGTAATTTTCGCTTTTAAAGTACAGGAATCAATTCTATGTACCGAAAATATGATAAATGTGATATTTTTAAGGTGGGTGATAATAGGGAATATTGGGCGATAATGTAAGAAGATTGTAATTTTCGCTTTAAAAGTGCAAGAATATATTCTGTGACCCGAAAATATGATAAATATGATATTTTTCGGATGGGCGATAATAGGGAATATTGGGCGATACTGCAAGAAAGTTGTAATTTTCGCTTTAAAAGTGCAGGAAACAATTCTAGGACCCGAAAATATGATAAATATAATATTTTTCGGGTGGGCGATAATAGGGAACATTGGGCGATAATGTAAGAAAGCTGTAGTTTTCGCTTTAAAATTGCAGGAATCAATTCTATGACCCGAAAATATGATAAATGTGCTATTTTTCGTGTGGGCGATAATAGGGAACATTGGGCGATAATGCAAGAAAGTTGTAATTTTCGCTTTAAAAGTGCAGGTATCAATTCTGTGACCCAAAAATATGATCAATGTGATATTTTACGGGGGGACGATAACAGGGAATATTGGGCGATAAAGCAAGAAAGTTGTAATTTTCGCTTTTAATTTGCAGGAAACAATTCTAGGACCCGAAAATATGATAAATATAATATTTTTCGGGTGGGCGATAATAGGGAACGTTGGGCGATAATGTAAGAAAGCTGTAGTTTTCGCTTTAAAAGTGCAGGAATCAATTCTATGACCCGAAAATATGATAAATGTGCTATTTTTCGTGTGGGCGATAATAGGGAACATTGGGCGATAATGCAAGAAAGTTGTAATTTTCGCTTTAAAAGTGCAGGAATCAATTCTGTGACCCGAAAAAATGATCAATGTGATATTTTACGGAGGGGGCGATAACAGGGAATATTGGGCGATAAAGCAAGAAAGTTGTAATTTTCGCTTTAAAAGTGCAGGAAACAATTCTAGGACCCGAAAATATGATAAATATAATATTTTTAGGGTGGGCGATAATAGGGAACATTGGGCGATAATGTAAGAAAGTTGTAATTTTCGCTTTAAAAGAGCAGGAATCAATTCTATGACACGAAAATATGATAAATATGATATTTTTCGGATAGCCGATAATAGGGAACATTGGGCGATAATGCAAGAAAGTTGTAATTTTCGCTTTTAAAGTGCAGGTATCAATTCTGTGACCCAAAAATATGATCAATGTGATATTTTACGGGGGGACGATAACAGGGAATATTGGGCGATAAAGCAAGAAAGTTGTAATTTTCGCTTTAAAAGTGCAGGAAACAATTCTAGGACCCGAAAATATGATAAATATAATATTTTTCGGGTGGGCGATAATAGGGAACGTTGGGCGATAATGTAAGAAAGCTGTAGTTTTCGCTTTAAAATTGCAGGAATCAATTCTATGACCCGAAAATATGATAAATGTGCTATTTTTCCTGTGGGCGATAATAGGGAACATTGGGCGATAATGCAAGAAAGTTGTAATTTTCGCTTTAAAAGTGCAGGAATCAATTCTGTGACCCGAAAATATGATCAATGTGATATTTTACGGGGGGGGGGGGGCGATAACAGGGAATATTGGGCGATAAAGCAAGAAAGTTGTAATTTTCGCTTTAAAAGTGCAGGAAACAATTCTAGGACCCGAAAATATGATAAATATAATATTTTTAGGATGGGCGATAATAGGGAACATTGGGCGATAATGTAAGAAAGTTGTAATTTTCGCTTTAAAAGAGCAGGAATCAATTCTATGACACGAAAATATGATAAATATGATATTTTTCGGATAGCCGATAATAGGGAATATTGGGCGATAAAGCAAGAAAGTTGTAATTTTCGCTTTAAAAGTGCAGGAAACAATTCAAGGACCCGAAAATATGATAAATATAATATTTTTCGGGTGGGCGATAATAGGGAACATTGGGCGATAATGTAAGAAAGTTTTAATTTTCGCTTTAAAAGGGCAGGAATCAATTCTAAAACCCGAAAATATGATATTTTTCGGATGGGCGATAATAGGGAATGTTGGGCGATAATGCAAGAAAGTTGTAATTTTCGCTTTAAAAGTGCAGGAATCAATTCTATGACCCGAAAATATGATAAATGTGATATTTTTCGGGTGGGCGATAATAGGGAATATTGGGCGATAATGTAAGAAAATTGTAATTTTCGCTTTAAAAGTGCAGGAATCAATTCTGTGACCCTAAAATATGATAAATATGATATTTTTTCGGATGGTTGATAATAGGGAACATTGGGCGATAGTGCAAGAAAATTGTAATTTTCGCTTTAAAAGTGCAGAAAACAATTCTATGACTACAAAATATGATAAATGTGATATTTTTCGGGTGGGCGATAATAGCGAACGTTGGGCGATAATGTAAGAAAGTTTTAATTTTCGCTTTAAAAGTGCAATAATCAATTCTATGACCCGAAAATATGATAAATATGATATTTTTCGTGTCGGCGATAATAGGGAACATTGGGCGATAATGCAAGAAAGTTGTAATTTTCGCTTTAAAAGTGCAGGAATCAATTCTATGACCCGAAAATATGATAAATGTGATAGTTTTCGGGTGGGCGATAATAGGGAATATTGGGCGATAATGCAAGAAAGTTGTAATTTTCGCTTTAAAAGTGCAGGGATCAATTCTATGTCCCGAAAATATGATAAATATGATATTTTTTGGATGGGCGATAATAGGGAACATTGGGCGATAGTGCAAGAAAGTTGTAATTTTCGCTTTAAAAGTGCAGAAAACAATTCTATGACTACAAAATATGATAAATGTGATATTTTTCGGGTGGGCGATAATAGCGAACGTTGGGCGATAATGTAAGAAAGTTTTAATTTTCGCTTTAAAAGTGCAATAATCAATTCTATGACCCGAAAATATGATAAATATGATATTTTTCGTGTCGGCGATAATAGGGAACATTGGGCGATAATGCAAGAAAGTTGTAATTTTCGCTTTTAAAGTACAGGAATCAATTCTATGTACCGAAAATATGATAAATGTGATATTTTTCAGGTGGGTGATAATAGGGAATATTGGGCGATTATGTAAGAAGATTGTAATTTTCGCTTTAAAAGTGCAAGAATATATTCTGTGACCCGAAAATATGATAAATATGATATTTTTCGGATGGGCGATAATAGGGAATATTGGGCGATACTGCAAGAAAGTTGTAATTTTCGCTTTAAAAGTGCAGGAAACAATTCTAGGACCCGAAAATATGATAAATATAATATTTTTCGGGTGGACGATAATAGGGAACATTGGGCGATAATGTAAGAAAGCTGTAGTTTTCGCTTTAAAATTGCAGGAATCAATTCTATGACCCGAAAATATGATAAATGTGCTATTTTTCGTGTGGGCGATAATAGGGAACATTGGGCGATAATGCAAGAAAGTTGTAATTTTCGCTTTAAAAGTGCAGGTATCAATTCTGTGACACAAAAATATGATCAATGTGATATTTTACGGGGGGACGATAACAGGGAATATTGGGCGATAAAGCAAGAAAGTTGTAATTTTCGCTTTAAAAGTGCAGGAAACAATTCTAGGACCCGAAAATATGATAAATATAATATTTTTCGGGTGGGCGATAATAGGGAACGTTGGGCGATAATGTAAGAAAATTGTAATTTTCGCTTTAAAAGTGCAGGAATCAATTCTGTGACCCTAAAATATGATAAATATGATATTTTTTCGGATGGTTGATAATAGGGAACATTGGGCGATAGTGCAAGAAAATTGTAATTTTCGCTTTAAAAGTGCAGAAAACAATTCTATGACTACAAAATATGATAAATGTGATATTTTTCGGGTGGGCGATAATAGCGAACGTTGGGCGATAATGTAAGAAAGTTTTAATTTTCGCTTTAAAAGTGCAATAATCAATTCTATGACCCGAAAATATGATTAATATGATATTTTTCGTGTCGGCGATAATAGGGAACATTGGGCGATAATGCAAGAAAGTTGTAATTTTCGCTTTAAAAGTGCAGGAATCAATTCTATGACCCGAAAATATGATAAATGTGATAGTTTTCGGGTGGGCGATAATAGGGAATATTGGGCGATAATGCAAGAAAGTTGTAATTTTCGCTTTAAAAGTGCAGGGATCAATTCTATGTCCCGAAAATATGATAAATATGATGTTTTTTGGATGGGCGATAATAGGGAACATTGGGCGATAGTGCAAGAAAGTTGTAATTTTCGCTTTAAAAGTGCAGAAAACAATTCTATGACTACAAAATATGATAAATGTGATATTTTTCGGGTGGGCGATAATAGCGAACGTTGGGCGATAATGTAAGAAAGTTTTAATTTTCGCTTTAAAAGTGCAATAATCAATTCTATGACCCGAAAATATGATAAATATGATATTTTTCGTGTCGGCGATAATAGGGAACATTGGGCGATAATGCAAGAAAGTTGTAATTTTCGCTTTTAAAGTACAGGAATCAATTCTATGTACCGAAAATATGATAAATGTGATATTTTTCAGGTGGGTGATAATAGGGAATATTGGGCGATTATGTAAGAAGATTGTAACTTTCGCTTTAAAAGTGCAAGAATATATTCTGTGACCCGAAAATATGATAAATATGATATTTTTCGGATGGGCGATAATAGGGAATATTGGGCGATACTGCAAGAAAGTTGTAATTTTCGCTTTAAAAGTGCAGGAAACAATTCTAGGACCCGAAAATATGATAAATATAATATTTTTCGGGTGGACGATAATAGGGAACATTGGGCGATAATGTAAGAAAGCTGTAGTTTTCGCTTTAAAATTGCAGGAATCAATTCTATGACCCGAAAATATGATAAATGTGATAGTTTTCGTGTGGGCGATAATAGGGAACATTGGGCGATAATGCAAGAAAGTTGTAATTTTCGCTTTAAAAGTGCAGGTATCAATTCTGTGACCCAAAAATATGATCAATGTGATATTTTACGGGGGGACGATAACAGGGAATATTGGGCGATAAAGCAAGAAAGTTGTAATTTTTGCTTTAAAAGTGCAGGAAACAATTCTAGGACCCGAAAATATGATAAATATAATATTTTTCGGGTGGGCGATAATAGGGAATGTTGGGCGATAATGTAAGAAAGCTGTAGTTTTCGCTTTAAAATTGCAGGAATCAATTCTATGACCCGAAAATATGATAAATGTGCTATTTTTCGTGTGGGCGATAATAGGGAACATTGGGCGATAATGCAAGAAAGTTGTAATTTTCGCTTTAAAAGTGCAGGAATCAATTCTGTGACCCGAAAATATGATCAATGTGATATTTTACGGGGGGGCGATAACAGGGAATATTGGGCGATAAAGCAAGAAAGTTGTAATTTTCGCTTTAAAAGTGCAAGGATCAATGCTATGACCCGAAAATATGATAAATATAATATTTTTAGGGTGGGCGATAATAGGGAACATTGGGCGATAATGTAAGAAAGTTGTAATTTTCGCTTTAAAAGAGCAGGAATCAATTCTATGACACGAAAATATGATAAATATGATATTTTTCGGATAGCCGATAATAGGGAACATTGGTCGATAATGCAAGATAGTTGTAATTTTCGCTTTAAAAGTGCTGGAATAAATTCTATAACCCGAAAATATGATAAATTTGATATTTTTCGTGTGGGCGATAATAGGGAACATTGGGCGATAATGCAGTAAAGTTGTAATTTTCGCTTTAAAAGTGCAGAGATCAATTCTGTGACCCGAAAATATGATAAATGTGATATATTTCGGGTGGGCGATATCAGGGAATATTGGGCCAAAAAGCAAGAAAGTTGTAATTTCGCTTTAAAAGTGCAGGAAACAATTCTAGGACCCGAAAATATGATAAATATAATATTTTAGGGTGGGCGATAATAGGGAACATTGGGCGATAATGTAAGAAAGTTGTAATTTTCGCTTTTAAAGTGCAGGAAGCAATTATATGACCCGACAATATGATAAATGTGATATTTTTCGGGTGGTCGATAGCCTCTTTTTCATTTTTCCCACGCAAATTAAAATTAATTAGGGTCCACATATTTTTGACGAACCCCCCGCTTTGAAGTTTACCAGGGCATTTGAAGTACGCCTGTCAGGGTAGACTATCCACGGTCTGGATATACCTCACCCGATCATTTGTCGATTTTTAATTAAACGCTGGCCTAGTACCACCCTGGATAGGAATCCACGTTTAAGTAATCGTATGCAACAAAAGGCTCGAGATAAGTGCATATAAGAAAGGACGTTATTTAAATTTTGGGAGTTCTACTTTTCTTTGATATCAAATTAAATTGGAGAAAAATTCCTGTTTTTACATATATATTTTTATTTGACAAATATCGTACCGTGTTCTGGATAGGATGTTCCAAAACTGTATGCACATTTTTATACTCAACACAACACAAGTAAATAAACATGCGCATTGATCCGAAATAAGAACGCACATCAACGCAAGGTAAATAAACATGCGCACTGATCCGAAATGCAAACCGTACATCAACGCAAGTTAAATAAACATGCGCACTGGTCCGAAAAAAGAACCGCACATCAACACAATGTAAATAAACATGCGCACTGATCCGAAATAAGAACCGCACATCAACACAAGTAAATAAACATGCACACTGATCCGAAATGCCAACCGCACATCAACGCAAGTTAAATAAACATGCGCACTGGTCCGAAATTCGAACCGCGCATCAACGCCACTTAAATAAACGTGTGGAGTGGTTCGAAATGTGAACCACGCGCCAACGCAAGTTAAACAAACATTTTTACTGGTCCAGAATAAGAACTTCGCATCAATACAAGTTCAATAAACGTGCGCACTGGTCCGATATTCGAACCGCGCGTCAACGCAAGTTAAATAAATATGCGCAATGGCCCGAAATTCGAACTGCTCATCAACGCAAGTTGAATAAACATGCGCACTGGTCCAAAATGCAAACCGCGCACCAATGCAAGTTAAATAAACATATACACACGTCCAAAATAAGCACCGTGCAAGTTAGATAAACATGCAAACTCTTCCGAAATGCGAACCGCGCATCAAGACAACCTAAGGAAACTTGTGCACTTGTCCAAAATAAGAACGAAAGTAATATAAACATGCGCATTGGTCTGGAATAAGAACCGCGCATTAATCTTTATTAAGTTAAATAAACATGTGCACTGTTCCAAAATGAGAGCCGCGCATCAACGCAAATTAAATAAACATGCGCACTTGTCTGAATTAGAACCGCGCATTGAGGCAAGTTACATAAATATGCGCAATGGTCCGAAATGCGAGCGTTGTTTGAAGGTATCTATGGCAAACTATCCAGTCTACCAGATATACAAAAAATCTGTTCCCCATTTTTCTGGGAAAGAAATCTTTGTATGCATTTATCGGTCTATGTTCTGGTCCTGTGCTAAATTAATTATTGAGCTAGCTCTTTGCCGTCTCATCTTTTGAAGCTTGATATTTCAGGGAAATTCCTTCGCTCATGCACGCTGGAATGGGTCTTATTGCGTTTCGTAAGCTGGGACTTTGTCCTTGGACAAACTTGTTTTTTTACCCAGTCTCTCTCTTTCACTTTTAAACGAGGGTCGTATCCACGGAGGTTACGTCAGCAAACGCAGCCTCTCTTTCATTCTTTTTCGAACGGTGGCCATCTTTTTTATCCACATTTTTTCTTTTGCTCTGTCAATCCACGACAGTCAGGCAAACAAACAATGATTTTTTTCCCTCATTTTTTCTTTTGCTCTATCTCTCTTTCTACACATATAAGACCTATGGGAGACGGGGTAAACGAGCAAGCATTTTTTTTCTTGCTTTCTCGCTAATAGCTTGCCGTAGAAGCAATTAAAACCGAACAAGCATTGAGATGGGAGCTCTCTCTCCATACACTCTTTTCTTTATTCACCTTTCTCATTCTCCAAACACACATAACACCACAGCAGACGGTCAGACGGACAGATTTAGCGTTTATTTCTCAAGCCAGGGTATTTTTAACCCAGACAGCAAATTCTTTTTGCTTTCTCAGACAGGCAGACGGACAGATTTAGCGTTTCATTTCTCATGCCAGGGTATTTTTAACCCAGACAGCAATTTGTTTTGCTTTCTCAGACGGGCAGACGGACAGATTTAGCGTTTCATTTCTCATGCCAGGGTATTTTTAACCCAGGCAGCAATTTGTTTAGCTTTTTCAGACGGTCAGACGGACAGATGGAGCTATAAATCAATGATTTATAGTCCTCTTTTTTTTTAGCATTTCCCACACTCTCATTCATACTAAGATTGTCTGATGAAGCGTTTCATTTCGTAATAATGGGAGGGCCGCTAAAAAGCAGCCCTGGAGGGATTTCCGTAGTCTTGTCCTGGTCACTGCCTCTTGTCATCAGTTCTCCTGCCGCTGTCACTGCCTCCCGCCATCGGTTCTCCTGCCGCCGCCACTGGCGCCGCCGCTGACGCCACCGCTGGCACCGCTGCCGCCACCAACCTCGCCACAGCCACACTTCCGCTTATGTGCCGCAACCGCGGCCCTGCTCGAGGTGAATCCTTTGCCCTGGACACTACAAAAATAATATTGGGACTTCAAAGCCTCCGGGCATTGCTGCTCATGCAATCTCATTGAATATTCTACCGGAAAGCCAAAATGGCAGAATTCACAATATTTAACATTATCCAAAGTGCCCAAGATTTGCATGACCTCCTGGAAATCTGACTCTTTTCTAGAGACATCCTCCAGTTTCATCTGAGCAGGTTCGTTGTTGCGGTCAGTGTTTGAAGGTGACTGTATGAGGCTGACTGTATCCGAAATACTGGCGACAGCGATTGTAAGCTCATCGTCAGGAGCTGGTGGCGGACTGTCCGGTCTTGTAACGGTTGCGCTTGGTGCCGCCAGCACCTTCCGGACAGTCACATCAGCTTCCTTTTGATTCACTTTCAACGGAGTCGTCATCGTTGACGCAGCGACTTTGACAGGAGTTGCTCTGGCAGGAGGAGTCTCTGTCATCGTTGCTGCGATCACTCTGGCTGGAGGAGTCTCTGTCATCGTTGCCGCGGTCACTCTGGTCACTCTGGTCACTTTGGTCACTTCCTGGCAGGGCGACGGGTCCCTGGGCGGCGAACGATGGCGTAGTCGCTTATGGCTCTCCTCCGCCGCCCTGCCAAACAGGTTAAACCGTTCCTCTGGTCTGTTCCCAAGGAAATTTCTCCACTTTCGAAACAGAAAAGTTTGATATTCAATGTAAATCTCCTCCCAGAAGTTGATATCCTTCGGTGATAGGAAGTAGCGGCCCCGAAGCTCATCCGAAAAAAACTCGTCCTTATACAACATGGTTGAATTTCGATGTGCTCGCTTCCGAAACAGAAAAATTTGATATTCTATAAATATCTCCTCCCAGAGGTTGACATCCCTCGCTGATAGAAAATAGCGACCTCGAAGCTCATCCGAAAAAAACTCGTCCTTGTACTGCATGATTCAATTTCGATGTGTTCGCTTCAAAGGTTCAAAGCAGACTGACTGCACACAGACTGCAAAGCAGACTGATCGACCCCCCCCCCCCGGCCCAGCTACCTAGTGAGCCCCCCCCCCCCGGCCCAGCTACCTAGTGAGCCCCCCCCCCGGCCCAGCTACCTAGTGAGCCCCCCCCCCCTCCCGGCTACTTTTTACGCCGCTGGCTCACGGCTCACCGTCAGTAGTATAAAAAGGTCGGGTTGACACCACTCTAATCATTGCATTGCCAAACCATCATGGAGACGTCTCGAAACGCAGCAACGGCTAACAACATGGAAATTGATAGCCTGTTCAGCAATGAAACAATGGCTTTTACAGATGCAGTTTTAACTGCAGAGGAGACTGCTGCCTTCCTAAGTACACTAAAAGAAGCTGAAAAAGCCTTGGAGGAAGCATTAGGGGCTCCGTCAGCCGTGTCTACAGTACAGCAAACTAGGCCTGAAGAAGTACAGCCAGTACAGCAAGCAATGCCCGATCCCGAGGGATCTGACTACCCGTTCTGGGTTGCCAATGCGCTTGTAAATGGTAGCGCCAAACCACTTAGTACAAAGTTACAGGCTCATCTAGAGCATCTTGAGGAGGAAGAAGTGGTCATGTCAAGCGATGACGACGGTGACGACGACGATGACGACAATGGCGACAATGACGACAATGACGACAGCGACGACGATGAAAAGCAGCTCAAATCTAAATTCGAATTGAGCAAAAGTATTCCTGTTACTGAAGAAGACGTCACGCTGTTGAAACGGACCTTTCAAGCAGTGATTCCTCTGATAGATTGTAACATTTTATGGTGCTTATGTGAAGAAGGCTTTTTCGACCAACACACATACATATACCTAACGGAAGAAGTGAACACTGTCATTCAGCTTATCTACATGCTAGAAGGAAACATAGAGCATGTTCCCGCGTCAGAGCCACAGTTCTCCGAAGCCATGACCCGACGTTTCGTTCAACTTATTAGAAGTCTTCATGAGGAAGTTTTTAAGACATTATGTCTACCGGCACCAAAGTGTGTTGACGAAGATTGCGATTCCAAATGTGCAAAGGTCATGCTACATGGCTTCAAGTACCTTGAAGAACGTATTAAGGTGTACGAGATGATGGCCTACCTCTATGAAAAAGGATATTTCACCATGCCAATGCTCTTCCAATGGATAATTGGAAGTCGCAAACGAGGAGATTTTTTAGTGATCGTCATGAGACAATCTCTAACAGACGGTTTACCAACAGCCTTTCTGGATGGTTTCAACGAGATCACTCCGCGATTTTGCAAACATCTCATGAAAACATACATGTAATGTCCATATAAAAGGAGTGAGGTGTCAAGTGCAGTCATCATTCGACGCGCAGCCATGGAGAAGACAAGCAGCATTAAAATTAGTGCAAACTTAACCATTACTGTGGAGCATGGACAATTTGGATTATTTCTTCGAATCAAACGTGGAGAGAGATGGCTTGCTTTATCACCATCCTTGTGGAAGATTGTGTGTCAGAACTTGACAAAATTACGTGACATTGGCTTCAAACTGTACTTAACGCAAACGAAATGGCTTGAAGTCATTTCATACTTGGACATGCGCTATGTGAGTTTTGTGCAAGCATCACTGTTTGACGGGAAAGAATACAAGTTTTACATCAACATGAATGATGGTGAATGGGAGACATTGCTTCAGGAAATCCATAGCATAACCTCAACCTTACTGCCATGCACGGAATGTCATGGTAAGAAAACTCCTATCAAGCTACAAAAGGACAATCGGATGAAAGTGTCAAAGCTATCCAAGAAAAGACTGGCTGAAGTTCAATTGGAGAATATTGATGTGCAAAATCAACTTGGACTTACCTGTGAATATTGTGGTGCTTACGGATATGCTGAGGATTATGATTGTCACTGCCACAAGTACAATTGCAAGTTGTGTGAACCAGACAACTTCTGCAACAAGTGCGGCTCACTAACTGTTTCTGCGGAGTAAGACTGAGAGTCATTTGTTTGCCAACCGTCACAGTGTGCAGACGTGTCATATGGATATGTGAAAGATGGATGTAGAAACGTGTTTCAAGGACAAGTATGTGGACTACATGATAAGTGAACTGGCGCGTTTTGGATCTATTCAACAACAACTGCAACACTTTGACATTTATTGGGAACTTGCGCATTCCACGTTAAGTGTACCAAACTTACGTGAGGATTTCATCAAAGAGTGTATGTTTTCAAACATTGACGGAGCTGAGGAGTTTGATGTGGAAGCAGCATATCACTTCGCTCGATTTGATCCAAGACTGTTTGATGAAGTGAGAGAGTGGTTAATCTACATTGCAGTATAATGACAGACATTACATTGAGACAATATATTGTGCAAAAGACATATTGTGAAGAAATGTTATTAGCTGTAAAAAAGTTTGCATGTTTAGTATGTCCTGCTTGTCAAAATGAAGAGTGTTCAGAACATACTTGTCATTCTGCATGTGTCTATACATATTGGAATGAAGCTAAATATTACATTCATTTAGATAAAGTGTTAGATAATGCAAATCAACGTTGTGAAAAATATGGTGTAGA
Source organism: Protula sp. h YS-2021 (assembly GCA_949752745.1). Classification (NCBI taxonomy): domain Eukaryota; kingdom Metazoa; phylum Annelida; class Polychaeta; order Sabellida; family Serpulidae; genus Protula; species Protula sp. h YS-2021. The sequence continues at coordinate 23,543,670 of OX457024.1, forward strand.
TGCTATCACATTTGATGAATTAAGTAGTTGGTTAATGTTCATTGAAGATCAATGGACTCCAATTATTCACACCATTGTATCAATACTTGATTTGTAAGATATGTTGAAAAAATGCAAGATGTGTTGATAAAATAAAATGTAAGATATGTTGACAAGTGTTAATCATTTAGTGTTAACATGTCGACGTGGAAAGACTACCTAACCAATATTTATTTTAAACCTGGTCAACCCGGGGCATTTGCTGGTCCATACAAACTTTATCACATATTAAGAAAACATGATCAACCAGTCACTCATTCACAAGTGAAGAAATGGTTACAGGATCAAGATGCCTTCAGTTTACTACAACCTGTAAAATACAGGTTTAAAAGGCAACGTGTCATTACACGTGGAATTGATGACATGTGGGATATTGATTTAGCTGACATGGGAAACATAGCTCCATATAATGATGACACCCGTTTTTTGTTGGTTGTCATTGATGTGTTTTCCAAATATTTATGGGTGCAACCAATGCCTAATAAATCACATACGAGTGTCATAGAAGCCTTTCAAAAGATTTTTCATGAAACACAACGAAGACCACGAACTCTAAGGTCAGACAAAGGAACTGAATTTAAAAACAGATGGGTAAAAGCATTTATGAAGAAGGAGGGAATACATGCCTATACGACAAAGAATGAAACCAAAGCCAACTTTGCTGAGAGAGTCATTCGTACTCTAAAGGGAATGATGTATCGATATTTCCTACATAATCAAACGTATCGATATATGGACATCCTTCCAGACTTAGTGTATAATTACAACCATAGACCTCATGGCTCCCTCCCTAATAAGTATGCTCCTGCAGATATTCGTAAAGACAACGAATCGAAAGTGTGGAAGTATATGTATGTAGACAAATTGAAATTAAAACCAAAGAAGAAGAAAAAACCCTACAAATTTAAAATTGGTGATCAGGTTCGCATTTCTCACATGAAATATGTATTTCAACGGGATTATCATATAAAGTGGACGCAAGAAGTGTTCATTATCACACATCGTTGTAAGAAGCAAGGAATACACTTGTATCGTGTGAAAGACTTTTTGGATGAAGATATTGACGGACATTTTTATGAAGAAGAACTGCAGAAAGTGACAAAAGATATTGAATCAGTCTACAGAATTGAAAAGGTCTTGAAAACACGAAAAAGACGAGGTGTTAAAGAATTATTTGTGAAGTGGTTAGGTTGGCCAAAGAAGTTTAACAGTTGGGTGAAAGAAACAGATATTCGAAAATGAAGCATCCATTCACGTGTTTGGTCTCTGGACCTACAGGCAGTGGTAAAACTTCTCTAGTTAGAGAAATTCTAGAACAAAAGTTAATTAAGCCCTCTCCAAAAACCATTTTATGGCTCTATGCAGCAGATCAGCCTTTGTATAAGGGAATGAAAGGTGTGGAATTTTACCAAGGCATTCCAGATAACATTGAAGAGCGTTTTAACCCGAAAAAACCAAACTTGCTCATCATTGATGACTTAATGACTAAATGTCATAGTGATGAGCGCATGACACGTCTCTTTAGTGTTGGCAGCAGTCATCAAAATCTAAGCATTATTTTTATTGTGCATAATTTGTTTCATCATGGTAGAGAAATGCGTAATATTAGTTTGAATACACATTACATCATTCTGTTTAAAAATCCTAGAGACAGTCAACAAATAAGTACATTAGCGCGACAAATGTATCCTGGAAAATCTCAATTTCTTATAGAAGCCTATCAAGATGCTACCAGCAAACCTCATGGCTATTTATTCATTGATTTGAAGCCGAAGACAAATGATCAACTACGTATTCGTACAGGCATTTTACCAAAAGATACACATTACGTATATGTTGATAAGGTGGTGTATGAACAAGAACCAAGTCACTTAACCATTCGCAGCCAAGATGTCTAAACGTATTCAAGCGAATCAACCTTTCCTTCACTTGCTCGCACGCAGCGGGCCTAAACGACGTAAATCCTTACTACAACAAGCTACTAAGGAGGAATTAACTAGCTTGTTTGAAATTTGTTTGAATATATTGCGAGGACATTTACCCTTAAGCTCAAAAAGGTATAAGTTATTCAAGCGTGAACGTCATACCCTACGTACACTAGCAAATAAGAAGATATCACTTCGAAGAAAAAAGAAGTTGGTTAATCAGAAAGGAGGATTTATTGGAGCTATTGCTAAATTTGCATTACCCTTGTAAGCTCAATTGCTGTTAAAATGAAACATACTTTGAAAATGGTTCTCATTCCTGAATATGAATATAAAATGTTGTTAGAAAAGAAGGGAAAAGATGTTGAAATCAAAACGAAAGTGAATAAACTTTTACGTGGGAAACGAACTCGTGAAAAGGCAATAGAAATGTCTCAAGTTCTTGGCCGTCATTTACGAACAATTCAGTCACAACAACAACGACAAAAGTCTGTTACAGCATCTAATGCAGAAAAATCAGAAAAGTCTCAACAGTTTCTAAACCATTTTCAACCTATTTATCATGTAAAACTAACACAACTTCTGGCAGAACTTAAGAAATATGGTACGAGATGGACAGATAAAAATGAACTTGTTTTAAAAACAGGTACTGTCATTACAAATTCTAACATTATTGATTTGTTGAAAGAAGCATTGGTTGCTACAAAAAGAAAAGAACGACGAGAACCACCGCGTGGTTGGAAGCAGTTTATTGAGGAAATTGTAGACGCTAATATTCCAAAAACTGTTTTTGGCAAAAAGACAACTCGTGAAGATATTACAAAAGAGCAACAACAACGTCAACAAAGATTGTTTCCAGAAGGATGGGAAACTTTTTAACATGGATTAAAGAGCTATGGTGCTGTTGTTGTAAAGAAAATGGAAATAAAAATACTATTCCTGTAAAAATTAGGTGTGTTAGTGCTTGTTGTCAGGGAGAAGTAGTAGATACCAATTTAGATCATGTAGATAGCAATTTAGACAATAATGTAGACAGCAATGTAGAAAGTGAGGATGAAGAGTGTCAAACATGAAGTAATGTATATACACATCTAGTCTATCTACATCACATAAACGATTTAGCTGTCATGTAGTCAACAAGTTTTTACATTACTTTACCCAGCAATGCTAGTATGAACTATTATCCCAACAACAAGACTTCGAATTATCAAATTCGTATGCCTCGAACCATCTATCTGAACGGAAAATATGAAGTGGCATTAGCTGAAATTCAATATCCACATACATGGACAACCATGAGACATGGAATGGACTATTCTATTCAGTATCGACAACAACCACTGAATGATATTGTTCTTGACACAATCAATATTCCTTATGGTTACTACAGATCCATACAAGAAATATGTCATGCAGTCAATGAAGAAGCAACTAATTCTATGAAAGATGACCTTAAAGAAGGTATTCGGATAAAGTATGATAAAATTAGACGACGCGTTTTTCTATATCTAAATTATGACTTTGAAGTGTCATTCTCCACTGGATTAGCTGAGATTTTAGGATTTATCCCAAGTCAATGGTATACTGAAACGTGTACAGCTGAATATAAAGCCGATGTGAAACAGGGGTTTTATACACTTTATGTGTATTGTAGTATTTGTGAGCCACAAGTTGTTGGTGATTATTATGTTCCTTTGCTACGTTCTGTTGCAATACAAGGACATGATGGAGACATTATCATGAAAACTTATGGAGAACCTCATTATGTTCCTGTAAACACATCCAAATTTGACGTGATAGAAATGAATATTAAGGATGACACAGACCATAATGTTCCATTTCAAACTGGGAAGGTGATCTGTAAACTTCATTTTCGACCAAAAGCATTATGAAAGCATACACACACAATCCATCTATTTATCGCAACCATTTTCTTCGTCAAGTGGGTGGAGAATTACCAGGATTTAAAGGAGCGCGAATACAATATGGAGATGGTATTGGTTCAATACTGGGATCATTGGCTCGAAAAGCTATTCCACTGCTTAAGACAGGGGCTAAAATCGTTGCACCACATCTTAAAAGGGCTGCAAAAGATATCGCGAAAGATGTTACAGGTCGAGTAGCACAACGTATGTTTGGTGGTGGGTTACGAGGACAAAAGAGACCGAAACGAGCAAAACGTGTCAGAAGGCGAAAGGCAGCTAAACTGATAACATCAAAAAAACATAAGAAAGATATTTTTTAATCATGTCTTTAATTCATAATCATTCTTGTGAATGTAGCCTTTCTCCATTAGAATGGTTTCACATACCACCAACGCAAACTGCTGTAGAAAAAAGTTATAATGTAGACTATCAACCAATGACTACCATTAGAGAGGGTGCTCCAATAGAATTCTACATTCCTGCGAGTACAGAAGAATATCTAGATTTAAAGAACAGTAAACTCCATATTGTATGTCGCATTGTCAAGGCTGATGGAACACTGTGTGGTGTAGATGATAACGTGTCATGTATCAATGATTTGTTTAATGGGCTATGGTCCAATATTGAATTATTTCTAAATGATCGTTTGATATCACATAGTAACAATACCCATGGTTATACTAGCATCATATCTCATCTCATTCATGACTCGGAAGAAAGTCTCCATTCTGAGCGCTCTATGCGTCTTATCTTTAAAGATACTGCCGGGTCAATGAATACTTATGAGGTGAAAAGACCTAATCATGAAAGATATGTATCAGGTTTTCATGTAAATATTGAAGGTGGTGATATAGCTGAAACAGGAAATAATGGTTTACATAATCGCTATTTGTATACACGTCTAAGCCGTGAGTTTGCGCTTACAGGTGGTTTAAGGGTAGATTTGTTTGAGCAGGATCGTTATCTTCCCAATGGTGTTAGTATGAAATTACGTTTACATAGACAAAAAGATGGATATGTATTAATGGCTGCAAATAATGGTTTTAAAGTAGAAGTGAGAGAAGCGTTTTTAACCATTCGCAAAGTGAGGGTTAGTCCAGGTATTCAGTTGGGACATGCAGATGCATTGATGAAAAGTCCTGCTAAGTTTATTGTTAATAGAAAAGAATGTAAAGTTTTAGCTATTCCAACTGGATTTCAATCTTTTGTGAAAGATAGCATCTTTTTAGGCCAATTACCAAAACGTATTGTTATTGGAATGGTTCATAATGAATCCTTTGCTGGAACAGTATTGAGAAATCCATACAATTTTGAACATTTTAATCTTAACTTTATGCAGCTTTACTCTGATGGTGAACCAGTCCTATCCAAACCTCTCAAGCTTGATATAAATCAAGGCAAATATCTTGATGCTTTTGAAACTCTTTACAAATCTTTTGATAGATTGGATGGCGAGAAAAGTTCCATTATAAAACGGGAAGATTGGCCTAGAGGTTATTCGTTGTTTTCTTTTGACTTAACACCTGATTATGATGGTGCTGATCATTATGCCCTTATCAAACATGGGAATTTGAGACTAGAAATGAATTTTGCTGGTGCCTTGCAAAATACAGTCAATGTTATAGTGTATGCTGAATTTGATAACATTGTTGAAATAAGTGCAAATCGTAGCATTCAATTCGACTACCAGTCATGAACACGAAGCAGATAGAAGCCATCCTATCCCATGATGCCACGACAAAAGACTTGTTTCAAGGTGTGTTTGCCATGGACCAGTTACCATCTTTACAACGCGGTGCCTATGTCATCAACACAGACGATCATGATGAGCCAGGAGAGCATTGGGTGGCAGTATATTATGACGAAGACGCTGCAGAATATTTTGACTCTTATGGACTTTTACCTATAGACAGTCGTTTGAATAAGTTTTTAAAGTTTAATTTCATTTATAATTCAGTTCCATTACAAACACCGATATCCTCTACATGTGGATTTTATTGTATATATTATATAATTCAAAGAGCTCGAGGACATAGTCCTTTTGAAATCATTGATGTATTAAGAAGAAGTGATGGTGATTTTGTTGTAAAGGATTTTGTATATAGACAGTATAAACCATTATTTTATTGATGTTGTATTAGTTAAGTTGCATTAGTTAAGTTGTTGGTAATTGTGAATTGTATTATGAATATTGTAAATAAACAAGACAGTTTTATACAACATTCTTTTTTATTGTGTTATACATTATTTACATTTCACAATTATTTTACAAATACATTCAATACATCAATAAACACATGCCATTCATACCAATCTAAATTAATATATGTTTCATAGACATTACATCCACGTTTGTAAATGCTATGAAAACTAGCATAACGCTGTCCATTACCAAACTTTATTATTTTAACATCTTTGTGTTCAGACAGTTTCAGTTCATATCCATGATCATTCATGTCAATGTTCATCACCATAACACACATGGGATGCGTCAGTTCAATGGACTTGGTGCCTCGCATGAGTTGCACTCCTTCCTCTTTGAATTCAAGCGTCAGGTTCTTTCCAACCCAATGCTTGTAACAGAGCGTGCCATTCCACTGTGTTGAGGGTGATGTAGTCGTAGCATTTTGCAAGCTCGTCATATTGGCGAAATCGTACAAACACGTCTAAATAGTTCTCAGTCACACGCACTTCTAAATCCTCTGAGAGTTTCAGGAGAAAGCCAGGTATCCTCAGCTTCTCTAGATGGTCTTTCAACACAGATTGTTCGTCAGTTGATAGAATGATATACTTTCCAAAATGTTTTAGCACGATGTCATCATATACGTTTCTCAGATATGAGAATCCATGCGTAATGGGTTCATATTCCGATAAAAAGTCTTCCATCTCGTTCAACAGTCAGATGAACTATGAGCTGTCTCCTTGTCTGCAAAGACGTTTTTTATGCTCGCAAGATGGCAAAGAGTGGATGTTGTATCACTTCTAGGAATCGTAAGACTGCGCGCCAGTTCTTCATATCAAAGATAATCAAATCTGTATATGGTGTATCTGGCACAACTCCCTTATAATCCTCTGGATAATCCTGTAAAAGATTTCTACAGATTTCTACACGTATGTTAGAATCACATTCAGCCACCGTCACTTCCACTTTATTTTCAAGTCTACGTTTAAACCCAGGTTCAAGTGGTATGTTTTTAAAGTCTTTCCACACTTCAGGTTTAAACCGATGATAACTTCTCTGAGAATCTAGTATCACTTCATTCCTATCATTTACAGTAAGGTAAGCACCACCGTTCAGCATGAGTGCATTCATGTTTTTACCTTGTTATGAGCCACCTTCTTGTCTGCGAAGCCTTTTATCCACTTTCACCTGCTTCTTCAGCATTTTCCATTCAGGTATTGTCAGCAAAATTCCCTTTTTCGTTGGACGGTTTTTTCCAGTCCCCTCATCTCTCAGGTACTTGCGAATGTTTACCACTCCTTCATTGCTTTGTTTCATAATCTTGATATACTTTCCATTTCCTAGAGAAAGCATTCCATCCCACGACTGTGGTGTTGGTGCTGTCTCCACTTTCAATTTCTTGATGGTGGTGGTAGGATTTTTCACTTTTAAGTCTTTAACTGCATCTGCAAGAGTATCCATATCAGTTGTAGATCTCTTACGACTTTCACGTTCCATGTTAACACTTCAATGTTCACACCTCAAATAACTCTTCCGTTGGAGGACTTCTCCCTTTTATACCACAGCCTTGTAATGTCCATACGCTAAAGTGGAATAGGCATCATTCAGCACATATCGCTTGTCGTCATATGGGGAGAGGGCTACCTTCCTAATCTTCTCCGAGAAAAGCTGGTGACTATGACTTCGAATAATGTGTCCTGTAGCCATCGTTGGAGTTTGGTTGAACAAACTGTCTCTATACTGCACATGTTTAATACGTCTTTGACAAGCTCGAGTGATGCCTTTAGCTGTATGTTTTTCTTTCCCGCCACACAATAAACTGTACATTTTCGGTCTGAGTCCAACAAACTCTTCAATAGGGACGCCTGCCGTCTCATCCTTCATTTTCCCAAGCACTTTTTTGTTCACGTTGGAATGTAGGAAGTGATCTGGCGGATAGTCACTTGTGTCGAACAGGTCAGCATCTTGCTGCATATCCTTGTAGATATCTTCCGTTTCTATGTCGTAACATAGACTGTCGGTGTCACTGAACAACAACTTGGCATTGGAATACTTGACCATGATGTAGTTGTAATGAAAGTTGAACATAAGCACTTTGCTGAGGTCAAGAATGGTGAAGCCAACTTGAATGGGTTTATCCAGAAGCAAATCCACTTTGCGTAAATGTACCGCGGTCAAATCTTCGTTGAAAATTTTGAATTTGTGGAAAGAAGGTTTGGCTACAAGTTTCTTGAACCGCTTTTCCTTGTGAACAAGTTCAACATTGATTCGCTTTCTCACATTTTCCATGGTTTTGCCAAACACTGAGTTGTTCATCAGTTTGAAGAAGTCTTTCTCAAACGGGTTCTTAGCCAATTTTCTCTTTTCCGTGTTCAAGGTAATGTATTTTGCCAACCATTTGCTCTGTTCAAACATGATGGCGCGATGTACTTTAGTGACTTTCAACCCCAGTGAGACGCACTTTTGTAAATTCCTGTAATGAAGTACATATTTCTTCTTGTCAGACAAGTTAGGAATAAGCTTTTCACTGGGTTTCTCTTTCATGCTTAGATCTTTCCGCAGCTTCTGACTACTCGGACAATTCTTCAACTTTGACACATTTCCGTTCCGGAGCCACTGGATAGTGATTATGATGATCATGGATTGAATGTGGGTATTCTAAATCCACTTCCAAAATGAATCCAATGTCATCATCTTCAGCTACATCCATGAAGTTGACGGATTCTGGCTCACTCACCCACATAAATCCTCTTTGTGGCATGCTTTGTGACATGGCCCAGCCATACAGGTTGTTTGCGTCGAGGTACATCAGATAGTTGTTTGGTATCTCAGAATTGTAATCTGCTACGTAGGGATTATTCGCTTTCGCATACTTGTGAGTGATCACAGATATTCCTCCACGTATGCCTTGCTCAACCATTTGGTACATGTCAATGTCATTGATCAATTCCAACTTCACCTTTGTCGCTTTCAACATTGCATCCCACGACAGTCCTGGTGCTGTATAGTAATGAGCAGGATCCAATTCATACGTGTTGAGGCATACTTGACGAAAATTTTCAAACACGTCAGCTAGTAATAACACATCTGATTTCAGGTACAGGTCGTGGTATTCACCAAATGTGGTACAGTTGAATGTATCCCATACCTTCTGCGCATGCGCATAATCCTCATCGCTAATGTCCTCTTCGCTAAGCTGACTATAAAACTTGTCCTTTGATGGTAGCTGTGTTTCAGCAAACTTGGATGGTTCGTCCACGTAATCGTAGGGGTACACTCCCTTTCTCAGCAGCAAATCTTGTTGGTCACTATCGTGAATGTGAGAGGTCATGTTGTAGAAGTTATCTTTCCCTTCTGCTGCAAGGTTGGATACCAACTTCTGTAGAGAGGTACTCATGAACTGAAAGCTGTCTGTAAATTTCAGATTGCTCATGGTGAATGCAATATATTTTTCAATGGTGTTGGGAATGACTGTAATCGTTTCACCTTTGAATTTTCCAATTTCCTCCATGATCAGATGACTGTCATAGCCTCGCAAATTGTGGAAAAACACAGGAATGATAAAAGAATCTTTATCCCCTTGCTGATCTTTTCTAAGTCGGAATTGTAAGTTGCATTCATTGTGCGCTGCTCCACGATATTTGCCATTGATGTGGTCATGATCTCTCACACGATCTGCTCCTAGAGGTTCATGACAAATGTAGCAATCAACAGCGTTCTTGAAATTCTCTTTGTCTTCACGAGTCATCACAATTTCCTTTGGCTGCTCTAAACCACGTACAATACGATCACGTTCATTCACCATATGGTCTAAAAAGACTTTCACGGCATTGTCTCCTCGATACACAACTGGTGCACGTGTGTCGTACTGGCTCACAACTACATAGGCAAAGCTGTTTGGACGATGATGTTGATACTTGTCTCCTTCTTCATGCTTTTGCGTGAAACATTCAAAGTCGGCATAAATCACAAAAGGTGCTCGCTGTTGTTTAGCCACATTCTTGAACTTGATGAAGGGTTCCTTGGGAAATGATAAACGTTGTGCTCCATTCTTGTCACACACTTCACGATGTTTATCTAAAAGATCTTGTCGTACAAACCCGTGAAGACAGTTGAAACAATAAAAATATGTACCCTTATGCTTTGATCGATAAGACATAAGTCTGCTAAAATTCTTGATGAGGCAGTAATGCCTCGTCTTGTCATTGCTAATCAGAAGTAAGTTGATTTCTCTCACACTGACGTTTCGACTAAGTTGTATTGGAACAACTACATCTTGTTCATATCCAAACACGTTGATGGCTACATCGTTCTCCTTTTCAAACTTTGGAATGTCAGTAATTGGTGTCGGAAATGTCATACCCTCTACCTTTAGTTCCTTCTCAAATGGTTTGTAATGATTCACGCGATTTGGATTGTTGTCATGAGGGTGAAGGTAAGCCAATACTGACCATAAGAAACACTTGTTATCATCATCATTCTTAATGTTTATCACACCCTTTGTGTTCTTCACTTTCTTCGGTAGTGGAATAAAACTACTCGCTTCTAGAGGCACCAACGTAGCTGTATGTACTTCAATGTATAGTATGTTATCCAATACCCAGCCAGAGCCTTGTCGCTCATGTTCGTCAAACTTGGTAAATAATTCTTTATAGGCTTCTGGCAGGTCCTTCTCAATATCTGCTGGATTGTATGCTGCATATGTTGGACTGCTGATAAATGCATTATCCACTTGTTCTACCATAACACCTTCATCATTTGCTGTCAGTTTCTTGAAACGTGCATGCACGACAATGTACCATTTCATTCCATGATTTAAGGTCTCCAACAAATGTGTCTTGATACGGTTCTCTTGCTGTCGCATTTCAAGCAGTAAATCTGATCCATCCTTAGATTCAAACCGTTTTTCCTGCGCGTTTTCACCAAGACTAACCCTTCTACCTCTCCCTACTTGTCCTGTCTTTTGTTTCCTTGAAACATGTTCTTGAGACACATTTTCCATCTCAGCTGGTTTACATGCATGTGCCTCAAAAGTATCCATAGATGGAAATTCTACATTACATTCCGCACACTGAACTGGACCGTATGGCCAAATGTCATCTTCTTCCATCTTTTCTCTCTTTGCTCCTTTCCCTTCATGTTTCACTAAAGTTTTCATCTCAGCTTTGCATGTATGTGCTTCAAAAGTATCCATAGATGGAAATTCTACATTACATTCCGCACACTGAACTGGACCGTATGGCCAAATGTCATCTTCTTCCATCTTTTGTCTCTTTGCTCCTTTCATCTCAGCTTTACTGCATGTGTGTGTCTCATAAGTATCCATAGATGGAAATTTCACATTGCATTCCATACACTGAACTTGACCGTATGGCCAAATGTCATCTTCTTCCATCCTTTGTCTCTTTGCTCCTTTCCCATGCTCTTCACTTTTCATCATAGCTGGTTGTTGTTCCGTCAACTGCTGAAACTGAAATGCTGAAATGTAATCTCAGACATCACCCTTTTATACACACTCATACATAGACAGAATTTGCGTTCATTTCATAACAGAGGAAGGCCCTTAAAAGGGCCGAAAGATGTTAGTAATTTGACGCTTCACCAGCAAGTCGGATTGCCACAGTCGCACTGGTATCTGTAAAACTGTTCCATGGAGAACGGTCGTCGCGAGCACTTGAACGGATGACGGTTATAGTAGCCAAAGTTTTTTAGTGTCGCTCCACACCACCAGCAGTCCGTGCATGGCTGCGGTCCTGGCAATCTCGCAGTAAACTTGTACCAGAGCAGTCCACCGCAAGTTTTGCAGCAGTAATGTCGTGGTGCATTGTGGTGCACCGGGCAGTTGTGTGGTTGACCTGGGTACTCCAACCATACCCAACACTTATAACACTCAGTCGTTAGCGTCACTGCCTTGCCGTTTCGCATCACTGTGATTTTACGATTTGTTGACATCTTGCTGCTTGTGTTGGATAATGAAGCTGTAACCCACCTTTATATACTACTAGCGAACATCCTCGCATTATATGCTGATGGGGGGGGGGGGGTCCTTACTTCATGCAAGTATTTCGTGCTATCCCGGGGGGGGGGGGTCCCGAGTTTAGCTCGGCTAGGGGGGGGTCCTGAGGTTAGGTCGGCTAGGGGGGGGTCCCGAGTTTAGTTCGGTTAGGGGGGGGGTCCGATCCTGACTTCAGGTGGTATATAACCCATGCTCATTTCAGTTTGGGCTCACACTCGCTTCCGTCAACATGGAGTGCTTCTTCGCGTTACATGATGTTCTCACCATTGCTGAAGTTAGAGAACTTCACCTGCCTGTCACACAGCCACAGGCACCGCCAGAAAGAGTCTACTTCTTCCAGCTGCTGCCGGACCCAGTTCATGGATCCATCATGTGTGTACCCGTCCTGTACAACCGTCAAGTCACGATTGGAAAGAGGCTCAGAGATATAGAGGCTGGTCACTATGATGAGGCGTTCTTTAGAATGATGATGCTAGGGGAGTCAGTACCTTCGCGGTTGGAAGAAGAAGAGTACCCGGCCTGGGGGAGATTCTTCCTCCAGCAAGACTTGGATATTTGCCCAGGATGTGGGTGTATGATCTCCCCAGACCGGGTGCTGTCTGAGTGCAACCATCAAATGTGCCTGGTCTGCGCGGCGCACTGGACTCAACTGCTGGCGCTAAATGACCGCTACTCTGTGAGGTGCTTTACCTGCGGCATGCGAGGGGACCACTTTTTGTTCAACGGGCAACAGCTCACACATTGCAGTAGGCCAGTGCAGGACATTGTGACATTCTTTTAAACCGGGACCGGCAGCAGCAGGAGAAAAACTAACATCTCCTGGCTCTTTTAAGAGCCCACCACTGATACTGAAATAAGCGCTAATCGTGTCATGGTGTTAGTATGTATGTGTATGCATGAGAGTGTGGGAAATGCTTAAAAAAAAATGGTTACCCGTTTGAATGGTTGTTTGAATGGCCGCCCGTTTGAATGGCCGCCCACTCTCCATATTACGTCATTATGACGTTCATATGACGTTCATATGACGTTCATATGACGTTCATATGACCTCCATATCACCTCCATATCACCTCCATATGACCTCCATATCACTTCCATAACACGTCCATAACACGTCCATAACACGTCATAATGACGTCACTGTTTTAGAAACCCCATGGGGCTTCTAAAACAACTCCTCACGTCATTATGACGTTCATGTGACGTTCATATGACGTCCATATGACAACCATATGACGTCCATATGACGTCAATATCACGTCAATGTGACGTCAATATGACGTCACTGTTTTAGAAACCCCATGGGGCTTCTAAAACACCACGTGACGTCATTATGACGTCACTTCCTGTTTTAGAAGCCCCACTTATACACTACTACTGTTATCTGTGAAACCACTTTCCTCGTAACTTCAACTCAGTATTTACGTGTATATCCTAAAATGTTAGGTTAATTAACACTTGACAAGCTGTTGGGTTGCAAAGGTTGTATGAATTTGTGCGAGCAGCCGTTCGTCCTTTTTTTTCTTCTTGACAGTTTTCCGATTTTTTGTGCCTTCTCTGACACTATGGGCCCTAGGACCATGAAACTTGGGAGTTATGAAGAGCTTGATCTGAACGTGTGCATTTAACTTTTTATTTTTGTCTTCGATTTCGTTTTCTTTGTTAAAACGCCGTGTGAAAAGAGTGTATTTTTTGCAAGTAAATGACGAGCATTTAACGTACAGCACAGAACACAACACAGTTGCTCAGCTTTGTGCGAGCTCTCACTGCGTAAACAGATAACACAGCGTATGCCTGATCAGTCAATAAAACGCTAAGTCAACAAAAACCAAACACTACTCGGCTTATAAGACGTATTTAAGCTGTGTTGTTTACAATATTTATTCAAGAAATAGCCCATTGAAGGAAGTATTTTTGAGTTTTAATTTTTGTCAAGTGTTTAACATTTCGCTAGCGAAATGAGGTTCTAGTTAGCAATTGCGATACATACGTACACTTTGTAAACAGGGTTGAGCAGAATTCTCTAAAATGTCGATTTATAAAAACTCATTATTATTATTATTATTATTATTATTATTATTATTATTATTATTATTATTATTATTATTTTACGACTTGGCCAAAATTGTACAAAATGTTAGCCAAAAACGGCAAAATTTCTAAAAATCACAAAATACTATACTAGAAGCTCAATTCCTCACCAAGCGCAAATTGTTTTGGGGAGTTTAACATAGGTGGTACCTTGTTCGTGTTAGATGCTGGAGTTCTCAAGCCTCCACCAGACTTCTATTTTTCAGTGTTTCAGTTTCTCAAAATGTTTTTCTTTCTACATTTCTAGCCCGATTGGTAGCTTTCGCCTTTCACGTTTGTAATGTTTTTGCTTTTACTTGTCCAATGTCCAATGGCACAGTGTCCACGGACATAAAGTCGTTGGCGTAATGAAATTTAATCAGTACTAATGCAAGATTCCTAAACTATTTATTTAGCAGTCCACATAGGACACGTAATAGGCCCACATTCCTTCAGACCTTTAATTTGGTTCCTATTAATGGGATATAAGTAATTCATTAGGGGAATTCTGCCTCTTCTGGGGCAACTCCTTTGAAATACGTCATATCAATATTAATTCATAATGTCTAACTTTCCTGCAACCTAGGTTTTTTGTTTAAGGTTTTTATTCCATCAAGGCATCTGATCTATTCTATACAAATTTTGCAGTTATTGAAGCTGAAAATAGTTTTTTAATGTACTGGATTTTTAAATGATACTACCATGTTACATTTATTTTTAAACCAGGAAAACATTGAAAGCACACGTAAAAATTAAAGCCACTCCAGAGTAGTTTTTTCATAAACTTATGTTTCAGATACCGATGTACATCATATTAAGGAATCGACAGAGCATCTTCGCAAAATTACACCAGAAATGCATTTGCATTATGAGAACTGGATAAGAAATCGTCATGAAACCATTTGGAAGATAGAAGATTTGATATCAGAAGTCAACGCATGGCATGCTGTTGCAGCTACTGGCAAATTGTCTGGACTGTTACTGAATGCCGCTAGTTTTTATTTTACTTTTGGTTTCAGCGCCTTTGGAACTGTTCTTTTCATGGGTTCTGATGTCGCTGAACGCTATTATATAAATCCAAAGAAACTGCGGGAGCTGGAATTAATTCTAGAAGAGGACAAATCGGAAACTGAGAAATTAAATAAATATTTTGATGAAATTGGCAAGGAAATATCAAATGTCAGAGAGAATCTGCACGATCTTAGAAGCGAATTAGAAGGCACTGAGCTATGGAAAACGTTGAAATCGGAATTCCGCGAAAGACTGCCATCTGGTTTGAAATGGATCATTACAGAAAATGAAGAGAAATTGGGTGACTATGGAAAGACTGCTATTGCTCTGGTTGATTATTATACCCGTATGGTCAACGTCAAAGATATGTATGAAGAACTGAAGAAAATTCTGTTCTTTCAGGACACTGAACTGGCACGGGAAATAAGAGTCAAAATTTTGGATCCTCTTAGGAGAGAGATGCGTGAAATACAATCCATATTTAATAGGTTAATGCATAGATAAAGATATGATTCTGCTCCGTTGAAAAAAGGCTCACATAAATGGTGCGAAATTCAAAATTTAACTTTAAAATATAAATGATAAAAGCAAGATAACAATTGAAAATTTGGTATTGATTTCTGTACAACACAGCATTCAATCAACAAGTAAATATGCTTTCTGCTGTACTGCATTGTAAAATTATTGATTTGATGTTTTGAGAATTTTGAAAACCGTCTTCATGTGTAATCAATTATGTTTTAAAATATATCCTAGCAAAAAAAGCGTTTCGCTTGATTCAATCTAACATCTGCTTATTTAGATGTTTTCTGTCTCAGCATAAACGGAGGATATATAAATTTCATCTTCTTTCTGCCATCCCATAATTTCTCAATTAAGTTCTCATACATATACATAGACGCATTACTGGTCAGAAAGGATGTAGTAAGAATTGAACCATCAGGTCTTTTTGTTAATTTTATTCCAGGACGCTGGAATAAATGTCATAAATTACAATATTACTATAATTCGCACTAGAACCCGAGACGAGAACGGAGAAAAGAAACCAACAATTTTTAATGCATATCCGTACTCGATATATATATATATATATATATATATATATATATATATATATATATATATATATATATATATATATATATATATATATATATATATATATATATCATCTGCGGTGGTGTCCAGTGCAAGTCGGTTTTTTACAATGAGAAACAAAAACACATAGTACTGTGTCCTACGTAACGTTATGTTGTGTTGCACCTTATATTTAACCAGTGAAACGTGTCTCTGAGTCTTGATAACTTGTCAAGAAGCCCCATACCAGGTTTACGACAATATCCAGAATATTCAGGTCTATGAGTTTATGGGAAAGAATCTTTGGATCGACGATCGAAAATATTCGAGTAATCAACAAAGATGATTGGAACGTATTATTTGCTGGAACTGTTATGAGTTCCCGGGCACCAATTTTAGGGCATTCGCAAGAACACTGACAATTTGAGGGCACCAAAGTCATTCAGGTTATTGTTCTGTTTTAGAGATTCGAAGATCAACTGGGAGATGAAAAATTCTCATGGTTTACTGATAACTGCGGTTAAAGAAATTAGATAAAGGCCCTTTTGTACGTTATAGTATGGGGTAATAACTGCCGATTTCCAGTCTATTGAGATGTACCGCAAACTTCAGTAGATTAGCTGAGATTAATCTACCGAACTTGTGAACATGAATTCTCCTCCGGTCAGTCTAGTGCTGTGGGCAATGAAGTGAGATAAAACCATAAATGTCATACACCCGTTAACTGCTTGCTCATAATTTATATGACATTTATGATGTGAGATCACGTATTACTGTCGAAATAAGGTTTAAACAGTGGGTTTGCAAATGCGCCAACATTAGGTGAATTTTGCCTTAAGGTGTTCGTTTTGCTCAAGGCCACCGGAAGTGTGTGCACATAAGCGCCATCTACTGTGCGACTCAACACGCAGGTATTTTTCAGCCGCTTTTTTAAAATTCAACACATGCTAAAATTGTGAATTACTGCTATGTAAATAGCATCGAATTTAACAGAGTAAATTTGTCATCACAATGTCAGATCCACCATAAGGTCGCCACATCATTGTAAATAGCCATCATTCATGCTTCTAGACGCAATTACTGTTTCCTATGTGTCATTTGATGTATTAACAATAACATGCAGTAAAACTTCTACAAAAAGAAAAGCATGGGGCTCGGACAATTGTTCATTGCAGAATTGAACCTTAGTCAGAGGTGAATTATGGAGGAACGCATTCGAATCATGAGAAATAAGTGTGTTTCGCTGATAGAAGCTGTTCCTAATTGAGGTTTTATTGTGTTTGAAAGTAATGCAATCATACATGTAATTATGTAAAATGTCTTTTATTGTAAAGGCCTTTTAAGTAATGACATGGATATTTTAGTAGCCCTCTTCAGACTTCTTGGGAGTGAGGTTGGAATTTTACTTGAATATTGCTCACTATTTTATTGTTTAAAAGTCTATACGAGAGATTAATTATAGATGATATGTCTAAAATAAAACTATATTTTTCAGTTATATTGTTTCATTTTCTCTTCCTCTAATGCCACGTCCTCTTCCTCTAATAAACATTTATATAAGGGAAGAAAAACATGCAGGGTATCGCCAATGAGACGATGCTATTTGAGGTGCCCTTACTTTGGAACTCATCCACATAATCATATCAAGCTCAAAATAAGTGAATAAATAAATAAAAATGATAATAATAATACATGTTCGCAGGAAAATATATCCCCTGACACGAGCATGAATTTATCAAATAATTTCTTGATGAACTATGTACCGGTAATATGACTATGTTTAAAGGACTAACAACCGCGGATCGTAATAAGAGAAATTTTAAGAGTTAAAAAGTTGAATAAAACATGGAAGTGGTCAATGAAAAGAGAAGACAGCAATCTTCAATTGACTGTAGTTACAGCATTGGATAGAAGATGAGAAATATTTTTTTGTATGTGAAAGCGTTTTGTTACTTCTGGGTGCGGTTAATGTAGTGAACTGAAACCAAAAACAGTGAATTTTTCGAGTGTGCGGTTTATCTTGTGAACCGTTAATCTGTTGGAATTTTCGGCAAACTTATCTGACACAAGACTTGAAGACAGATGCTAGGGGCGAGGCATGTACGTGGGTCCAGTGGATAAGTATCCAATTTGGAATCTCATCGGGGACCATTGACTGGTTGAAGGTTAAATGTTCATTTTCCCTTTCTCAACTTCTTCAACGGCAATAATGAAATTATCTGGAACTGCATAAGTTGAATGGGGATTATACTCGAGGGTAGGTCAGACGAGATGCTATGGAGATTGAATTCAACTCTTGCGTCTGCACCGAGAAGTTTCCAGCACCATATGTGTTGGCCAATTCTGAAGAAATGCTATTGAATCGGGCCTATATGCACCAATATTACGATTTATCACAATTTCTGAGTTAGTTATTTTTAACCCAGCTTTATTTCAGTGGGTTATTGCCATCACTCGTGAGCTATCCGTCGTCTGTTGTGTCTGTGAGTGTGTGTGTAAATAATTGTTCAAAATGCTACTTCTCCTGGATCACTGGTCCTATTGTCTTTAAATTTCACACGTTTATAGATCACACGTTTATCTAACAGGCTTTTATTTTGTATGACAATTTTGCCAAAACCGTGTGGAGGAGTAGGCTAAGCACGTCCGCTCAAGCTTCACAAAGGAGTTTAATTTGACAGCAATGCTCCCCATAAGGTTTTTTTAAACCAAATCTATATTGATAAAACTGGTAACTTTCTCCTTTTACTTTTGAAATATTTACGTTTTTAAGAATGGGTGCAATACCCATGAACTTTCTTGTTGCAGTAATCGATTTAAATTTCTTCGAAAGTCCGTTGACGTAAAGGACTGTAACGATAACTGTCGCACATTGACGCGCTTCGATAAGATTTCTAAAACGCTGTGTGATCCCCTGCTTTTCCCCCCAAGACGCGTGTTACTGAATTAATGGACATGTCCCATAGTCAAACTAATGACACAGAACCGACAAATGCTTGCTCAAACAAACCTTTTCAATACTGATCGTCTTCTGCAGGGGTTTCTTAAAGGTAAATTCAACGCAACCTTTGAAATCGGACCACCCTTGGGACCGGAAAAATGTGCACCATTTCAGAGGTGATCCCAATAGGGAGGGGGTCCCATGTCGAGGTTCCGCTGTATGTATTTCATATATTTTAAGATACAGCAGTCAATTCTGTCAGGTCTTGTCAAGTGTCAAGCTGTGTTGTAGATTAGATGCCTTTTTCTTCTTCAGAGAAAACTGCACCAATGTGAATTCTTAAATAAAGTTCATTTAGAAATTATTTGATAAATTCATGCTGGTTTTGGGGCATACGTTTTCCTGCCGACATGTATTATTATTATCATTTTTTTTAATTGATATACTTATTTCTAGCTTTATATTAAGGACCAGAAAATAAATATAATGAGATCAGTATTGCCACTCAGTTTCCGAGAAAAAAGGTATAAAAAAGTATTTTGAAAAGTATTTTGCAAAAAAGTATAAAAAAGTATCTCTAAGTATAAAAATTATCGGCTTACGCCTTCGGCAATCGCACTTAAAAAAATCAGTTTATCTTTTAAATTTATCACTATTTGTACACCATAAACAGTATGCACATCCTTGCGGCTTATTTTAAATAACCTCTCGAAATTTATTTGAAAAAATATTTCACTTGAGAATGAAGGTTTTTTACAAAATAAAGCACAAAATATGCGCTCTTTGACTAACAACAATCCGTACTTTTTTTTGAAAATTTACAAAAAGATTAACAGGGTTGCCGCCGGTGAAAAGAAAATAAAGAACGCAAAGGTATGAAAAAAAGACTTGATTAAAAAAAATAAAAGATTAAAAAAAAGAACGCCTAAAAAAGACTAAAAAAGCACGGCAAAATTTATTTTGATTTTGCTTAACTGTATAAGCTTTCCAGAGTAAACAAAGGCATAAAATAGCTAAATACTGTAAAACTAATTGAAACCTAACTTTAAGTGAACGAAATAAATGAAAAACCTATTTGCATATCGTTTACAATTTAAGATATTGTAGAACCGTTGCAGGCACGTAGTACAGCAATTATCTTAAATTATTATATTTTACTATTTTAAATAAATTCAACTAAACCAAAAACAAGACTGGCCATGGACAATGCCCCAGCCCAACGATGCCGATGCCAAGATTACGACATATAAGTATAACCTGTAATAACCAAAATTTCAAGACAGAAAAGCGTCAGTCAATATTTTAATAGAAAAACGGTTTATCGCCTATATATCCGCCAATTATTGGCGAAATGACAAAAAAGGTAAGAGCCACGCGTTTCTGCCATTTTTTTCGAATTGCCGAACAAGAACGGTAATAGCCAGATAGACATGATTGTAATTTATTTAGAGACAATAGTATTAAGATTTGCTGTGATCACTTTTATGAAAGACGATAACACAAAGAGAGAAACTTAATTTAAGCCTTTTTGAATATTGATAGCAACTATTTTCGAACGGTTTCCAATATTGTTTTTCATTTGAGACTAGAAATTGCATTTCAACAATTCATTTTAAAGCTAGTTGAATAAAAATATGTGTAATTTTGAAAGTTTTGATTGCAATACATCCTATTCCCCTCCAAAAAAACGAGAACCTTAATTGAAGCATTTGTGAATATTGATAGCAAATATTTTCGAACGCTTTCCAATATAGTTTTTCTTTTGAGACTAGAAATTCGCCTTTCAACAATTCATTTTAAAGCTAGTTAAATAAAAATATGTGTAATTCTAAAAGTTCCGATTGCAATATATCACATTCCCAAAAAACAAGAAAAAGGTGTGTAAAACACCTCTGGAGTTAAGAAGTCACATAAAAGCAATTAAATTTCAAATATCACCCAACAAAACTATAGGATAAAGACGAGTTAGTGAGTGAATAATTAGCAAAGGAAGTAAGCATACAATTCAGTAATATAGCTAGAGTCATAATACGAGATTTATCCGTTGATTTTGAGGATTAAAGTGCAATAAAAAAAAAACACTATAACATAAATACATAATCGGTTTTGTTTACCTCGCTTGGATAAGAACAGAACATGAGTGAAAATTTGAAAGAGTGGGCCGAACGGCACTTCTTAGAGGAGTCTACTCTTACTAAATTCAGAGAAGAAGGTTTTATCAGCCTGAACCTCATTAAACTCATGGCCCCGAAACAAGTCAAGGCCTTTAAGTTAAACATGGGCCAGACTCTGGCTCTCGAAAACGCTATTAAGTCGGTGTCCGCCACGACTCATGATCAGGAGTCGGACACCGAAGAAACCGCGGGTGCGGCGACCAGCGCGCCAAACACTACCCCAAACGATGTGCCAGCAGAGCACGATCTCGCATCACTAATGGAAGCATGCAAGAAAGCGGGATTCCTTCCCGAAGCGACAGCCACTCGGACCCAGAGTAAGGACAAACCACTATTGGTGCAAGATTTTTCCACGAGTGTATCGTAATATGGGGGAGGCCAGGAGCGGGAAGTGTTGTCTTTTGGAGGTGATCAAAGATTGCTCGTGTCTTCCTCGCGCCGAATCACCCCGGAAAACACGACCCTGCCACAGTGGATTCGGGGCCATCTTAAGATTCAGGAAGTCCTAATTGAAAGGGGAGAATTCTCAACGATCGCGGATATTCGGGCATACGCCCGATACGGTCAGAAAATCGCAGATATGTGTGCGCTATATCCCATTAGCCGTGTCATGCGTTTCGACATTGAATACCGCGTCAAAGTTTTCGAGGGGACCCTCCAGTGGGGGGATCCGGATCCCGAGCTGATGAATTTCTGCATTTTTACCCAGTACACTACCAGTACCCAGAAGTATACACAACGGAAACGGGCTCACATGCCGAACGATCCTCAAACCGGCAAGGAAATCTGCCGCAATTTCAACCTAATAAAAGGCTGCGATCGCGCCTCTTGTCGCTTTGCTCATGTATGCCTTCGCTGTTTTAAGACTCACCCGGAGCACAAGCACGCATGACAAAGCTGTTTCAGAACGAGCCCTCTCACTGATAAAATTGACAACTGGAGACGATTTCTTGCTGATGACCCGGACCGCGATTTTCTGCTCAACGGTATTACGAACGGTTTTGACATTATAGACGAAAACTCAGTACCTGAGACAGCTTTCCAGTGTAACAATAAATCCGCCAGCGTTACTTACCGCACACAGGTGGATCGCGCTATACGAAAAGAAGTTGAATTAGGTCGCTACCGCATTGTTAAGACCCGCCCACACATAGTGTCTCCTTTGGGAGCGGTGCCGAAAGAGGGAGATGCAATACGCCTGATTCACGACTGTTCCCAGCCTTTTGAAAAATCTGTTAGTAACTATGCAACTGTACATAAACAAACTTTCGTTTCTGTTGATACAGCTGTTTCTATGGTAAAAAGCGGTTCATATATGGCCAAAGTTGACCTCAAATCTGCCTACAGGCAAGTCCCGCTGAGTGACAGATCGCAAGAAGTGGCAGGCTTATGTTGGCGTTTTGAGGGTGACACACATGACACCTACCTTGCGGACACCCGTCTACCGTTCGGTGCATCGCTCAGTGTCGGTATTTTCCATCGCTTAACGCAGAGTGTCTGTAGGGTACTTCGCCGCTTGGGCATAGATGCGATAATATGTTTCATTGACGATTTTTTCATCTGCGCCGATAACAAAGACGAGGTACACGAGGCGATGCAGGTTCTAATTCACAGCCTGGTTGCCCTTGGTTTCGCAATCAGCTGGGAAAAATGTGTTTCACCCACCACCCGCCTGACATTCCTTGGTGTTACCATAGATACGGCAGCGGGAACCCTATCTATCCCCACCGATAAGTTAAGTGCGGTAAAAGTTGCCCTCTCAGACTGGAGCGCCAAGGTCACTAAGGTTACGAAGCGATACCTTCAGTCTCTAATCGGTAAGCTTAGCTGGATAGCTCGTGTAATTCATGCAGCCAGACCGTGCTTGCGTCGTTTTATTGATAAAATGTCTATGCTACAGCGTCCCTCGCATCGCACACGCTTATCAGCTGATCTCCGCAGAGATCTTCAAATGCTCTACGCTCTATGCAGTAGTTTCAATGGCACTTCTTTCTTCCTAGACAGAGTCGAGCCCGAATCTGCATACATCGTTTCCCACTCCAGTGTGTCTGGGGCCGGTGCTGCCCTCGTCTTCCGCAATGCTGTTGCTGACTGGCTGTACATCCACTGGGCCACGGATGCCCCGGCGCTTAATCATGCTCATATTAATGTTAAGGAACTTGCCATTGTTTTTTAGCTGTTGAACGCTGGAAGCACCTATGGCGTAATTGCAAAATCATTGTACGGAATGATAACAAAGCAGCCCTATTCGCTATTAATAAGGGTTCCATTCGTAACACGTGTGCCTCGGACATCTTGAGAGCGCTCCGTATTATATGTGCTACACACAACTTCCGGCTTAAAGCTGTGTACATTAACACCCGTTCTAATCTGCTTGCCGATAGCCTGAGCCGCTTTGATCACCTCCCGGCCGCAACCTACGCCCTAGCGCGTGTGGACTTCTGCGCTCCCCTCCTCCATATGTCACGTCACGCGTTAAACCTTCTGTTACAGCAGTGGTACAACAAGAAGAAAAACTGGACGTGGAGTGGCGGTCATACAAACAGGCCGCTTTAGCCCCAAGTACCCGCTCAGCATACTTAGTTTACATTCGTACATATCTTGGTTTTTGTCAGTATTTTGGATATACGGCAGTTCCAGGAGCCCCGATAACGCTCTGTAGGTATGCTGCTTACCTCGCGCGCACGCACTCGCCCTCCTCTATTCGCTGTTACATGTCGGGCGTCAGACACCTTCATCTTGAGTTTGACTACACACCCCAAATAAGCGATTATCATCTTGTCAGCGTGTTGAAAGGCATTGAGGTTACGAAAGGAACGGTTACAAAACAAAAGCTCCCAATAACACTGGATATTTTAATTCACTTACACAAGTACGTCGATCTCGCTGATAGCTTTTATTTGTGTTTTTGGGCAGCGTGTTTAGTCGGTTTCTTCACGTTTGCACGTAAAGCTACTTTGCTTACAAGAACACAGACGTCCCATTGTTGTAGACGAGATCTGTGCCGCCGAGATTTCACTTTTGATGGAAAGACGGCTTTGCTGCGTATCAAGCACACCAAGACCATGCAAACGTTTTCCAGGGAACTGATTACTCCGCTGCCTGTTATCGAGGGATCTATTCTATGCCCCATTACGGCCCTCCTCAGATGCCTGGTGTTAGCTAAACAACCACCTGCAGCGCCCCTGTTTTCGTATAGATCAGGAGATTCCACACTGCCCCTCACACACAGCGCCTTCTCACACACGCTGGCCGCTCTGTTGGAACAAGCGGGTTACGATTCGAAACAATACAGCGGCCACTCTTTGAAACGGGGTGGAGCCACCTTTGCCCTGGCCTGTGGCTTACCAACCGAGGTTATCAAGGCCCAAGGGGACTGGGCTTCAAATGCATATGAACGCTATACTAAGACGTCACTCGAGTTGCGTGCAAAGTGCAAAAGTTTTAGGCGCTAATGTCTTAAAACACCCTCATGGAAAGTAACTCCTGTAAAAATTACATAGATAACCCACTACCACTACTCTAGCTGGTTTGGGCTCCTTGGTGTATTTTAGATTTTACTACTGCCAAGTTGTGCTTTGTTAAGTTAAGCCCTTAAGGCGTACGGCACTGTTACGTCATTTTGCTATATGCATATCAAAATCATATTTAAGTGATGTAATATAAACTTGGCATTTGCCCAAACCATTTCTTCTTCTTTTTTTTTCTTGCTCGTTCTGTCGGTTAAATGTATGTGCTCACAGCTTTATTAATGAATAGGGTCCACGCCCACAGCAAAGGCATAATGTGATAATAAATCAGATAGGATTTATTTTTGTTTATGACTCTGCAATCGGCAGGGGGGCCATTAATTAGCGGCTGCCCTCTCGACTCGCGCTGACCAATTTCTCTTTATCGTTAACGGTAGCGCCTTCTTTTTTTGTCAGACCGCTAATTACTTCAAAATTTAAGCTTTTTCATGCGACTCTGCCCAATCACAGCCAAGCCCACGATTTCCATCCATAGCTTCGCGTGGGCCTGGCGGCAATCCGTCACTCGCACATTGCTAGTGGTAGCGGAGACAGCGCTTCCCCTGCCCGCTTTGCTCTGCTTTTTGCTTTCCACTCCCACCCACCCCGCTTAAAGCATCTTGATCCTTATATCTACATTAGTGTTCTCATTGTATTATTATTCTTATTGTTTTATTTTCACTGCATCCTTCCTATTTTTATCACGGTAATATATTAGTTATTGTAGGTGTATTTTAGATTTTACTAGTGCCAAGTTGTGATTTGTTAAGTTAAGCCCTTAAGGCGTACGGCACTGTTACGTCATTTTGCTATATGCATATCAAAATCATATTCAAGTGATGTAATATAAACTTGGCATTTGCCCAAACCATTTCTTCTTCTTCTTTTTTTTTTCTTGCTCGTTCTGTCGGTTAAATGTATGTGCTCACAGCTTTATTAATGAATAGGGTCCACGCCCACAGCAAAGGCATAACAATATAGTTTTTCTTTTGAGACTAGAAATTCGCCTTTCAGCAATTCATTTTAAAGCTAGTTAAATAAAAATATGTGTAATTCTAAAAGTTCCGATTGCAATATATCACATTCCCAAAAAACAAGAAAAAGGTGTGTAAAACACCTCTGGAGTTAAGAAGTTCCATTAAAGCAATTAAATTTCAAATATCACCCAACACAAGTAATCTTGTCGGTAAAGATGACTGGCAATTTCAGCGAATCTGTATAATTTTAAAGATGAAAAACCAGCGAAAATTTTCAGCGAATCTACAGATTCCCTAAGTGAGTCAGCAAATCTACAGATTCGCTGTAACATATATACCACTACCTTCCATCAAAATTCCATTTAAATCCTAGGAGATACGTTGTCATGAAAATCCCTTTTCGCTAATATTTCAACCAACTTTAGGCGAATCATGTATAATAGTAATAGTCAGGTGGGTACAAATACCTGGGGCCAACTGCGTTTTCAATAACGTTTTTGGCGAATCACCCAAAAAAAGTTATAACTACATAGGTGCTAATTTCCGCTTCCATAATTCCAAATTTTAAGCAGGTAACATTATATTCCCAGTCCTAGTACCGGCAGTTCCGAAAAGAAGTCCCCCCTCCACCTATATAAAACCCCGGAGCTTCTATTTGGAAACTCTTTTCGAATAGAAGCTTCCGGGGCTTCTATTTGGTTTGGAAGTGGCCACAGTAAAAAATCGTTTCCAAATTAAAGCCCCCCTTGACATCTCCAATGCTACTGAATATTTACTTGCGCTACTGCTACGCTCAATCTCCTTGAGTGCACAAACAACCCCTAATCCTTCCCCTTTGGTCAACACAATACAACCCCCTACTCGCGCTTGTAGTCCGGAGTAGAAGATACTCGCGATATAGCCAGCTTTTGCTTGGTGGAATCCACGATGTCTCGAATAAGACCTTAGAAATTAAAAAAAATGGATTTTTTTTTACTCCACCGCCAACTTTCGTGTCACAAAATACCTTTAAATATGGTGGGACTTTCGCTATTAGCATCACTTTTTTAACTTGTTTTGAAACATCATGGCGGGCAAAAGAAAGTCTTACACGATCAAAGAAGCTCGATGTTTTGAAGCGCCTGAAAAATAATTTTAATTCTAACTTGCACAAAGCATCGAAAGAGCTAGGAACAGACAGAAAAATGCTTCCAAACTGGCAAAAAATCGCGCTCTTTGTTTACCAACACAGCATAACGCACCACCATGGTAGGGGATAAATACACCTTCACTCGCCACCAAACAGCAAGGAGGGAGTGTGGAGCTTCACCTCTCCAGCACACAGCAAAATGGGGGAGCGAAGCTATACCTCGCCGCCAATGCTGGGTGGGGGGAGGGGGGCGTACACTCACGCCTCCACCATGCACTAAAGTGGGGGAGAATAACAATACCTCGCCACCACAGTGCAAGATAGGGGCGTGTACTAACATCGCCACCACACTGCAAAGTGGGGGAGAGCAGCCACACCTCGCCCCCACAAAGGTGAGGCGAGCTCCTTTATCCCACCACCATGCAGCGAGGTGGGACGCGTACATACAAGCATTGGCGAATTTGTGTCAGTTCTCACTGCACAATCAGGACGAAATTACTGATAAATTACTTCCCAAACTATTAAACCAACGTACACCTGATGCTTCTATTTAGTTTCAATATGAGCTTAAAAAGTTTTACAGAAAATTGGTTTTTGGCCAATAATTCTGCCAAGTTTTGCCAAATTCCTAAAAAAGAAACAGCCACTTAGGTAGTAATGTGCGGTACTACTACTTAAAATTACAAGGCGATGAGACTATTTTCCAGGAGTTCGCCAAGATATTACTGAAATTTCTTTGGGTTTTCGCCCAAAAAATCGCCGATTTTTTTTTGCTAATCACTTAAAATTTCATAGCCAGTTAGGTAATATTGAATACTACCGTTACTTAAAATTTCAAGACAGTAATACTACTTTACTGGGGTAAATGCAAAATTTATGGAATTCGTTTTGTAGATTTTAGCCAAAATACCAAAAAATTGTACCAGCACAGGTAGATAGGAAGGTCTGCTACTTTTACGTAAAATTTCTACACCGGAGGAATATTTTCCTGGATATCGCCAATCGCCAAAAAAGTAATAGTCAGGCGGACACTTATGTGAACAACCTTCCACCAAAATTTCAAGACATTCGGGTAAAATCCTTGGAGAATATACGTTTTTTTCAACTTAAAAACGTTCACTCGCACATACTTTCAACAAGTGTTATAGCCCCTGCTTCTAAAAGAAGCTGAAGCTAAAAAAAAAGAACAATAAAGGATGCTTGCGGAAAAAAGTACGTACTGAGGCGAGAACAAAGACAATATTTAAACAAAGAATGTTCCGGCAACCCTGGATTATGGGAGCGTGAAAGTACACTTTTTATGTGAGGCCAAAAAAAAAGTATATATAAAAGTTTATTTTTTTATGCGAAGCAAAAAAAGGTATAACAAGTTTGTCCAAGGACAAATTCCCAGCTTACGAAAAGCAATAAGACCAATTCCAGCGTGCATGAGCAAAGGAATTTTCCTAAAAAAATGGGCTTCAAAAGATGAGACGGCAAAGAGCTAGCTCAATAATAATTTAGCACCGGACAAGAACATAGACCGATAAATGCATACAAAGATTTCTGTCCCAGAAAAATGGGAAACAGATTTGTTGTACCTCTGGTAGACTGGATAGTCTGCCATAGATACCTTCAAACAACGCTCGCATTTCGGACCAGTGCGCATATTTATGCAACTTGCCTTGATGCGCAGTTCTTATTCAGACAAGTGCGCATGCTTATTTAATTTTGCGTAGATCCGCGGCTCTCATTTTGGAACAGTGCACATGTTTATTTAACTTGCGTTGATGTGCGGTTCGCATTTCGAACGAGCGCCCATGTTATTTTCCTTGTGTGGATGTGCGGTTCTTATTTCGGATCAGTGCGCATGTTTATTTACCTTGTGTTGATGTGCAGTTCTTATTTCGGATCAGTGCGCATGTTTATTTACCTTGCTTTGATGTGCGGTTCTGATTCCATACCAATGCGCATGTTTATTTTACTTGCGTTGATGAGCGGTACTTATTTCGGACAGCCCAAGTTTTCTTAGGTTGCCTTGATGCGCGGTTCGCATTTCGGACCAGTTTGCATGTTTATTTAACTTGCGTTGATGCACGGTGCTTATTTTGGACATGTGC
Organism: Protula sp. h YS-2021; assembly: GCA_949752745.1. Classification (NCBI taxonomy): domain Eukaryota; kingdom Metazoa; phylum Annelida; class Polychaeta; order Sabellida; family Serpulidae; genus Protula; species Protula sp. h YS-2021. Next base: position 23,572,744 of record OX457024.1, read on the forward strand.
ATATGTTTATGTAACTTGCGTTGGTGCGCGGTTTGCATTTTGGACCAGTGTGCATGTTTATTCAACTTGTGTTGATGAGCAGTTCGAATTTCGGACTATTACGCATGTTTATGTAACTTGCGTTAATGCGCGGTTCGAAGTTCGGACCAGTGTGCATGTTTATTTAACTTGCGTTGATGCGCAGTGCTTATTTTGGACCAGTGCAAATGTTTATTTAACTTGCGTTGGAGCGTGGTTCGCATTTCGAACCACTGCGCATGTTTATTGAACTTGCGTTGATGCGCGGTTCGAATTTCGGAGAAGTGCGCATGTTTATTTAACTTGCGTTGACGCGCGGTGCTTATTTTGGACTAGTGCAAATGTTTATTTAACTTACGTTGACGTGTGGTTCGCATTTCGAACCACTGCGTATGTTTATTTAACGTGCGTCGATGCGCGGTTCTTATTTCAGGCCAATGCGCATATTTCTTTAACTTGAGTTGATGCGCGGTTCTTATTCTGAACCAGTGCGCATGTTTATTTAAGTTGCGTTGATGCGCAGTTCTTATTTTGAATAGTGCGCATGTTATTTAAGTTGCGTTAATCGGCAGTTCGCATTTCGAAATAGTGTTTATTTAACTTGCATGTTTATTTAACTTGCGTTGATGCACGGTGCTTATTTTGGTCCAGTGTGCTTGCTTATTTAGCTTGTGTTGATGTGCGGTTCGCATTTCGGACCAGCGCGCATGTTTTTTTTTAACTTGTGTTGATGCGTGGTTCGTATTTTGGACCACTGCGCATATTTATTTAACTTGTGTTGATGACCGGTACTTATTTTGGACCGGTGCAAACGTTTATTTAACTTGCGCTGATGTGCGGTTCGCAATTCGGACCAGTGTGCATGTTTATTTAATTTGCGTTGATATCCGGTTCGCATTTCGGACCAGTTTACCTGTTTCTTAAGGTTGCCTTGATGCGCGGTTCGCATTTTGGGACCAGTGAGCAGGTTCATTTAACTTGCGTTGACGCGCGATTTGCATTTCGGACCAGAACGCATGTTTATTTAAGTCCCGTCGATGCCCGACTCTTATGTCTATTCAACTTGCGTCGATTCATGGTTCTTTTTTCGGACCACTGCGCATGTTTATTTAACTTGCGTTGATGCGCGGTTCTCATTTCAGACCACTGCGCATGTCTATTCAACTTGCGTCGATTCATGGTTCTTTCTTCGGACCACTGCGCATGTTTATTTAACTTGCGTTGATGCGCGGTTCTCATTTCAGACCACTGCGCATGTCTATTCAACTTGCGTCGATGCGTGGTTCTTTTTTCGGACAAGTGCGCATGTTTGTTTAACTTGCGTTGATGTGCGGTGTGGTGGACCGAATCGCATGTTTATTTAACTGCCGTTGATGCGCGGTTCGCATTTCAGGCCATTGCCCATATTTATTTAACTTGTGTTGATGCGTGGTTCTCATTTCAGACCAGTGCGCATGTTTCTTTGGGTTGCGTCGATGCGTGGTTCTTTTTTCGGACCAGTGCGCATATTTATTTAAATTGCGTTGATGCGCGATTCGCATTTCGGACCACAGCGCATGTTTATTTGACTTGCCTCGATGTGCGGTTTGCATTTCGGACCAGTGCGCATGTTTCTTTAGGCTGCGTTGATGCGCGGTTCGCATTTCGGACCACTGCGCATGTCTATTCAACTTACGTCGATGCGTAGTTCTTTTTCGGACCAGTGCGCATGTTTATTTAACTTGCGTTGATGCGCGGTGCCAATTTTGGACCAGTCCGCATCTTTATTTATCTTCCGTCGATGCGCGGTTCACATTTCGGACCAATGCGCATGTTTATTTAACTTGCATCGATGCGCAGTACTTAATTTGAACTACTGTGAATGTTTATTTAACTTGCGTCGATGTGCGGTTGTTAAATCTGACTACTGCGCAAGTTCATTTAACTTGCTTTTATGCGCTGTAGGAGGAGATTCATTTAATTTTTCAAAATTCCGAAAAAAATTCAAAAGTTTTCCAATTCACTCACAAAGCACAAGCCGTATGCCGCACTACCCCCTAGAGACGGCTCATATCGAAAATAAATGAAATCTGATAAAAACTGTAGGAGGAAATGCATTTTGAATTTTTTTCTTCAAAATATTTCTGATCGACTGAAAAAGACAGGCCATATTCACGACACCCTAAGCATGCCTCAGCCCCAAAATAAATGATGTTTGATCAAAACTGCAGAAGAAAATGCATTTTGAGGTATTTTCATAAAAAATTCCCCCCGAAATCAAAAATTCCCAAGAAAGAAATCGGTTCAAAACTGTAGGAGGAAATGCATTTTGAAGTTTTTTTCTTCAAAAACTCCCTAAAAATACAAAAATAGCCCGATCGACCAAAAGATGCATTTTGAATTATTTTCGAAATTTTTGCTTGAAAAATTCCCCAAAAATACAAACTAAAAAAGCACAAGCCGTATGCACGGCCCTTTAGGGGTGCCTCATACCAAAAATAAATGACATCATGTCAAAAATGTAGGAGGAGATACATTTTAAAATTTCTTTAAAAATTCCCCAAAAATTTAAAAATCACCCGATCGACTAATAAAGCACAAGCCGTATGCACGACCGATTGGGAAATCCTCACACCAAAAGTAAATGACTTCGAATCCAAATTGTAGGAGTAGATGCATTTTGTTCAAAATTTTTGCTTAAAAAAATCTCCAAAAATTCAAAAATTCCCGATCGACTAAAAAGCACAAGCCGTATGCACGAAGCTTTAGGGGTGCCTCATACAAAAAATAAATGACATCGGGTCAAAAATGTAGGAGATACATTTTATATTTTTTTCTTTAAAAATTCTCCAAAAATTCAAAAATCACCCGCTCGACTAGAAAAGCACAAGCCGTATGCACGACCCCTTAGGGATGCCTCACACCAAAAATAAACTAGATGCTCGAGGTTTGTAGAGCCAGTGGTACATGGTTGATTTGGTGTGAAGATAATATCGATACATCGACCAGATGGCATTGTTCCTTCAAACGAGGTTGGCAGAAGATGAAATGAATTCATAAGATCTAGTAATGGCGACCGGTCGAATCCTGGTCACTGCACTGCGGGATGCTTAGGAGCAGCCATGGGTAAAATCTTAAATCAATCCAACCTCTAATGCGGGCTGTAGGCGCGTGAGACCGATATGTGTTATGCTCATTCCTAATTCATTTCTTCCATTTTTTAAAGTTTTGTCATTTTGACAATTTTAGTCGGATTCGGTCGAATCCTGGTCACTGCACTGCGGGATGCTTAGGAGCAACCCTGGGTAAAATCTTAAATTAATCCACCCACTAATGCGGGCTGTAGGCGCGTGAGACCGATATGTGTAAAGCTCATTCCTAATTCAGTTTCTTCAAATTTTAAAGTTTTTTCATTTTGACAATTTTGCTCGGATCCGGTCGAATCCTGGTCACTGCACTGCGGGATGCTTAGGAGCAGCCATGGGTAAAATCTTAAATCAATCCACCCACTAATGCGGCCTATAGGCGCGTGAGACCGATATGTGTTATGCTCATTCCTAATTCATTTCTTCCATTTTTTAAAGTTTTGTCATTTTGACAATTTCAGTTGGATCCGGTCGAATCCTGCTCACTGCACTGCGGGATGCTTAGGAGCAGCCATGGGTAAAATCTTAAATCAATCCACCCACTAATGCGGGCTGTAGGCGCGTGAGACTGATGTATGTTATGCAAAGTCCTTATTCAGTTTCTGGAATTTTTTAAAGTTTTGCCATTTTGGCAATTTTGCTCCGATCCCGTCGAATCCTGGTCACTGCACTGCGGGATGCTTAGGAGCACCCCTGGGTAAAATCTTAAATCAATCCAACCACTAATGCGGGCTGTAGGCGCGTGAGACTGAAATTGCACAGACGGACGGACAGACAGACGGACAGAATGAAAACTATATCCGTCCGGTTCCCGGCGGATAATGACATTGGATCAAAATTGTAGGAGGAGATGCATTTTGAAACAAAGTTTACAGCGAACTAACTAACTAACGGACGCCACCTGCAACCGATAGGAATACCCCCAGCTTACTCATAACGTAACGTAAGCTGGGCTAAAAAGTATAAAATCGGCAATTTAAAAAAAAGTATATACTTTTAAAAAAGTATGGTGTGGCAACACTGAATGAGATACAGAAATCAAATTTTCTTTAATTTAAGTCTTTGAAGAAATGTGAGTAACCTATTCAACAAAATCTTACGTGGAGGAGTGCCAAAGCAAGGGCACCTGAAAGAGCACCGTCTCGTTGGCAACACCCTGCACATTTTTCTTGCCTGATATAAATGTTTCGTTAGAGGAAGTGCAAGGAGAAAATGAAACAATATAACTGAAAAAATATAATTTTATTTTAGACCTATCATCTAAATCATCTCTCGTATAGACCTTTAAACAATAAAATAGTGAGCAATATTCCAGTAAAATTCCAACCTCACTCCCAAGAAGTTTGAAGAGGGCTACTAAAATATCCATGTCATTATAATAAAAACATTATACATAATTACATGTATGCTTGCATAACTTTCAAACACAACAAAACCTCAGTTAGGACCGCTATTTGCGAAACAGTTATTTCTCATGTTTCGAATGAGTTCCTCCAAAATTCACCTCTGATTAGGGTTCAATTCTACAATGAACATTTGTCCCAGCCCCATGCTTTTCTTTTTGTAGAGGTTTTACTGCATGTTATTGTTAATACATCAAATGACACATAGGAAACACTAACTGCGTCTAGAAACATGAACGATGGCTATTTACAATGATATGGCGACCTTATGGTGGATCTGACATTGTGATAGTAATGCAGATATACGCAAATGAACATAACAAATTTACTCTATTAAATTCGATGCTATTTACATACCAGTAATTCATAATTTTAGCATGTGTTAAAAAAAAACGGCTGAAAAATATCTGCGTGTCGAGTCGCAAAGTAGATGGCGCTTATGTGCAAAAACTTCCGGTGGCCTTGAGCAAAAAAAAAAAAAAGAAAAAAACAATTTAAGGCAAAATTCATCTAATGTTGGCGCATTTGCAAACCCAATATTTCGACAGTAATACGTGACCTCACATTTTGCACTGTCCAGAAATACCTTCACCTTCCGCAGCAACTTCCACCAACCGAGCATTCGTTCACCGACTTTCCAGTAAGATTTGGAATTTGCGTAGAATCTTTACACAGGATTTCGAGATTTGACTATCACTGATAACGCCATGTAGCGGAAACATCTGCAGGCGAAATTGAAAAATTAAATACAAATATCATCTGAATACTTAGAGTGAGTTCATACCGTTTACATGTGACACCTTCAAATGATCCTTTCGTTTGGTACACATTTTATTTTTATAAATGTATTTCCGCACAACCGTAATGCCAGTCAAATAACTCAGTCTGGCTTTAACAACTGACAGCACATCTGTTTTCGGATTGTTGCCAATTACTGCGTCTCAAAGAGTATGTTTTTTTCTCTCCCTTGATATAATTTAGTGCTGTCCTCCTCCGTTGGTTTAATTTTGGTGGGATATAACAGCTTGGTTAACGACCACCAAAAAGATTTCAAGTAATTTTACGCCTGTTTCTTCGGTAAATGTGAAATGAACTTTACCTAACATTTACCTGTTCTTAAAACACTACCATCTTAGTACAAACTCACTGTAAAATGCAAAAGTGCTAATAATTATTTTTGAAAAACCTTCACGTTGTTGTTCAACAGCCAACCTCTTCGGCGGTTCGGACTGTTGGTTATAACACCTTTTCACTCCGCAGACTCACACCGGGTATCCGCGAAAACAATAATCATAAAAGGGCGGAACTACTTTTTAAAATCTCCATCCGCTGTCTGTTTATACGTAACAGAGAGATGTCATCAGAGGTCAGCTGGTTTCTAACAACGAAGCCCTCACAATAAAGACGCTTGCATAATTATAAGCTTTCATATCACACACACTATTCCTCTTGTATAAAATCATACATCTTACCGTAACATCATAAATCCTACCGTGTATTGCCGAGAATACCGGTAATTAAAACAGAACAGTGACATAAACGCTTTATACACAAATGTACTAAATAATGAATTATAACTCAGTCAACCACTTTTTAACAACCAACGCAAACGGTTTCAGTAATTTGTTGGGCTAATGAGTGCGTTACCCGCGTACTTTAACGGGCTTTTAGTAGTATTTTTAACAAGAGTGTCACTCGTTTTAATTTTTTTCTAAGAATTAACCGAGAGATCGATCAGCTAAAGAGTCGAAATTAACTGTGCTGGAATAAATGGACACTCGAAAAACGTTCCCGGGACTGTGGGCCACATTTCATGTTATAGTGAATCTGTCAACATTGTCAGTGATTTGACAGATTTACGGCAACAAACATACATATTTATATAGATGGAAGGCAGATACAATTGAGCAGTAAATCATTATTACTTAAAAATTAAAATACAGCAGAACCACGGGATCGGACAAACCCGAAAATCGGCCCACTTTGAACTAGACATTATTCTTCCATTCATTTCTATTACTAAGGAACCCCGGAAATCAGACCACCCGTGTGTTCTAAGGTACACTTTTCAGAAAACAAGTGTTTGCATAAAATAAACCAACAGTAAAGTAGCTAGACTTTATACTTTTCATGCCGAAAAAAACGAAGCTTTTTCAGGGCATCTGTTGTTGTCTTGATTGAGTTAGGCAATTTGGACTGGCATTTTCAGGTAACAATACATAGCCTGTGTATAACCATATTTTGTAAGCTAAGCTACAGCCAGATTCCCGGTCAGATATGATACTTACTGCAATTTATCCTTTTGAATTTCAACTTTTTCAAAGCTGATACAACATGGAATATATATACCCAACTTCTAAAATCAAGAAAACTTTCAATCATTTCACTGAGCGATATCTCGGGACAGTAATTTCTTTTTAAAAAAGGAGGTTACCATGAAAACTGATCTGGTCGTCTTTACGCTCTGTTGAATCCCAAGCCAGGCCATTAGATGACCAATATGTGAACACGCTTTTGGGAATATGGATCGTACCCATCGGGAGACACTGATTTTAGCCCCCAAAACTAACATGGCAGACTTGTAGCCATGTTGGACTTAGAATGGAATCAATGCCAAGGGAATCTTTATCTGTTTAAGGTGTGGGAGAAGCGTAGTAATAGCCAAGTGTCACTTGGGACAAATATTAATCAAATGTGATGGCATGTCTGAATCGAAAAACAATGCATTGAGAAACACATCAACACCTATCAAAAAGGTCTGTTGGTCCCATAGAATATCAGGACTGAAATATAAAGCAGGAACAACACGAATTCCAAGAAATTACATGAATTCGCGGTATCATTAACCACCTATATATTATACACAGCAGTGAATATAGGGCAATCTATGTACGAATCGACGTTTATGCAGGATCCAGTCAAGACAACTTACGACAGCATACCCTGGATAAAAAGAAACCAAAACCAAAAGTTTTTTTGGTCCCATGCTTTTTTATCGCTGTAGGACTCGGAAGTGCTCTGAGGCGATTTTATTCCCTTTCTGGGGCTCCGCCAGTACAACTCAATAGTATTCATCAACATATAGTATTCATCAACATTACAGTTTACACAACCAGCCATTCAAACTAGAGCATCAGTGAGGCAGGATCCCCCGTGTTACACATGTCACTAAATGTTACAAAATTCGACAAAATTAAAACCCGTACACTGCCTAATAATTTTTGGTCGATTGAATATATATATATATATATATATATTCACCGCAAAAAATTTAGCACGCTGGATCGCGTAGTTTCGCAGAACGCGTCTGGACAAAATCTCTGTGTAAACAGGTTTACATAAACAAGTTTGTCCTAGGACAAAGTCCCAGTTTACAAAAAGCGATAAGATCAATTCAAGCGTGCATTTCGGACCAGTGCGCATGTTAATTTAGCTTGCGTTGATACGCAGTTATTACTAGTATTTCGGAACATTACGTATGTTTTAACTTTCGTTTATGCGCGGTTTTTATTTTGGATTATTGCGCATATTTAATTAACTTGTGTTGATGCGCGGTTTGCATTTCAGACCAGTGCGCATGTTTATTTAACTTGAGTTGATGCGCGGTTTGCATTTCGAAGCAAAGCGCAAGTTTGCTTAACTTGCGTTGACTCGTGGTTCGCATTTAAGACCAGTGCGCATGTTTATTTAACTCGAGTTGATGCGCGGTTTCCATTTCGGACCAGTGCGCATGTTTATTTAACTTGAGTTGATGCGCGGTTTGCATTTCGAACCAAAGCGCAAGTTTGCTTAACTTGCGTTGATGCGTGGTTCGCATTTAAGACCAGTGCGCTTGGTTATTTAACTTGAGTTGATGCGCGGTTTGCATTTCGGACCAGAGCGCAAGTTTGCTTAACTAGCGTTGATGCGTGGTTCGCATTTAAGACCAGTGCGCATGTTTATTTAACTTGACTTGATGCGCGGTTCGAAGTTTGGACCAGTGCGCATGTTTATTTAACTTGCGTCTATGCGCGGTTATTTCAGACCAGTGCGCATGCTTGTTTTGTTTGCGTTTATGCGCGGTTCACATTTCGAACCACTGCGCATGTTTATTTAATTTGCGTTGATACGCGGTTCTTATTAATTCCAGTGCGCATGTTTATTTAATTTGCGTTGATGCGCGGCTCGCATTTTGGACCAGTGCGCATGTTTAGTTAACGTGTGTTGATGCACGGTTTGCATTTCAAACTAGTGCGTATATTTATTTAACTTGCATCGATGCGCAGTTCGCATTTCGAACCATTGCGCATGCATATTTAAATTGCATCGATGCGCGGTTCGCATTTTGGACGAGTGTGTATGTTTATTCAACTTCCTTTGATGAGCGGTTTGCATTTCGGACAAGTGCGCACGTATATTTAGCTTGCGTTGATTCACGGTTCGCACTTCGGACCAGTGCGTGATGCGCGGTTCGAAGTTCGGACCAGAGCGCATGTTAACTTAACTGTCGTCGATGCGCGGTTCGCATATCGGACCAGTGCGCATGTTTGGTTAACGTGCGTTCATGCGCGGTGTGCATTTCGGACCACTGCGCATATTTATTTAACTTGCGTCAAACCGCGGTTTGCATTTCGAACGCATGTTCATTTCATTTACGTCGATGCGCGGTTCGCATTTCGAACCAGTGCCATGTTTATTTAACTTCCGTTGATGAGTGGTTATCATTTCGGATTAGTGCGCATGTTTATTTAACTTCCGATGATTAGTAGTACGCATTTCGGACTAATGCGCATGTTAAATATTGAACTTGTGTCGATCGATGCGCGGTTCGCATTTCGAAACAATGCGCAAGTTTATTTAACACTTGACAAGCCTTTAGCTTGCAAGGGTTATATGAATTTGTGCGAGCAGCCGTTGGCATTTTTTTTCTTGACAGTGATCGGATTTCTTGTGTCATCTCCTCCACTGGCACTACGGACCCTAGGCCCACGAAACTTGGGACTCGGGTAGAACTTGATGTGAACGTGTGCATGACACTTTTTATTTTCTCCTTCGATTTTGTTTTCTTGTTCAAAACGCCATTTGAAAAGAGTATTTTTTGCAAGTAAATGCGCAGAGCATTTAATGCACAGAACAGAACACACAGTTGCCCAGCTTTGTGCAAGCTCTCACTGCGTCAATAGATAACATGGCGTATGCCTGATCAGTCAATAAAACCTTAGGTCAACAAAAACCAAACACTACTCAGCTTATAAGACGTATTCAAGCTGTGTTGTTTGCAATATATTATTCAAGAAATAACTCATTAAAGAAAGTATTTTTGCGTTTTAATTTTTGTCAAGTGTTTAACATTTCGCTAGCGAAATGAGGTTCTAGTTAAACTTGCGTTGATGCGCGGTTCGCATTTCGGACCAATGTGCATGTTTATTTAACTTGTAGAAGAAGAAACATTTTGAAACAAAAGTTTATTAAATAAACAACTAACTAACGGGCACCATCTGCAAACCGATAGGTATACCCTAGCTTACGTGCAAGTAAGCTGGGCTAAAAATATATATTTTTGAGAAGTCATATTTTTGATAATTTTCAGCCGATTTCAAACATTATACGACGTTGCACATCTACAATATACATATTTTCACTGCATAAAATTTCAGAGAGCTCGATCGAATAGTTTCGGAGAATTCGTCTAGGCAAAATCTATCCCCGTTCAAACAAGTTTCCATAAAAAAAAAACATTTTTGAGAAACCGAATTTTTGACAATTTTTGGCCGATTTCAAAAATAATGCTACGTTGCACATGTATAATATATATATTTTTTCACTGCATAAACATTCAGAACGCTGGATCGAATAGTTTCGCAGAACGCGTCTGGATGATCTCCGTTGAACCAAGTTTCCATAAAAATATACATTTCTGACAAGTCGTATTTTTGACATTTTTGGCCGATTTTAAAATGACGCGACGTTGCACATGTATACTATATATACTTTCACTGCATAAAATTCTAGAACGCTGGATGGAACACTTTTGCAGGCCTCGTCTGGACAAAACTTGTCTCCGTGCCAACAAATTTCCTGAAAAACAACTATTTTTGACAAGTCGTATTTTTGAGAATTTTTGGCCGATTTCAAAAATAATACAGGGTTGCACACCTTCAATATATGTTCTAATCGTATGCCAAAGCAAAACGCTATACGACAAATACTTTTGGAGATGTAGCCCGGACACGAGGGTAAACGAAAGCGGACAGACAGACGAACATACGGACAAGCTGAAACCTATATCCCCTCGTTACGCGGGTGATAATAAACAGTGTCACTGACTTGTGCTACAAATGCACATCACTTTCTATTGACCGCATTTGTATCACTGTTTATTAAAGGTCTACTTATGTCATAACTAATCACCTGTATGATTGGCATTGCAATTGTTATTCACTCAATTACCGATTATGGTATTTTCCGGAAACAGCTTTCACGCAACTCTTATTGAAATATGCTCTTAAAAGCGATTCTTAAAAGATATGGTTTGTTCAAAACCGGTTAAAAGAAAAACTGACCTCACATGGAGTTCAGATTAAATACACAGCAGTGTTGGAAGTTAAAGTGGAGAGAAAGCTAAGCAAAGTAAAAAAAATCCAAAAAAAAAAAAACAAAAAACAAAAAAACAAAAAAAACAAAACAAAAAAACAGTGATTTGGCAATCTGGACATGAATACAAACATCATACTGCGTACATAGGGAACTATACGCGCTTATGCTTTATACACTAACTTGCACAATTAGATACACCCATTCGTGTACATAAGTTCAACATAATATTCTGAAAATAAATTTCAATACACCAGGTGAATGTACACATTTTAAGACATCACGAATGTATACATTTTTTCCGTTATCCTACAGGAAGACATCACGAAATGTGAATGTGTACATTGTAGTTAGCAAACATTCAGAAAATTCGCTGACTCAAAATATTCGATAACTCGATAAGTTTTTTCTAGTCCCAAACATTTCGACTTATCGAATATGTATTGTAAAAGCCCCCGGATTCTATCTGGTTTTAAAATGGTAACAATAAAAATCGTTTATGAATAAAAGAACCCCCCCCCCCACCTCCATTCGGTCTCTTTTCTTGAGTACTAATGAGTATTTACTCTTATTACTGATACCGTTAACCCGTCTGCCTGCACAAGGAAACCCCCTACTCCCGCCTCCTTCAGACTGAATGGTCTTTGGACAAGTCGGCACCATACTCACTCGGCACCAGTTGGCACCATTTTTTTACAAACTCGGCACCACGCTTTTCAAACTCGGCACCAATTTTTCAAAGTTGGCACAAAAAAATTAAAAGAAATTTTCGGTAAAGTATTTTATTTTAAGATACTCTTTTTGTTGTACGAATGAAGTTTTATTGAAACAGCGAGTGAACTACAACCAATTTATTGAAAGCAGTCTGAATCTCACAAACATCAAATATCACAACATCCAAAGTCCTAAATCACTAAAATCACCACAATTTGATCGATTACGCATAAAAAATCACTCGCCATGCACTTATAGTATTTTATATCTTTTGGCATTCACAGTTTACCTAATTTTAATTTATAATGAGAATGGGACATTTTGCACACCACATGGTATTTTAACACACTTTACACTTGGTGCTTTAAAATTTTTCAATTTTAAACACCAGGAGCACAAATCCGTCCAACCGCTCGAAGCAGTTTAGAAGCCGAACGTTCTCCATTCCTATATTCCTCCCACAGCTGGTTTAGCGAATTTAACAAAAGCAATGAAGCCAGTCGCGAGATCCCAGTTTAGAAATTGCAATTAAAATAATGCTGTGCACGTGTTCGTGTACAGATTGCAATTCATTCCCATGAGACTGTCAACCAGATTGTTATATTTTAATTGCTACGAACAATAATTGCAATTCATTTCTAAGCTACCACCTGAGCATCCTTGAAGTGCAATCACGAACCTGTGATCGCAAAATCACAGGGTACTTAAAGATAATCATTAACACATAAAAGGTGTCAAAAGAGCTGTCATCGTTATGAACAAAGCATCTTTCATCTCAAAATCATTGAGTATATAAGTAAGTCATAAACGTTTCTTTTTTCATAAAAGGAGTCTAAATAATTCTCTTACGCTGTTATTGTTTTGATTGCATTAAAACCTGTGATTTCAATATCACAGAGAACATTTAACAACTTTTTTTCTTGATGGAAATGCAAACGTGTGTAAAACATGTATAAATCGTGGTGCCGAGATTTTACAATTGGTGTTGGAAAATTAAGGATGTTTATTTTTTCCAATTACAATGATGTGGAAAAATATTTCATGTTTGGTGCCGACTTTGACAAATTGGTGCCGAGTTTGAAAGCGGTGCCGACTTGTTCAAAGAAATTGTTGGTGCCGACTTGTCCAAAAAATGCCGAGAATGTTTGTTGCCGAGTAAGTTAGGTACCGAGTTGTCCAAACCCCGCCTGAATAAAGCAACCCCTTACTGACGCCTCTACTCCGGACTGTTACTCGACCCGTAGCAAACTTTATTTCTTGGTGGGCCCCACGGTATCGCAAATAAGACTTTCAAAAGTAAGATAATGGCATTTTTTCACTGAACCGCAATTTTCGAGTCACAATATGCCATTAAATAGGGCGGGACTTTTTGCTATTGGCATCACTGTTTCAACTTGGTTTGAAACGTAGTGGCCAGCAAAAGAAAGTCTCACATGATTTTGAAGTCAATTTTGAACATATACTTTTATAAAAGTGTGGTGTAAAATTGATTTGTTTTTCTTGTTATTACTGAGCAACAAATCATAATAATAATAATAATAATAATAATAATAATAATAATAATAATAATAATTGCCGAAATAATACTAGAAGCTCCGGGTCTTCTATTTGGTTACTCAAAATGTTGAGTATCTGTTTAGAAGCCCAAAGCTTCTTTTCGCTAACCCCCGGTACTCATACATTGGTATACATTGCACTAATACTGTTTATATGAATATTAAAAATGTCTAAATAAACACAGATTCTACATACTTGTTAAAAATAAGAAAGACGGCAATACCTAAAATACAACATGACTTTCAACGATTACAGGAAAAAAGTTCCTATATAAAGTAAATATAGACAATTAAAAATGGATTCCAAGTTTTGACTGTTCTACGCAGAAACAACAGAAATAAGGGCTAATGATAACAGCGACCCCATTCCAAGTCCCAGCGACAAGAAGAATGACATCATAGAGCCTGCAGTCTCTAAATCGTCCCGACATACTCGTCTACAAAGACACGAATATACTGTCAAGGTAATAAGCATAAAAAAGTGACAAATTAAACTATGAAAAATGCTAAGAAAACACAGTAAAATCCGCAACTGAGAGAAACCTTAGACTCAGCACTGTAACACTTAAATCATTTCTTCAATTGTTCAACTGCAACTAATATCAAGGCATCTAAACAAATACAATATTATTTCAGAGATAGAAAATTTGACCGAATTTCTTTTTCTTCTAAATCCAGCAAATCCTCACTTCGCCACACTCCCTCTAGAAAACAAAGTACGGAAACTGCGACTTTCTTACCTGGGCCCATACATCATGAGTAGAGTTCCTAGGTAACCATTGCTCAGTGCGAAAAGCACCATGGTAACCATGGGGATCCAGTCGCTATAAAACATGACGGGCATATGACCGCGAGGTTGTATATTGCACAGCAGGAAGATCGGTATAAAAATAAGCCTGAGTAAACTCATGATTGGGATCAGTGGACTGCCTTCCTTGGGCTGAAAAACAAAACAGAAAGACCACCAAACATTCTAAGCTAATTAGCATACTTGTCTTCTGGGGATCATGCCTGTTTACCTAATATCTAATCATCAGAAGCATGTTTTTGTATCCAAATTTGATTGAGAATTCACAACTTATTCGGGAAAAACTGAAAAATGGGCTTTTTTAGGTCAAAATAGGTTTGCTTATGTGACTAGGGAGGTTTGCTGCCATACAGCATGCGATGTGTTGGCTCTCGGTCAGTTACGACGGTCAGCGAGGGTCGCGCGGATAACTGATCCAGTACCAGGCCTTAACGACATCGGATAGAATACGTTAATATTGATACATCGTCAACGCATTTTTACCGTTGTACAAGCACAAGAATAATGTTATAAATGACTTTTTTAAAGCTTTTCAACGCAGTGCAGGAAGGAAAAGAGCAAGTTTATAGTCATGCAAACTGCATGATTTTAAGAAAAGGAGAAATGAGTTATTATTTTCTTTTTTTTTCGCTTCCTTTAAAAATCAAAAAGAGAGAAGTAGTTGTTTCATTGTCTTACCCACTGAATGGGACCAGCTATTGTTCTCCCCAACCAATCAAAAACATTAAACAGCAAGAAACACGAGACAGGCACAAAGTACTTATCTGAAACGAAACAAACAAAAACACACTATTATATCAATTACAGTTTCGTTTGAGAATAGTATGAGCACATTTCAAAAGCATGGTTCATTTTTATTGGCACTTTTTGGAAGTTTTCAAGGGTCAAGATTAAGTGCAACATATAAAAAGAAATTACTTTCATAAACAACAACTTTTCTTACCTTCTGTGTTTTTATTTTTCAGCTAACTTCGTTAGCCGCGGCTAAAATAAACAACAACCACATAAAATGCTGAGAGAAAAAAAATGCCGTCATCGTAACCGAAATTTCAGCGAAATTGCTATACTTTGGACCCCTGTTCAACACGTCACTCGGTTTTTTTTAATTCTATCATGAGGCCGACACAAAGAAAGGCTATCGTTAAAGCATGTTTACCACTTACTCGCCCATGGGTCGTACGTTTCTTTTACAAAATGCTGAGAAACAATAGCAGCGTTGATTGCAGGGTAACAAGATAGCGTGATGAAAAATGTCAAGAATACACTAAAAGCATACATCCATATCTGTAACACAAAGGAAGGTCACTATTTCCAACATTCCAAAAAATATATATATATATGATAATAAGCCAAGAGAATTTGTTTACAGATTTCTATTTTGACGGAATGCAGGCAAAAAGTCCTGCACTCTTAATTTCTTTAATATCGCCCATTTCTGGATAAGCAACTGCAGACATTAACCAATCGGAATCCGTGAACACTGTTATCCCGTGACAGTTACCCATACTGCCCATATGGCAGACAGCGTAGCTGCATTCGGGCGAAGTGGACTGTTACCTTTTTAAAAATGTTCATTAAATTTGGTGAGTGTGAGCGAACTACAATGACTTTGGATGTGTCGAGTTCACTGTGACCGCGTATTTCTTCTGACTGTGAAGTTGACTGTATGTTTTCGTGAAAATCACTCGTTGAACTAAAAACTTCCGAATTCGTAGAAAAGGAACGATCTCTATACTCCCCTGAAAATAAGCAGCAATCATCACAACAACCAGTCAATACTATTTTCTTTGTTTGGTATTTGTTTGTTTGGTTCTTGTTTGTCTGTTTTTAAGGCCTTACGTTACCTATAATGCAGCTGGTAGTCAAACTCAAAAATTATAAGTTAATTAACTGTGCACAACACTTTTTTTAACAATATCTCCATATTTTTTGTTACGTCATACTGAATATTTCGGCGAAACCATGAAGCAGTGAACATGTTCGGTTCGCAGTTTTGTTTTAATTCATTTTGAATTTTCTTCTGTTTGACCTGCACTTGAGTTTTCACTTAAACGATTTCGAAATTATAGTTATACCTGACGTCATTATCCACTTGTCACTATCACCTGCTCTATTATCCGCAAAAAGAATTCGAAAAAAATGACTTAAGGTTTTATTTTATCACCAAAGCTTATATTAACCGTCACTCTAACTTTCCGACCTACCTTCTTCCGTGTGGTATCTTGCAAATTTCTGAAAGGAAAGCAGATAGTACCAAATAATTCAACGTGATAAGTGAAGTTCGGGGGGGGGGAAGTTTATACGCTAAAGTTATACGTAATTGGTGATTTCACAAATCTGGTGAATAGGGCATTGGGCCGGGCGGGTGAGGGTAGAAAAAAACCCGCAATTTTGGCGTAGGCACTTCACTGATGACCCTTACAAGGAACCCTATTGACCCTACATCTGTTGACCACGTCGATCCCACTTAAGTGACTGCCACCAGCTTACTAGATTATAAGGGACTGTATGTACAGAGGCGGGAGTACCACGCAAGTGTACCGCTTTCAAGGCTACCTCAAACAACATGTCCTTCAAATAACTTGCGTCTACTTAATGGTTCAGAACAATGGCCTTCTGCTAACAGACATTACGTAAAGCTCTATACATAATGTCTGATAAGACAGGGTTAGATTTTGATGACCTACTCACATATGATTCAGATAACTGACATGTTTTGCCGTACTTTTCGCGTGTCACCTGGTTTCGATATAACTGACACGTTCTCAGTAATCAGTGTCAAAGTGCCCTCACGTTAATTTCAGTGATAGGTATTTTCTTAAAATAATTTCGATCCATCAAAACATCTGAATATATGTTATTTCAACTTTATAACAAATTTAAGCAGAAAATAAATGCACTTAAATCGGGTAACTGGTCAAGTGGCAAGTACAATCTCACCCTAACCTTCAGTTCAAACGCACCAAATACAAGCCCACATAAAGCGACCTTCAGACTCCTTTACACTGCATTCAAATTCTGAGACATCACTGATGTGTTAAAGGAAACTTTTCCTATTGAATACTTAATATTAAACGCGAACTTCATAAAGAACTCCCGGTCAGAAGTACTTTTAACGTAGACATAACATGCGAGAAGGAACTTATTTCTGTAAGGATTCCAATTTTGAACCAGAATAATCATCAAATATTATTATGTCAGGCCAACTTTAGATGACTTTGTACACCGTTACAACAACTGACAAGTCAGATGACACAAGTTGAACCCTGTTTATCAAAGACACCATTCCCGTGTTGACGATCTTTATCAAGCAGAAAATTAGTTGATTTCCATCATCGAAAAAAGTACTCGACACCGCTTCGACGTTGGACCACGACCGATTTTACGGGTTTAAGCGCCCCATACCGCTTTCATTACTCATAGCTGTCATAACACGTCTCCCAAGACGTAGTCCATGCGTACATAAATGATCGGACCTTACCAAACATGGAAGTATCCAATAGCCAATTAAGGCCAAGACGATGAAGATTTCAGCAATGAGAAAATATCCGAAACCACTTTCCACGGGGTCGGAACCCAGCCACAGCACTAAGATATTCGAAACCGCCGCAATCGTGCCTCCCATGCCCTTAATACAAACAAAACAAATCTTTATATATTTCAAATACTACAGCAGAAAATTAAAATACGCGTCGTGGATTTCTTTGTTATTGCCACAATAAAACACGGACCACAAGAATTTTTAATCATTCTGAATTGCACTGTTACATACTTGCACTGCTCTTTCAAACTTTATACAACAATCACTACGCTGTTTTTCTAACCCAAAAGAAAAGTTTTTATGACAATTTTGTGATGCCTACCATGCCACCCATTACAGCTTGAGTATATTTCTTGGGAAACAATCCGGACAGCCCAAATATGCCGCCCTGTAACACCGCACTGCCAGCTGTAACGATACAAAGAAACCGTTCGTCAACACTGATGTTTTTTTTTCACCTGTATTAGGTTAGGGGGTGGAGATATTAAATGGCAAATATTTGTTTCTACACGACGAAATAAGGTCCAAATCTTCACAAGCGTCCTACGACTTACAAGAATACAGTTGTGAGCATTAGAGCGCGTCATTGTGCAGGTTATTGGAAATCAATCATTTCCAAAATTAACTGAATTTTTGAGTAGTCTCTCATGGTTTAGTGTCAATGGCCTTAAGCCGAGTTACAATTGATGACCTTCAAGAAACACGTGACCATCCCCCCCCCTCCACCCCACTGGCTTGTTTCCTTGAATTTTTCTATTTGAATCACGGCTTTCTTCACAACCCAATCTCTGGCCGGTAAATTATTCGCCGCACAACGCACCTGATTGGATTAAAACTACAATGTAGGATCTTACAACACAGACTCAATTATTCTTACCGTTCATAATAACGATGGAGACAATGGTTGCGGCGAAAAACCCCCGCTGCCCTGAAACCAAAAACTGACTTATGTTCAAGGTAAATTTTTCACATACACTTAGAGTAGAAGAAAAAAAAACTTTTATTGCAGCAAAAGTATGAGACAAAATGCAACAATTAATAGGATTTACTAAACATCAGCCATTTAGTAATCAGTCTCTGCTGTTCAACACCCTCAGTTACAAAGTACACATGCACTTTGTCGAGATTATCTTTGTTCCAGTGATAAAATTACTTACAACTGTCCGTTGGAATCTTAGACAAAGTAATTGCAAGACCGAATAGCAGGATCATTATTATGGCAGCAAGGTTAATCCGCACTTTTAACGATATTCTGAAGAAAGAGAAACAAACAGATCCTGCTAGGTCAGTAACAAACACACAATACCGCAACCTGCTGCTGTCACACCACTGAAATGGCTACAGTCAAAGTTCACGTTTAAGGATATATATTTAACTTCCAATATCGAAAGATGGAGCGTAAACTGAAAACGTCTACATTTCATATCATTATCGACAGCAATTAAAATTGCAGGCAAGTAATGCAGTTCATTTATGTTGTTACCTAGAAATAATTGGGCATCCAACATTAAAGAAATTTCCATTTTATGTTCATCCTTCTTAATAATAATAATTATTATTGCTTCTTTTATAATATCGTATCACTCACAATTTTGTAGCCGCTGTGTTGAGGAACATGAAGACAATATTGGGCACCATAGCAGCCACAGTTAGGTAGCTTTCGAACATCACTTGCAAATCCGTCTCGTTGTCGGGGTCAACAAAGTTTGTCTGATTCAGATCCATGCTCTGGTTCCGTAGCTTGTACATAAAGTACTGGAAAGATATATGGCAAAAAAGAGTGTGGTAATGTGTACCACGGCAAAGATACAGGAAAAACGCGGCGCGGTGATGTGTATTACTGGATAGACAGAGGGCCAAAGCGGCGAGGTAATGTGTACCACGGGGGAAGATACATGGCATTAAGACAGTGTATATCCGACGACCGTTATCCCGAATTCGCCACGGGGAAAGCAGAAGTCAACACGGCTACTGTAAATATGGGCACTCACTGTAACACACAAGTAACAACAAGAAATTATATCACAACATTTCCCACTGTATCTATAACCATCACACATTGACAGACAGGGGGCTGGGGTGGGGGGGGGGGTGGAGGAGATTATGCTGTTCCTTTCGATGATTTCAATGGATTTCAGCGGATTCTGTCTTCCGTCAATTAGTGAAATATCGCGGTCACCCAGTCTTGTGACTGTTAATACGGATATATATTTTTTTGTGTGTTTTTTTTTTTGTGGGGGGGAGGGGGTCTGATCCGGACATTTTTGCGACGTCTATTTTCGACTTCTACATAAATCGTCCATTTTCTGAAATATGTCCAAGCTGCGTTGGAAAAAGATGGGTTTGGAAAAAAAAATACTAACAATAAATAAATAATCGTCTAAAGAGCGTTTTATCAAACGCATGTTCAAGGAATGATAAAGATGTTGAGTAGGCGTTGATCTGTGACCGCACATGTGTTCACAACCAAATTACTAGCCCATTTAATGCTGCCGAAGTTGTTTTTTTTTTATGCAGGCAAAATCAACGCCTGCACATCGCTGCTTGTCCAAAGATTTTTCAGCACTGTGTCAAAGCCGTTGATCTTTGGTCGTGACGAAAGCCAAAACCCAAACCAAATTACGACCAGGTTCAAAGTTGCGAATTGGCCTGGTCACTGACGCAAACTCAAATCGGCGTTTTATTAACGTCAGAATGTTTACTGGGATATAACATATCAAAAGAAGTGTTGCAGAGAGTTTTGATGGCAACTTAGCAGGAACTTTTAACACGGAATTGTGAAGAATTCTGAATTTTGAAACGTTCAGAATCGTTTTTTTTTTATGGCCCCAAGTATATTTTTGCTGCTCGGTCTCGTTTCTTATTGCCCTTTTTATCAAGTAAACAACGTTAAGTATTCATACATGTTTTCATCTAGAAACAGCACCTCAACATGTTTCTTAATTGGGGGAGGGGGGGGGGGGGGGCTAGGACTACTATTATTATTAACCCTCTGACCAGATATCATACTGGGCGCATATCAAAGAAAAAATTTGTTTTCTTTCTTTAACACGAGTGTACTTTCATATTTCAAGGGCAGTTATTAAATTATATGCGCATATATGTATAACTCATTCAGTAAACATTTGGAAAACGAAAAAAGAGCAAACAAATATTACTTTAGGTCATTAGATTCACAATCCCCACCCCCCCCCCCCCCCACCCCAACTATATCATTCAATCGATTTAACAGTGACTTATCTTTCCAAGACTTTTCTTTTAATGCAACACAGGTGTACAAATGTGGGGGCGATAATTGGTGTTGGAAAACTGTGGGTTCCAACAATTGAAAAAGAAAATGACTAATTCAGTCATATGACAGTCATGAGACACATTATTCATACTGACAGATACATCAGCTGATTTGTTCCCCTCGTTAAAGCAACTCCTGAATCAATGAAAAAGTATGTACTTTTACATTAAAGTATATGGATGATACGCTAAATTTGACAAAGCAGCGCAGAAGTATTTGTTAATGGTTAATCGCATAGCCAATGTGGCAAGGGTGTTTATGCTTCCAGGCTTGAATTACTTACACTTATGCAGTTAAGCATTATCCCATTGCCCTGTTGTAATTACGTCGAATAGCAAAAGAAATGGTTTTGGATGTGAGAGTTTTATTCTATCATTGGGCCTCAGGGTTGGCATGGTCAAATCTCAGGTGGATTTATCCGGATAATTCCGTTCCGGTCAATTCTCCAAACGTGGCTTTTTCTGGTCAATTGTGGTCACAAGAGACATAAAAACAGCTGAAATACTCAGAAAACTTGCATTTCACCTTTTGAAATTATCCTTAAAATAATTAAAACTCTCTTTGAAATATATGTAATAATTATAATATAATAATTATATAATAGTAAAATTATATAATGATTATATAACAATTATAATTATTCAGCTTTCATTCCTAAATATTTTATTCTAAATTACAGACTATTCAGTTTTCGCGTGATAAGAAGCTTTTCTTATCACAAAAATAAGAACTGGGTTGCCTTTATATATATTGAGTTGACGTGCTCCGGAGAAAATTAGAACAATAGCGTAGTCATTATATGACGCTTGGCGGGGGACATAGAAAACACATGTTTACATAAAACATGTTGCGCGATGTCTTAAGCCGACATACTCCAGACAAATAGCGATTAAAATGCTAAAATGCAGCAGAGCAACAAGTATCTGCGTTGTTTAAACAAACTGGATTCTGCTGACTACGGTTGTAAAATAAATACTCGTTATGGTTCATGACTGATCATCTTCATTTGTAGACTAGTTGTCTTCAATACCTAAAGGCTCCCCGTTTACTGATATGGAGTACTTGTTTGCATGTCAACTTAGGAACGTTTGAAGGCCTGACAATTGACCAGAAAAGGGAAGATTTGACCGAATTTGACCAGAAAATCCAGAAAAAAACACTGGCCTGGTCAGATCTGGAAAAGGTCGTCTTTTTCCCAACCCTGCTGGGCCTTAAAAAACTCATAAATGTGCGATTTGCTACCGATGAACTTTGAAATTTTCAAAGTATTTACAATTATTCAGAAAATAAAAAAAAATGACCCCTCATCGCACAGCGACACCAAAAGATAGATCTATGTACAGGAGGCGAATTGAACAGACTGAATGACGCGGACAAAAAGTGTCGGCGGACAGACCCGAGTACTAGTCCTCCGCCTGCGCGAAAACAGGACCATTAGACTGAAAGGAGATAACCTTACATACTTGCAATGACCTTACACTTGTAAAGATTCTTAAGAGATGAAAGAGTGGAATGTTATTCTGAGCAATTAAAACAGAATCGAGACACACCGGACAAATGATTCCCTTACCCAGAGCAAGTCCCCAAAATTTCTAGACTGAACATTACTGAATGCCAGGGAAAATTCGCCACCACGTAGAGTGTACATTCAACAGTGTAAAACAAATGTCGTTGCCAATAAAAATGGAAAGATATTTCATGGCTGATAGCGTAATTTCAGTCATTGAGGACGTGTAAACTGGCAGTAAAATTACAAACACAAACGATCAATCCTTCAAAATAAGAGAAGCATAGGCCACGGTCCTACTTTTGTTCCAAGTACTCTCATATCCTCAGATATCACAATCCTGAATGTCAACTTCTTTCTTTGTTAAAGTCGTGTTAAGAGAGGGTGTGCATCAAAAGTCCGTCCATGACTCTGAACTCCCTGGAACACACACTTGATCACAGCCAGTGTTTGCGATAACACAGACGCAATGCTTTTTTTTGTGAAACGTTTCTGAAAAGTTCTCAAACCCTTTTTCTTAGTTGTAGTCTTTGTGCGTAACTACTAGATATCATGCTCTGTGAAAAGTTTAATACAGACTGGCTTGCGACGCTTTTCAAAAAAAAAAAAGAAAAAAAAGAAAAGGCCCCGACCAGCAATTTATATATTTATCGGACAACAACAAGTTAGTGACATGTGTGTTTCAATTGACATCCTCAAGTTTGTATGCCTAAAACCACGAAAGTGTCACAAATAACAAGGTAATCGCCGATGAAGGACCTTGACATAAAAATCTGCTTGCCGGGTTACACACACTGCTAAGACTGATGAGGCTGACCAAGTTATTTCTATTTGAATGAGAATGTAACGCCACAAAGAAGCCATATACTGTTACTCTAAAACCCGAGGCCGGTGTTGGGTGATCGCAAACGTGCCGTGATGGCAAACGTCGACGTTTCCGGGAATGCACCGGGGTGTGAGGAAAATACCCCATGATGACAAACGTCCCTTAACCTTATTTACTGTTGTCTTTTGTTGAAGCTCACAAGTAAACATCCGACGTTTGCCATCACGGCAAATTGCGCGAAAGCAAATTGTTTTGATGGCAAACGTCTCTTAATCCTTCCATCTTGTGCCAATATTGATATGAGTTTATTTGCAAGAAAATAAAATCATGTACTGTATACATTTATTCATAAGCCATAAAATAGTCATTAAACATAAAATATTCAACTTTTGACTTGAAAAAACTGCTTCCATATTAACACAGAATAGATGCATTTAAAGAAGAAAAAATAACGTTCGTATTTATTTCATTATGTCATGTTACATCTTTTCTGTTGCAAATTGACGCTTGAGAAAACGGGAGATTAGTTATCGGCTTTATATGTTGTTAAAACACTTTTTTTAAATTAACGGCATAAACTTTACGGGATTAATGGATTCGCAGTCGTTAATAATCTCCGGGAAATAGGCTCTTCAAAGGATTAAGTAACGTATTTGTACATGGAATAATATCGGAGGTCCAATTCACTGAGATAATGGAGAATTCATAACTTTCCGAAAAACTCCGTGAAGGCAAACGTCTCTACTCCATTTTAAAACCAAAACCCCCTTTCCACAGGAACCTCTAGTAAAGACACGTTTGCCATCACAGACGTTTGTCTGCATGCAACACCGGCATAAATTTCAAAAATGGTTATTCATATTATCAGTTGTTTGAAGCAGCTTGTTCAGTCCGACGTTGTACTAATTAGACATTACAGGACTGAGATTTTACGGTCGTCCAGTTGCCCGTGGTCACCGAATTGTGGCCCGGACCCCCCAAACCGTCACGCTAGATTAATTCTGAGCCATTCAAAAAGTCTTTGATTACCAATAAAATCTTCACACATACCTGCCTTGCATTGCTGAAAAAATTCCACGGAAGAAGCGTTCCAATGCCAAGAAGATAAAATATTCCGTACACCACGTAAAATCTACAAAAAAGGCAAACAAGAATACTTAAGGGGACAACAGAAACTACATAAAATACAGGCCCTGATATACGTAGGCAACACATTTTCAGCAAAAAAAAAAAAAAAACACACACACAACCTCTCAGAATATAAGTATACTTAAATGAAAGACTTCAGTTAACGATAAATAAAACAGGTTACCGTTTCTTGAAGTTTCGGTTACTTTAACAACCCTCGAAATTAATGGCGTTAAACATTAAATTAACCGGTGGAAAAGTTGTAAATTAACGTCTGAAAAGGGTGTAAAACATTAAAAATCAGTCGTTTTCGGATTTTGTTTGCGGAAGCCACGTCTGCTTTATACACTCTGAAATGTGATCAAAGCTTTAACCTTAAGAATAAGAGTTTATTTCATGGGTAACCGTGTGCTGTTTTTTTTATTTGCTGATTTATTTATTTTTAACACATCCATTTAGACCTTAAAGGCTGGAAAAATCGAATGTGCTTAGGTAAAACGGCGACATTTCGACTGCGGTTTCAAATACCATGCTTTTCTGTTAAGCTTGTGCTAAGAAAACTGTCAGAACCAGTTCCAAAGTCAGCTGTGATAAAAAGCAAAAAAAAAAAAAAAAAAGGAAAAATGTCGGTATAAATCTCGTTACACACTTGTAACAACTTCGACGTTTTAATATCAACTGCTTTTAATGTGCAAAGTTCACCAGCTCATCAAAATAAATCTCGTGATTTTGTCGGTTGCAACGCACGACAGCATTGAAAAACACAAAATGGAATGTTGTTAGATTTATTTGATGCACCATTTCAAATAGTTCGTACGCTAACACAAGGCTGATCAGACACACGTACCACTCGATAATCTCGTGGGTGTCAATCAATCAAAGCACGATAATCTGGGGCAGATCTGGCACACCCAAAATCTAACTAAATATGTCATTACTTCATAATATTATAAAATTTTGCTATTTTTAATTTTTTTATCGTTTCTGTATAAGCTTAAAACAACTTAACACAACAGAAACGTCAAAACTTTTCGATAAACTATAAAAATGAATCCGCTTGTCGCAGAATGCATATTTCAAAAACAAGTTTCTGAACAAAAGATGTAAACATAACCTGGGACTTCACCTGTACCGGGAACTTCACCATGTCCCAAAAACAACATTCTATCTCGGAAGTGGCAGTTTTTCCTTATTTTCTTGGTTCACTACAGATAGCACAGAATCGTGCGAACATGCCACGCTTCATAAAAGACACTCCACAAGCATTTCCCACCATATCTTTTGAAACTACCCACATAAAACAACTGTTGTACAGTGTATTATTGCTGCACTCAAAAACGAGGAGATAAAATTGGTAACAGTGGATTATTTGGTGGCAATAATGTCACATTATGACTATATTAAATAAGCCAGATGTAAATTTGACAACCCATTCGACTGAAATATTCCTAATTTTTCGAAAGATGAAAAATGAAATTGGTTTTCAGCCACGGAAGATGGTTAATTTAAGGAATAGCTGACTCGGAGCTACGTTCGCCTCTCCTCACTGATGTATGGTTGTTTAGAGATACAGAAACAAGTTCAATTTGTTAAGTATCACAATACAGTCTTCAGTAGTTTTGTCCGAAAAGGTGTAGTAGCCGAACTGGACAGAGTTTGATACAATGAATACTAAGAGACGAAAGGGTTGTCGAATTTTCGTCTGGTCAAAACCCCCCCATCCCCCTCCATTACCACCTGAGTCGATATCATTTCAACGGCCCAACTTATCTCGCTTTCATCCCTAATGCGGACTTTCTGGTGAGGGAGAATAGTTCAATTAATGTGTCAAGTACCCCCCCCCCCCCCCCCCCCGCCTCCTCCAACAATTCGAAGGTCTCCTGCTTGAATCATCTCGATATAAACCACCTGTCTCATTCCCCTGTCCATATCTCAATTTCCGGAACTCCATCCGTTTTGCCATTCTTGTGCAAATACTTGTCTGCGTACCCAACCTTTTCTCCCTATTCGGCCTTGTAACCCAACAATCCCTTTAGCTGTTGCCTGGGCATCATCCCCTTTCCATCCGTCTACTTCTCGATGGGCCAGAATGGCTTCTCTCAAATCCACCACCACTTCACATTCTACAATTATATGTTCCAGGGTTTCCTCCTGTAGTGATCTACAGCACAAAGACTGATATGCCATCGACCCCTCCAAGTGTTTTATCTTGCTAGACGTATTTATCTTGCTAGACGTATCGATGTCCCCTATCTGTAGAACCAGACACTTGGCTCCCGACGCATCCATCTATGACATGATTTGTCCCACTCTTCCCTCCCATCTAAATAGAGCCAGTGCCTCTTTCTCTTCAATTGCCCTTTAACATTCCTCGCTTTCTTTAGTCCCGGCGGACCCTTTTGTATCTTCATGGGCCAAAAAGGCCACAGAAAGACCGCAAGCGTAATCTGGGACCACACTTTCCTTATCTTTTATTCTGTCGTTCACGTAGCGCCTCCATTCTTTCCAATTCCCATCTCCCATACCAAAACCTGTTTCACATTCTTCCTGCTTGAATCTGCCGTACCAATCGACTGCTTCTATTCCCTCGAAGTTCAAGTTCAAGGAGAGAACATAAAACTGAACAGCACATCGTATATTGGCAAAACAGAAAATATGCTCTTTTAAAATGAAAACAGCATTTTCGACGATAATTCCAGCAATACTCACAAACTAGAAGCTGCACAATGCAACATGAGATTCTTGTTATGTCATGATAATCTTACCCAGCTAACAAACCAATTTGTATTTTAACCAATTACGGTGTGCTGTTCAATTTGAGTGTTCTTTGCCTCTTACGAGTGCCGCTTCAAAAATAACCGCTTAAAAATGACAGAAATGATAGACATTTCGAACAAATGACAAAATTCTCTTGCACCAAACAGCGATCGGGTCTTTAACAACCCGTACAAGTACGCTATTTAAACAAAAAAATATTGCTCGTAAAGTTTTAACAAATAGTTTCAATTTTCATTTCTTTGATATTCCAAGTATGGGCTGTTTTTGCTATATTTCTTCTATATTTTTCTATCATTTCTTTCATTTCTTTACCCGGTTCCCTCGCAGTCGAAATTCAAAATTCTTGCGCATTTTATTCCAAACACAAAAAAGTGTGATTTGGCTTACAAGTCAAAACTTTGCATAGAGACGGAAAGTCTCATACAAACCTATCTTTTGGGACAGACGGAAAAGTCTTTGGGAGGAGCAGATCTCGTTCGTTTTGTTCCATATTTCTTATACACTATCACTTTCTAAACTGAGGATAAAATACATTGCTCTCCCCTTCGCCCACTGGGTTTTGTTTTCAATGTTTTCTTTCTGAGCGTTCGGAAAAAAACAGGCTGCCAGGTTGTGAGAAGTGCATATTCTACGTTTTTGCCCAACAGCCAACCTCTACAGCGATTCGATCTGTTGTGGATTACGTCTGTCATCCTCTCAGAATTTCAAAGGACTAATCCTGTTTTTCTTTCTTTTTCCCGTCAATTATTATGTTTGTCTTGCAGAGGTCAAGAAGTTAACATTCATAGGGCAAGCATATTATCAACTATATAAGCGTATTATTTATTCCCTGCATCGCTGTATGAATGTGGATGTTCCCACCACACAACTTTTCATTTTGCTCTTTGGGGTAGTGCAATGTAATTCGTTGATGAGCTTCTTTTAATTTTAAGCTTCCTCTGTATCTACAAACATAACCGATTTTAATTGTTGACTTCATTTATCACATTTTGACATGTTTATAACACAGATCTCAACAAACCATCAACACTCTAGACTGACACCATATTCGGAAATCGGAATTGATTTATTATTTGATAGGGGAGAATAGACGCTCCATTTAAAATATCCCGAATCATATCCAACTTATTATATCACACGATTTCAATTGATGGCGTGGTGGGCGGGTATAATTCGTCGTATAATACGGGTCGTGCCATTGGCGACTCGTAGCATACACAATTCGTGTGATAGGTGGTGTACCCCACCGCATTCGCTTAGCTGAGGCAACTGGAGCGAACGTCATACCTGCTTACTCGCCCGAGCTGGAATCGAACTCTGAACCTTGGGATCTGCAAACTGAGCTAACCGTCACCCCTTTGTCACCCACTATGTCAGGGTCACGTGTTGTAGGAAACAAGACCTTGACTCGAGTGATACGCTACTGTAGACACAAGTCATATGATCGTGTCTGCTGAAATGGTGACAGTTGCGTATAGCATCAACTCAATCACGTGACTGTACCTGTATCGTGACTTATGCTTGCACCATGTCGTTTTTTTTTTGGCAAGTCGTGACAGTTGTGCACAATCGCAACACTGCCGTGTGACAGGTCGTTGCCGTCACCCGTTTGTCACCCACTATGTCAGGGTCACGTGTTGTAGGAAACAAGACCTTGACTCGAGTGATACGCTACTGTAGACACAAGTCATATGATCGTGTCTGCTGAAATGGTGACAGTTGCGTATAGCATCAACTCAATCACGTGACTGTACCTGTATCGTGACTTATGCTTGCACCATGTCGTTTTTTTTTTTGGCAAGTCGTGACAGTTGTGCACAATCGCAACACTGCCGTGTGACAGGTCGTTGCTGTCACGACATAGATCCGTACTGGACACTTGATCGTACCAGTGTCGACGAAACGTGATCGGTCCTTACACCGTGTTGGTGTTGCATATACAACTCGTGATAACAGCAATTCATCACCTGAGCGACCCGTCACTACACGGGTCGTGACAATCACGACTCAGTGCCTACACGACTCGTGATAGCAGCGACCTATCACATGATCGACCTGTCACTGCAACGGGAGTGACAGAGACGACTCGTATTGATTTCACGACATCGGCTCGTATTCGATCACATGATCGTAGTTTTGCCCACAGCCCCCTCGTACCGTGACATGTGGTTGATGCATACGCCGTATTGGCGCTGCAACAACAGAGTGTTGAGGTGTCATACAGGTATGACGCCGCTGCAATTATCATGCGAACGACTCAACGCCCTGTCGCAAGAGGAAATAACCCACTACACTACTCAATACTGTGGCAATGTTGATGTGTCTGTCACAGAAAGAGACAGTGTATGCAACTCCGTGAAGAGAGCTGCCGCAGTATCGAGCAAGTGGAAGAGATGACTTCATAGACCTGTGATAACTGCGTGTCCTGCGACATTACAATGCCCTGCTGCTGGCAAAAGGGAAGAAGAACGGTGAAAATTTCAAACCGTTTGCAGAGCCCACTCGATGCAAACTGTTTGCTGACAATGAGGGAGACCCTCGAGATGACAATTCTGAGGAAATCGATCAGAAACCGTATCACTATGTATTACAAATAACCCAAAATACGTTCTTAATGGCCGGGAAGCAGTTACCGAACGAAAGAAGGTTTGACAAAACCCAGAACTACCACGTATAGGGATTCTCAAAGTCAGCAAACCAGAAAAACGTAACCCAAATAAGATGAAACTTAGATATACGTAAAAGTAGTAGCCAAGATAAGTAATATCAAAAAAATATGCATTTGACTTGGTTTTGATTCTTCATATTTAACAAAATGTAAACGTAGAAAAAATCCTGCTACTCGGATCGCGATAAGTTGGAAATGGTTCGATCACATGACAGGAACTGAATATACGCTGACCAGTTGGTTGCCAACGCATTGTAAACATAGCAGAAAGGGATACCTATTCTTTGCTTTTTATTCTGCAAAATTTGAAGCATGGATCGCGATAACAAATGTCTAACACATTGGAAAACCCACAGTGATGGCTTCGTAGTCTACAAGACAATATTTTCGAAAATAAAATAGGAATATGTTGATGTTTATTTGCATTAACGCCCAAACAAAGCCATGTTAATACTATTACTATCAACATATGTTTGGCGCTTGGTGTTTCTCAATGTTATTGAATAATGTATTCATCTGAAAAATCCTGGGGACCACTCACATACCAACTGATTAGCACGCGAGTCCATAACTTTTAAAACGACCAATAAACGCGGAGTGCCAATTTTGAAATAACTCCCCTTTATTTTGGAAACGCAGATCCCAGAATAAAAATTATTTTCTTTTTTAAAATTTGCACTCCGTGCAGTCCGCGTCTGGCTTCAAAATTACCCCCACTGTCTGTGTTATCTGGACACCTTTTGTAGGGACACACTTTTTTGTTTACATTTCGGCTAGTCTTCTTTCAAAACATTCTTTAACATGTATTTTACTTGACACATGACTTTGAGAATATTCAACAGCTTTAGAATGTTTGGGCATTATTAAAAATTCCAAGGGTCTTTTATAATTTCGCTCTGAATTTCTTAATAAACTTGAAAATTGCAGTATTTCGGAAAAAATTACAACGTTTTTAAATAATACAGGCAGGACTTTCAGCAACGTTCGTAATGTAAGAGTTGACGAAAGCAAATGACACAGCACGCGTAGCTTTAGCGAAGTATTGAATGATTAACAAGAAAATTGGGTGCTTCACTTTACGTAGTACCTTGGTTGAACAAAACTGAATACCACCTTCCTAACTCTATCAAAACTGCATGTTGTTAATTTATGTATGACTGCCCAATATTATCTCAATTCTTCTTCTTTCTTCTTTCTTCTTTCTTCTTCTTCTTCTTCTTCTTCTTCTTCTTCTACTTCTTCTTCTTCTTCTTCTTATTATTATTATTAATATTAATTTCGAAAATATCGGCTTGTAGACTACGTAGCCATCACTATGGGGTTTACAGTGTATTAAACATTGGTTATCTTATCCGTAATAGAAATTTTGGCTGGATATTACCGCATAGTAAATTTTGAACAGGTCCTCCTATTACTATGTTTACAATGCGTTGCTAATCAACCAACCAATCAGCACCGGTGCATGAACCGTACCCAAATTATCGCGATTTGATAGACAGGAGTTTTTCTCCTTCAGCAATTTCTTTAATTGTGATGGATCAAAACTAACGTAATTGCACAATTTTTAGATATTATTAATCTTGGATAGTAGATTTACGTACACTGTAAGTTTCATCTTAATTAGTATTTCTGGTTTGCTGACTTTGCTGATTAATACACGTGGTAGTTCTGGGTTTTGTCAAACTAGCTTTCGTTTGATGACTGCTTCCCGGTCATTATGAACGGAGTCTCGGTTGTCAGTAATATACAGGGAAGGGATTTCTGAGCAATTTTCTCACAAATCCTGTATCGAGGGTTTTTCGTTATTGTCAACAAACAGTTTGCATCGAGTCGACTCTGCAAACAGGAGAGTTTCAACTTTCCACCGTCCTCCTTTCCTTCTGCCAGCAAAAGGGCATTTTAGGGTCGTTGGGCACGCAGCTTAACCCATGCTGATGAGCTCACATTCTCCATTTTGTCGATACTGCTTTAACTTTCTATGTAAAGTTGCAGACACTATCTCCATTTGTGTCAGTTATGCAAACTCGGATGTGTTGCGATGACTTGACATAGTGCCAAGCAGTCTAGTCGCTCATTTCCTCATGTTACTGCGGCTGAATCGCCCAAGTGATCCTTACAGCAGAGACGTACCTGCGACGGGTAAGGCACCGCGATACTGTGTCGGGTCGTTGCATCACCAACATGGTGTAAGCATCGATCACGGGTCACGGTACGAGACTTCCCTCCAGCTTAAGAGCATACTAAGGGTTTGTGTATTATTGCTACATAAATACAAATAATTCTGTGATCGATCATGTACGATCACGAGTACGTGCCGATGTCGTGACACCAAGGACCTAACACATGACAGTACTGTTGTTAATACGTAGCTGTCACGACTTGAGCATGGCTCGATCATGTGGTTAGTGACTACAGTAGCGTCTCATTTATGTCTAGGTCGTGTTTGTCATGACACATGACCATGACAGGGCGTTATGAGCAGCTGCTGGCCAGAGTCGTGTATGCGACGGGTCGTCACTGTCGCGATCCATACCAGAGACGGATCTATCATGTGATAGGTCGCTGCAATCACGGGTCCTGTACGCATTGAGTCGTCACTGTCACGATCCGTGGTAGCGACGGGTCGATCATGTAATGGGTCACTGCTGTCCCGGGTCATCTACGTAACGAGTAGTCATTGCCAAGGCACGTAGCAGTGACGGTTCGATCATGTGATGAGTTATTGCTGTCACGGTTGTGTTTGCAGCTGATTGTCACTGTCATGACCCGTAACGGTAACAATCGTGTGAATGGTCGATCATAACATGGGTCTTGACTGTCACGTATCGTATTTGTGACGACTCGTGACTATGACCACTCGTCGCTGTGACGCTTCGGTGCTACCACGACCCATGACATCGACGGGTGGTCACTGTCTGGTCGTGTCTGTGGCAACTGAGTCACGTGTCACTGAATGCAGCGACGCAGTCACTCGAAACGGTGTCGAGTCGCGCATGTCACTGGTCGCCTACAAAGCGTCTCGATCACGTATTAGCAGGGCTGTATCGACTTTTTTCACTGCTTTTAATGTAATATGAAGTAGTGCTATGTTATATTTAACAAATTATGCAGCAGCAACATACGACCCTGCACTGTCAAGAATCGTGATAAATCGCTGCTTTTACGAGTCGTGTACGCAACCGGTCGTTACTGTCACTATAGTGACGGATCGATTATGTGATAGGTCGCTGCTATCAAAGGTCGTGTCGGCAACGGGTTGTCATTTGCACGACCCGTAATGGTGACGGGCCAGTCACTTGATGGGTCAATTATGCGACGGGTCGTTGCGTGAGGTATGTGACGAGTCGCGAGCCTACGTGACTGTAACGGGTCGACACCTTGCCGTGTCATATCTGCGATAACTCGATTACGTGTCACTCACTAAAGTCACGGGTATCTTCAGTGTCGGGTCGAGAATGCCACGGGTCACTTGCACAACTTGTCGATCCCGTATTAACGTGGCTGTGTTGGCTTTTTATCACTGATTTCAATAGTCAGTGATTAGATCGTGCTGTGTTTTATTTTAAGACTCCTATAGCAAAAATAGTTGTTATTGAATACACATGTAGCTTGCTTTCTGTTGTAGACCCGCACTTGATCTCCTTGTAACATCGCTGCTGCAGCAACTTTTCCTTGCAAATGTGCAACCATATTCTCTTTCTGTGCCAATCTGGCAAGCATGGGCGGGATGCAGCCACTTGACACAGTACCTTTGTTGACCATGTGACGCCTTGTCTTTATCTCACAGTCAGTCGCGCAAGTGATGGGCGACTGCTACGACCCGTGATTGTGATGTGTTATGTGTAATGGTGACATGCCAGTCATGTGATTCGTCGATCATGTGACCAGTCGTTGCTGAAACGCGTCGTGCACGTGACATGTCGTGACTCTGGCGACTCATCGCTGTGAATGGTCGTCGCTGTCACGGTTCGTCCAAGTGAAGGATTGTTACTGTCACGACCTTTGATTGACGGTCGTGTTTGCAGCAATTCGGTCACGTATCACCCGTTGCGGTAACGGGCATTGACGCAGTGTCGAGTAGAGCATGTCGTAGATTGCTCGGCAATGTCTTGATCACGTGTTAAGGTTGCCGTATTGACTTAATAGCACAGTTTCAATGTCTTTTTGTAATTTAAAGTGATTATGTCATGCTATATTTTATTTTACCTTTTAATGGCAACAACCCGTTATAATTACTTATTTATGTGACTTTCTTTCTGTTGTAGACCTACAATCGATCCCCAACTCCTTTGCCTACATCAGTCGATGATCGACACACAAGGTGCACAGCATGTCTACCGCGCTAAGGCATACGGCATTGTACTTCGGAGAATCGTTGCGGCCAATGCGTGCACCTGGAGAATGCAGTCTGTTCTTTCTTGTTGAAGCTGAGGGACTCGGCTCGTGTGCAGGCTAAGGGCTGTAAGCTTTCAAAGAATGATAAGTCGTCTGTGCACACTTTCGTTTCAAGATGCGACCTTCCAAACTTCCAAACTTAGGAAACTATTCACTGTTTGATCGTTTTGATTTCGTGGTGGCAGCGTCTTTCGATCTATTTAAGCTGAATGCTTGTCTACTGCCTCTTTCGTGGTACTACGACGTGAGCAAACGTTGCCACATCAGTGCAGAAGACGCTCGCAAACTTTGATTTGCACCAATAGACGGTCAATCGTAACTTTTTCCGCAAGAAGTTGTTGAAGGGGGTAATCGAGGCAGCTAGGGTGACGTCACAAGGCGCACCACTATAAGCCAAGGCCGTGACAGTCTTCCATACCGTCCACACCAGCGACTAAGAAGCGATCAGGATCTTCAGCGACATCTACTCTCCAGGCCAAGAAGCCAAGGTGGCACTAGAAACCGGCTGATCTTTCGAAGCAGTGGTAACAACTCAGCAAAATTTTCGGACGACACGCACAGAGACTATAAGCTTTTACGAAGAACTAATTTCTCCATTAATCAGATCGAATGCAAATGTGTCCGTAGAAGGGAGATTTGTTCGAAAGCTTTGCAATCACTCGGCCCTCCCAAACAAATGTTTTGGTTGCGTTGGAGATACCCCCTTACCGTTTGAAAAGGACAAGTTGGGTCATCAAATCCTTCCTCCGCAGGCCAAGATTCCCGATCCTTTGTAGTCACGTCCTACTAGCGCCAGCCACATAAGCAAGGGTCTTCTTTGTACCAAAAAGTCGGACAATTGGCATCTACTCATAGACTTATCATAATTCAATTTCAATTCTTATGAAATCCACACTGAATCAGGGCATGTGGACTATCTCAGGGGATCTCTAGGTTGAATACCTTCACATTCCAATGTAAAAACCTCTCGCCGTTATCTATCCTTACGTGTAGGGGAGGCAAGCTATTGGTTTCTCACCTTGGGTTGTCCAGTTAAGCAAGTGTAATTTTCGCAAGTTTCAGCGTGTAATATTGGTCGGACATACACAATTATTTCAAGGAACATAGACGACCAGTGAATGGTGATATGACCAAACACATGTGATTGCGTTTGCTCTTCTGTTCTGACAAGAAGAAAACGCCGCGTCTAAAACACTATTACTTAAGTTTTAATTTTTGGTATGTATTATTTTGCGGGGTTTTCATTTTCGGAGCAATGCGCATGTTCATTTAACTTGCGTTGTGCCCTGTTCCCATTTCCCACCAGTGCACATGTCTCCCTCTCGGGGAGGCATATATTGTTTTTGGTCCGTTCGTCCGTCCGTCCGTCCGTCCGTGCCCACAATGATTATGCTATGTGGTGGATTTTCGGTACATCCGTCACTTATGTGGTTTTTCTTCCTTATGTGGTGGTTCTTATGAGGTAGCCACATAAGCACCCATTGAGCACAAAACAAACCACATAAGGGAGTCCGTCAAAGTCCGTTGATCAACTGTCCTGTAACACCATCTGTTGGAAAATAATGCAACTATAAAGCTAAATTCTAAAGCAAATAAGGAGAGCAGCATTTGTTTAAATCCCGCTGTGGGGTGGGGAGAATCTTAAGAATACACCCACTGCGAACAATGTTTGTATTTTGGGGGATTTTTTGAAGAATAAACTTCAAAGTGCGTTTCCTCCTACAGTTTTAATCCGATTTCATTTATTTTTGGTATCTAGATGGGTCGGGCTCACCACTTGTGCTTTTTGACTCGATCTTGAATTTTGATTTTAGGGGAAATTTTTGAAGAAAATACCTCAAAATGAATCTTATCCTACAGTTTTATCCGTTTATTTAACTTGTGTTAATGTGTGGTTATTATTTAAACATGCACACTGGTCCGAAATATGAACCGCGCATCGACGCAATTTAAGTTAACATGCGCCGTGATCCGAAATGTGAACCGCGCATCAGCGCAAGTTAAACAAACATGCGCACTGGTTCCAAATGCGAACCGCGCATTAACGCAAGTGAAATAAACATGCGCGCTGGTCCGAAATGCGAACCGGGCATCAACGCAAGTTAAATAAACATGTGTACTGGTCTAAAATAAGAAACGCGCATCAACGCAAGCTGAATAAACATGCGGAGTTGTCCAAAATGTGAACCACGCACCAACGGAAGTTGAATAAACATGTGCACTGGTTCGAAATGCGCAACCGGACATGGACGCAAGGTAAATAAACATGCGCACTGGTTCGAAATGCAAACCGCGCATCGACGCAAGTTAAATAAATATGTGCACTGGTCCAAACAAAGAACCACGCATCGATGCAAGTTAAGTAATCATGCGCCGTGATCCGAAATGTGAACCGCGCATCAGCGCAAGTTAAACAAACATGCGCACTGGTTCCAAATGCGAACCGCACATTAACGCAAGTGAAATAAACATGCGCACTGGTCCGAAATGCGAACCGGGCATCAACGCAAGTTAAATAAACATGTGCACTGGTCTAAAATAAGAAACGCGCATCAACGCAAGCTGAATAAACATGCGGAGTTGTCCAAAATGTGAACCACGCACCAACGGAAGTTGAATAAACATGTGCACTGGTTCGAAATGCGCAACCGGACATGGACGCAAGGTAAATAAACATGCACACTGGTTCGAAATGCAAACCGCGCATCGACGCAAGTTAAATAAATATGTGCACTGGTCCAAACAAAGAACCACGCATCGATGCAAGTTAAGTAATCATGCGCACTGGTCCGAAATGTAAACCGCGCATCAACGCAAGTTAAACAAACATGCGCACTGGTTCCAAATGCGAACCGCCCATTAACGCAAGTGAAATAAACATGCGCACTGGTCCGAAATGCGAACCGGGCATCAACGCAAGTTAAATAAACATGTGCACTGGTCTAAAATAAGAAACGCGCATCAACGCAACCTAAATGAACATGCGCACTAGTCCGAAGTGCGAACCGCTCATCAACGGAAGTTGAATAAACATGCGCACTGGTTCGAAATGCGCAACCGGACATGGACGCAAGGTAAATAAACATGCGCACTGGTTCGAAATGCAAACCGCGCATCGACGCAAGTTAAATAAATATGTGCACTGGTCCGAACAAAGAACCACACATCGATGCAAGTTAAGTAATCATGCGCACTGGTCCGAAATGTGAACCGCGCATCAACGCAAGTGAAATAAACATGCGCACTAGTCCGAAATGCGAACCGGGCATCAACTGAAGTTAAATAAACATGCGCAGTTGTCCGAAATGTGAACCAGGCATCAACGCAAGTTAAATAAACATGTGCACTGGTCTAAAATAAGAAACGCGCATCAACGCAAGCTAAATGCGTTCGAAATGCGAACCACGCGTTGACGCAAGTTAAATAGATATGCGCAGTTGTCCGAAATACAAACCGCGCATCAGTGCACGTTAACCAAACATGCGCGCTGGACCGAAATGTGAACCGCACATCGACGCAAGTTAAGTTGACATGCGCCGTGATCCGAAATGTGAACCGCGCATCAACGCAAGTTGAAAAAATATGCGCAGTTTTTCCAAAGGCGAACCACGCATTAACGCAAGTTAAATAAACATGCGCACTGGTCTAAAATAAGCACCACGCATCAACGCAAGTTAAATAAATATGCGCAGTTGTGAAAGATAAGTTGTAAAATATCTTTATACAGTAAAGTGCACATATATAATTCCGTTTATTTACAAATGACACACACAAAGCATAAATTATTGACATTGACATGACGCCTGCTGGGAACCACACAAGGGCACGGGCAAATATAAACCACCACATAAGTATTTTTTATTCTCAAATAATCTTGTCCGTGACCTACCACTTAAATGCATTTCAGGCATATCAAATGCTACCACATAATGCAACCACCACATAAGATACCTCTCGTTGGCCTGTCCGTCCTTATGTCCGTATGTCCATCCGTCAGCAGCAATTTCTCTATCAAGGGGCAGCCAATTGCAACTAAATTTTACGTAAGTGTCTGCTTATAAGCTACAGATACTGCCCATATATTTTTCATATTCGGCTATTTTTTTATTTTCGGATAATTTTTTAAATTTTTGACTTCAACATTTTGCAATGTATCTTCGTCAGACAACAGCGATTTCTTCGTAACGAGGCAGCCGATTGCAACAAAATTTTACACACGTGTTGCCTATAACCTACGAATAATGCTCATATATTTATTTTATATATCCGACTATTTGCGAGTTTTTTTTATTTTTTGACTTCAACATTTTGCAATGTATCTTTGTCTGTCAGCAGCGATTTCTCAATAACGAGCAGGGAGAACCCAAACAAATTTTACACACGGGTTGCCTATGACATACAAATAATGTTCATATATTTTTTTTCATATCAGATTTTTTACATAATGTAGAATTGTTTTAAGCTATAAGCGTGTCCCTTTGACAGACTGGTGGAAACATATCCGTTTCTGAGCTTGAGAAAAAACATAAACTTTCTAGTTTAGCTTGCGTTGATGAGCGGTTCGCATTTCGAACCAGTGTGCATGTTTATTTAACATGCATTGCTGTGCAGTTCGCATTTCGGACCAGTGCGCATGTTAACTTAACTTGCGTTGATGTGCAGATTTTATTTTAGACCAGCGTGCATGTTTACTTAACTTTCGTTGATGCGCGGTTCGTATTTCCGACCAGTGCGTATGTTGGTTTTGCTTGCATTCATGCGCGGTTCACTTTTCGGACCACTGCGCACATTTATTGAATTTGCGTTGGTGCGCGGCCCTTATTTTAGGCCAGGGCGCATGTTTATTTAACTTGTGTCTGTGCGGGGTTGGTATTTTGAACGAGAGCGCATGTTAACTTCTCTCGATGTTAGTGTCCATGTTAGGCTAAAGTGTGATGATGCACGTTTTGAATTTCGACCCAGTTTGCATGTTTATTTAACCGTCGATGCACGGTTCGCACTTCGGACCAATGCGCATATTCATTTTACTTGCGTTGATGCATGGTACTTATTTTAGAGCAGTGCGCATAGTTAGTCAACTTGTGTTAATGTGCGGTTTGCATTTGGGACCAGTGCGCATGTTTATTTAACTTGTGCTGATGTGGGTTTTTATTTTGGACCAGTGTGCATGTTTGTTTAACTTTCGTTAATGCGCGGTTCGCATTTTGGACTAGAGCGCATGCTATCTTAACTTGTGTCGATGCACGTATAGCATTTCGAACCAGTACATAACTTTGCTTAAGGTGCGTTGATGAGGAGTTTGCATTTCGAACCAGTTCGCATATTTATTCAGTTGCGGGAGAAAAATTATTTTGAAAATTAAACGCCAATGAATTAAAAGTACACTCGATTTGGCCAAATTGTGGCAGATCGCCCAAAAAGTAATTTGTTCAAGAATGGCCTTTCTAAATAATCTGACCACAATTGCAAGAGAATAAGCATTTTGAGAATTTACAACCATAAAAATTATAAATGCCCCCAATCTGGCCAATTCTTGGCGGATCGCCAGAAAAAGTAATTTTTCATGAGGAAACATTGAAAGAACAAACAAACAAAATTGGAAAGGAATCCAATCAAAGTGGGAATTGAAGTGCTTTGAAAATTGGCTGTCAGTAAATGAACAAATGTTCCTCTTTTAGGAAAATAAACAGGGAGAGCAGGACATGAGCTTGTATCAGTACTTGTGTTCGAACATTTAACGTTGTTAATAAAGAGCAGTTCGTGGTAAAACCCCACTTAGCATTGTTATTGTTATGGAATGGTCAGTTCGCGGTGAGATCCTGCTGAATTAAACGATGATATTAAATTTAATTTAAATTTAATTTCTGCGTCTCCGACAAAATGTCTTGTAGACGGCGTGTCAACCAGTAGTATGCATTTGATGTTCAATTCCCACCACCAATTCTGGTCTCCCATAAATGGCTTCGTAGTTTCGAAGTTAAAACTGAAATAATATTCATAAAAATGAGTATTAAGAAATTAAACTTTTCAGTATTATTACTTATATATTATTATTGTTATTATTATTATTATTATTATTATTATCATTATTATTATTTCTGTTTTTGTTGCTTTTTGTTTTGGATTTGAGCTAGACTGTTTCGATTTGAAGCTAGGTTTTTCCCATTTGTAGCGTAAAAGTGTATATACAAAACGTTATTGATATACTACACAGTTTCACATATTACTAATAATCGGCTGTACTATCCCAGAAACTCACGATAAAAATGTTAGGAAAGTGACAATGTAAAACAAACTGAATAATAATCTGTTTATCTAATTTATTTCAAAGTTTTGTAGTAAACATAAGTTTTAAGACCGAATTTATTTACATACCACTATAGATTTTCAATTTCGGAAAATGAAACTGTTCTGAACAGCAGTTGTATCTGGGCCTGATTTATGAAAGTGTGGCTTTTTATTTAAATTCGTTGCATTCGTTTATCTAAAACAACAAGTATGTCAGTTCAATTCCAGGATTTGGTCAAAGACCTTAGGACACATTTTCGGTGGCCGGCAAAATCTATACTCTGGTGCAAAACTACACCATATAGTCTTTCCGTACACAAGGTTTAAATGGAATCCCTCTGGTAATCTTTGAGATCTATCGCACGAAAGACATTATACCCAAAATGTTGACAGACGGACAGACAAACGCAGGGTTGAGATTTCGCGGTCGCCCGGTCGGCGACCAACTTTTTTGAGTTGGGCGACCAACTTTTTTGAGTTGGTCGCCCGAGTGGCGACTAACTTTTTTTCTGAGTATTTTCAGGTAAATTTTGCAAAAATTGCGCCGGGCGACTAACTTTTGTGCTGGGCGACTAACTTTTTAAAGCCGCTCGCCCGGAGGGCGACCAGAAAATTTTACGAAGTCTCAACCCTGCAAACGGACGGACGGACCGAATTCAATAGTATCCCGCTTCGCGCTACGCGGAGGAGGGGACTAATAAACTATTCTATAGAACCGTTATTCTTATTTTCGCATTATTTTCGTCTACATGATGGTGGCAGATGGTTAAAAACCTTATACGAGTACATTTCTAAACTGTTCACTGACGATAAATCCGTTTTCGTGTGATTTGTTGCCTTCTTAATAAAGCCCTTTCAGGTAATATATATTGTGGAAAAACAAGTAAAAGTGGAAAAAGAATATCATAGTAGATGCACTCTTATCGGCTTCTTGCAACATTGTTCAAACATGAGGTGTCACATTATGAAACCGCACAATTCATCATTTACTATTTGTTCAGGAAATCATATCTACCAAAAATATTGTTCAATTCAATTTTTGTGTACACCGCGGTTAGAGTAGCTTTTATTATCTATGTGTTTCTCGTTCTCTCCTTCTCTCTCTCTCTCTCTCTCTCTTTCTCTCTCTCTCTCTCTCTCTCTCTCTCTCTCTCTCTCTCTCTCTTCGTGCCGTGGTTTCCGTATTTATGCAACAAGTAAGAGGAAGACAATATGTGGTTAACTTTTCGATTCAAAGGCAACCCGTGTTTTAAGTTT
This sequence comes from Protula sp. h YS-2021, assembly GCA_949752745.1. Lineage (NCBI taxonomy): Eukaryota > Metazoa > Annelida > Polychaeta > Sabellida > Serpulidae > Protula > Protula sp. h YS-2021. The sequence goes on from OX457024.1 coordinate 23,614,621, forward strand.
CCGACGGATGTTGTATTTTGGCTCAAATCATTGATGCTAAATTAAAAAGAAATAATAAGTTTAAATAATCAAAATTCTCTTTCAATATTTTCTCTAATATGGTTTCATAAATTACACAAACTTGCATCTGAATCTTTAAAAACTGTTAACATATTGCTGCATCTTTTATGGAGTACCTGCGTGTAGGTGTTCATTAAAGGGGATGGATGCTACTTTGTCACGTTTCAGTTTCCTTACTTTGTGCGTTTAGACAGGGCGATCACGCACCAATGATTTTGTGAACGATCTTTAAAAGCAGAGTACTATTTTGGCAATAATACGCCCTTTTAACCAAAAGATAGGTGCAGTTTAGACAAAACCCCTCTTTTTATAGAAAACGTCGAGAACTGAACGAAAGTTATCCCCCTTTTAACTGAACTAGCCTCTTCCTTTTCTCTGCGTTTTTGGACACGTATGGTAACAGATATATACCACATGCCTTCTGGTTATTTAGCTTTAACTGTTATGGTTGAAATGTCAAAATTATCGACAAACTCGACAAATCTGTTTATGACCACCTGTGTGAATACCAGTGTTTCTTTGATCTTAACTGAAATTGTCAATTTTTTAAGTTTTTTTATGATTTAGATATCTTGTAGCTGTAGAGATCATCTCTATAGGCTTCAGTATCTTTGACACTTGTATCTGTATTTAGAAAATATTTCATTTCGGGATGGAATTCCAAAAGAAACAAGCACCTATGCTGTCACTATTTATCCCATCATCTGCAAACAATAGTTTATGAGTGTCGCTGCACTAGCAGCAGATGATCTCATACCCAAAATTGTTGCAACCAAGATCCACATTTGGAGAAAGGTGGGAGGGTATACTTCGAATTGTGTACTTAAAAGCTTACTAATTGATCATAACATATACAATATCTTTTCTTAATGAGTCAGAAAAAGTGTGAGTGTGAAAAGTCCATCAAAATAACAAGAACAAGAAATAAGTGGGATTTCTTCACGAATAATAACAACGATGACAAATATAGAAGCATGTAAACCGATATTACCGAGTTAACTGAATATTGGCTAGCTCCCTATCCCCTCTTTCTTGCGAAGAAAGAAGAGTAAACAAGGATAAGAGTATTTCAGAGGTCACAATAGCAGCACTAGACCAACGCAACACATTTCAGTGGTATGGCAGTCAGCTGTTGAACTTTTGTTTCTTGAAAGCATTCTCGGAGTGCTGTTGCTGTATCTCTACAACTAGAAGGACCCTGCTATATCACTGATTTGGTAGAAATTAGGCCCATGCTAGTTGTTGAATAATTTGTATACTCTTGTAAATAATGCTTTGTAAGACTGGCACACAATAAAGTAATGAGTAAGCAACAGTCTAACATGATGATTAATTAACATTAAGCCTTTTCTGCATTTTCTCAACAATGTTTCTAAATGTCTTCATATGTCAGCAAGATAAGCTTCTAATGAGGTTAGAAACAAATGCAGGAAGACAAATAAACATCATAATTTTGCATGCATGAAAGATAGAATCACTGTTGATATCTATCACGACATTTATTGACTTAATGCACATATACCAGTAGCTCTGTTGATAGGATCACATGACTTCGTACCCGGGATAGCAATATGTTTCAGTGTGTCTACACCTTTGAACACGATATGAGTTTTCCCTAGAAAGGAGGAGATAGCCTGAAGTATAACGGTATACCAAGACTCGTGTTACTGAACAACTTTATTATATAAAACGTGAGTTTCTCCGCGGTGCTTATCGGAAGCTAACGCCAAATGCAGAAAGACGCATTTATCCGAAAGACTGAGTTTTGAAATTGTGGTTTTGTGAAATTTTGCAACACAAACGAACCACTGTGCGAGAAGCCAAAGGGCGGTCATACTGAACGCTCTAAGTGTGACAAAACATCACAGGACGCTAAGTCATAATCCGAGGATTTATTCAAAACGAATTTGAGGGCTGACTGATAAGCCTTGATGGAACCGACAGAAATCTTTCATTCCCAAAAAGGATACACCAAGACTGTGATTGACATGGCTGCGATCGTGTTGATCTCTCTATCGATGCATCAAGCTCAAAAAACTCCTTTGGGATAAATAGATCTTACTGAGTGTATCTTTATGGACTGAATCCATGTGACATAAAACCTTTCCGAGACTTACCCTTCAAGAAGAAAAACCGATGACCCATAGGAAGCATCAATGAGTCTGTTTTAGACTGCCAGACTCCAAAGGGAACGGGTTGTTATTCATGCACGGTATTTACGTCAACAAAGGAAACCAGGACATGTTGGAAAGTTACGGAGCTAACAAGAGGAGACAAAAAGGCCTCTTCACCTGAATCTTCTGCAGTACCTTTAATATTATTGTTACCGAAGGAATGAATAAAGTGTCGACCGTGGCAAGTGACACAGCAGAACATCCGGACATGGAGAGACACGACAGAGAGGAAGACGGTAATCCAAGCAATTTGCAAGCATCGCTACGATGGAGGACCCCAAGATGAATGAAACGATACCGAGAAACTAGATCAGCTGGGACGTTGGGATAGCCAGTTATGTGCGGCGATTTTACTGTGAATCGATTGCCTGTGAATAGCCAGTATTTACAGGGGAACTGGTACTTTAATACACACGGAATGAGTGCATTAACACCCTGCTTTAAATCAGGCACCACATAGTATATAGCAGACAGAGTAACAAACGCAAAGAAAAACCAGCTGTGTAGATGTATAAAACAGAGTTATTGTCAGAACCTTGAAATTACGTAAGAAATGGCACTAAACTCAGCCTTATGATGACTGGGAACCGAACGAAACAGGAAATACAAACCCTCAAAACTAAAGTGCGGTGATCAGCAGTTTTAAGCAAATCAGAACAAATTAACAGAAAAGTAAGATGAATTCTATCCATCGCGAAATTCGTCCAACATTTCATAAAATTAGTTAGAAACCAACTTGTGTTGTTAAACGGGTTCCTGATGAGTTTGTGTATGATGACCACCTATTTGGTTTTTGGTTGATGTGGAATAAACAGCAAAAAGAGATATCCTTGTTTCTTACGGTGTTTTGTACCGAAATTTTTTTTGAGATCTTAATATCAATGTCATAGAAAGTGAAAACCCTTTGAGACGACTTCGTAGTCTACAAACAAAGATTTTCAAAATAGGACATGTAACTGACACATATTAAGAGCTTTGACATTGAAATATAAAATGAACTGTTGTGTTATATGGTTTTTTAGTTAGAACAAACACAATACAGAAACTAGACCGTTTTCGCTACCGAGTAGCGAAAATTACCCTTGGAGGTCACAAAAAATTCGATTCTGAACTCTTAACCTCTTACATATCGTATTTTAGGCCCAAAGTTCAGCATCGATCTATCTCTATCAAGATAAAGGTCAACTTTCAGTTGTTGACTTTGACCATTTCTGAGAAGGTCAAGGTCACCAAAGATCCCTTACATATAGTCTGTGAGTTCCAAAGGGTCGAAAATAAGTTCAAATTTGCTCTATCTCTAACCGTTTTCGAGATAATGGCCCACTTTTGGTTTTTGATATTGACAATGGCCGAGGATGTCAATCGTTCTCTAAGTTCACGGTTAAAAATGTGGATTTTACGGCGTCTAATCACCCTCTATCAGTGAGCCAGCCAAATTTCATCACCCTTTACCATTTGGGAAAACCCAAACGCTGCAGCCAACTAAAACTAGCACTCGCATGCTGTGATGTCTTTTATTGAGAGTTGGGCATCAATACACCGAGGCTGATATCATGCCAGTTTAAACTGCTGCTCTCAGCTTCTTGCCGCTTGTTTTGCAAATTAGTTTTGTTGTGTTTTAATTGAGCGATTTTTTAAAAATAATACAGGAGAATCAACTAGAAAATTGAAGACTCGAAGTAAGAAAGTGTTTCTGTTTTCTCAAAGTTTTTTGAACTCAGAGACAAATGCAAAAAAAATAGAAAAAAAATAAATAGACTTTTATTCAAGTAACCATTGACAACTGTTCTTACGCTTGAGCTTCCCAAATCAAATTTCATTTTGGGTTTTCATATAAACGATTTCAACAGCTTATGATTTTACTTCAGACATGAATGCACCGCTTTGAGGTCTATTCTGGGTGTGTCCTGGGTTATGATATCAGCATGTTAAGCCACCACATTTAAGCCACAATGTTTACGTGCTTGGCTTGTTTGAGACATGGCTTGGTTGTCACTGTACTCGCTTAGAAAATATTTAATTTTTAGGAAAAAACAATAATTGCGTCAATAACATGCACTAAATACAGAATATAATGAAAGGTGTTTCAATAGGCGGTTATATCAGACAATGTTTATGCTTATAAGGGAATGTTTTATAACGCATGGCCCAATCAAAATAAGTTCAAGCGCTGTTGCTGTAACACATTGTCATACCATTAAAGAGGGTGCCAGTTTCTAACAAAGCCAGATTCAAATTTCATTCCGACAGTGTTACCATTACGCGTTAAAATCTAAGTTGAACATCAATTAATGTCACTTTCTTTGGTGTGTTTCACTTATTTGTGTCACGTTACAAAAATATTAGAAACCTAGGCCAGTCTTAATCTTTAGCGGCAAGGTTTCCGATTGTAAGTTCGGACAATAATCCACGCCGAATGCACACACACTGCTTTCTTTAAAACCATGAACATTCCAAGTAATAAATACTCCCTCCCAGTATTCAGGTATAACAGCTTGACCACTGAGTCATAAAAATGTTATCTTAGCGTATCAATGAAAGCGTTTCAGCAGGCCAAGCACATGCAATACAATGCCTCACATGTAAACTATGAAAGAATTCCAAACATTGACAAACTAAACAGCTGTGTAACATTCGCTTTAAGGCAAGATTAGTTCACTACTTACTAAGTTTCTACAGAGTAATCTTTGATCTTTTGGAGTAGACAAGTGCACTTATCGACAGTTATAAAGTAAATAATTTGACGTTTGTTTCAACACTTCGCCGTGTGATAATGATAAGACAACAATTGAAATAAATGAAACCATGTAAAACGTTATAATTTAATATCTGTAAGTCAAGCAACACCCAACAATAACATATGACGATTGCATAACAATCGCTTTCAAAACGGACATGAAATTTAAAATTTGTTGTATAATTTTCATATTTAAAGGCAGAGCCGAAACAGCGATAACACATAGAGAAAAATTTGATATCTAAATAAAAAATAAAAACAATACGAATAAAAATATCGATAAGACATTTAGTGGCAAAATAGCGTTCTATGACTAAGACTAGTTACATAATTCTCTGCCATATGTCAATAAACGGCGAAGAATTCTATTCCTGGATAAAAATTTCACTTTGTCTGCCATGATTGGATTTGTGGGAAATTCTTCATATTTGCATTATTATGAGTACAACAACAGAAACATCACAGTCAACGCTGACTGACGATCGTATGCGGATAGAACAAATATCTTCTCCTGTATCCAGTGAAGCTGAATTGTTTGTTACGAGACAATGTAAGTTGTATTTGGAACTTATAATTTATTAAATTATTTGCCATTTGGTGGTGATCTTTGACTTATTGTATAATAAAGCGTTTCATTATTTCGTGTGATCCATTTCCTATTTTCTGACTTTCCTGTCAAAAAAATCACTTTGATGTTAAAGTTTGTAATAGGATTTTTGTTTAGTCTGAGTCAAAATTGGAAAACTTTGGTATCACTATCATGGTCGTCAGTTTGCCTTTTATTTTTGAATGCACCTTTTTTAAAACTTAGTTACTTCAGGGAGTGCTCAAAAAAGAAGCGTTTATTTCTGTTATATGATGTCCTCAAGTAAGAAATTGAAAGTTTTCGGTTTGGAAATGCAATGCTATTTAAATAACAAATCATACCTCTATGGTGCCAAAGTTGCTTACATTTTTTATGCATCTGATAATTTTAACAATGTTTCTGTAAGACATAGTTTCTGTTTCTGATGCATTAATAAGATAACATATTGTTGAAATATATATTGCCGCTTTTTAGAAAGCTCTGCTATAAGACTACACATTTAGGATCGACTTAATACTATGCAAAGAAAAAACTAAATGAATATATATATATATATATATATATATATATATATATATATATATATATATATATATATATATATATATATATATATATATATATATATATATATATATATATATATATATATATATATATATATATGTATGTATATATATATTCATGCAACAATCAACAAGACACCATTGGTGACATATTGCCGCTTTTTAGGATGCTATACAATAAGTCGACAGAGATTGTGTCGACTTGTTATTTCGCACAGAATAAAATTAATGATTAAATAAATGCAAATCTTAATCAAAATTAACATTTGTACTTTTGTATTCTATCACTGTTCTAATCCCTGACGTGAATAACTTTACTGGGACAAAGGTTTGTCCATTGTTATATACCAATGTGAAATGTGTACATATTTCTTTTCAATAAAACACCATTCTATATTATAGTCTTTAACACTATAAACTGCAACTAAAGTAAACTAATCAAAATCAACTTAACACAATATATATATATATATATATATATATATATATATATATATATATATATATATATATATATATATATATATATATATATATATATATATATATATATATATATATATATATATATATATATATATATGTGTGTGTGTGTGTGTGTGTGTGTGTGTGTTACAGCGAATCTGTAAAACCAGCGAATCTATAGATTCGCTGAAAATTTCAGCGAATCTGCAGATTCGCTGAAAATTTTCAGCGAATCTACAGATTCGCTGGTTTTTCACCTTTAAAATTATACACATTTGCTGAAATTGCCTGACCAGTCATCTTCACCGACAGGATTACTTGTGTTGGGTGATATTTGAAATTTAATTGGTTTTATGTGACTTCTTTACTCCAGGGGTGTTTTACACACCTTTTTCTTGTTTTTTTTGAGAATGTGATATATTGCAATCGGAACATTTAAAATTACGCATATTTTTATTTAACTAGCTTTAAAATGCATTGTTGAAATGCGAATTTCTAGTTTCAAACGAAAAGCAATATTGGAAAGCCTTCAAAAATATTTGGTATCAATATTCACAAATGCTTAAATTAAGTTTCTTGTTTTTTTTTAATAGGATATACTGCAATCGGAATTTTTAAAATTACACATATTTTGTATTTAACAAGCTTTAAAATGCATTGTTGAAATGCGAATTTCTAGTCTCAAATGAAAAACAATGTTGGAAAGCGTTCGAAAATATTTGCTATCAATATTCACAAAGGTTTAAATTAAGTTTCTCTCTTTGTGTTATCGTCTTTCATAAAATGATCACAGGAAATCTTAATACATTGTTTCTAAATAAATTGCGATCATTACTCCCCTTCTGAGTAGCATTCAAATTGCTATTAGTCAAATTGCAATTATTTTTCCGTGATTGCAACACAAAAATCTCTTCACCTCCGGGTGATATAAATTGCACTTGAATTACGGTACGCTTATCCAATCTGTTAATTTTCGATGCTCCGCATACTCGTAGTTTAATTTAACAGAAACTGATAGGACAAGGATTTCAGCGAATAGAAACTTTATTCCGGTGTGAAAGCATATAATTACCGTATTTTCATCAAATGACCGAAAAACCTCAGGTACATGAAATGAGTTACTAGCAATGGAAACAGAGAATGAAGGCCGATTTTAATACGTTCCCTTCACGCAAACCAAGAAAAAGGTGTGTAAAATACGTCTGGAGTAACGTAATCACTCAAAAGCAATTAAATTTCAAATATTAGCGAAAACAAGTGATCATGTCGGTAAAGATGGCCGATCAGACAATTTCAGCGAATCTGTATGATTTTTTCGGTAAAAAACCAGCGAATCTGTAGATTCGCTGAAAGTTTTCAGCGAATCTACAGATTCGCTAAGTGAGTCAGCAAATCTACAGATTCGCTGAAATTTTCAGCGAATCTATAGATTCGCTGGTTTTACAGATTCGCTGTAACATATATATATATATATATATATATATATATATATATATATATATATATATATATATATATATATATATATATATATATATATATATATATATATATATATATATATATATATATATATAGTAGAGTCTCTCATATCCGAAATCGGCGATGGACATGGATTTTATTCGATTATGAGAGTATTCGGATGTGAAAATTTCGGTCGTTTATGAGTACCAGTAAGATCGGTTTCTGTGTGTATGTGCCTTCCGAAACAGTATCTTTACCAATGTTGTATTCTTGAGCTCTGCTAACATTAGTCCTTCCTTTTTCTAATTTCTTTATTATTTCTAATTTTGTTTCAATATCCAAAGCTGTTCTTTTGCCAGGAATAATACATTATTTTTATTGTTTCTCTAATTACGAACGTTTGAATTATGTCAACATTTGGCCGTGAAACCTTTTAAAAACCCATTTCTTATCAGTCCTTGTAAACCACAGACGTTATAATCCTTAGTTTATTGACAAAACCATGTCCATCGCAACGGTATTAAGCCACTAGATAAACATAGTGTATTGACGCGAGATGTTGCTATGGCTACCAAGTAAAGAGAAAATTTAGTGCCGTAAAATACACAGAATCATGTGTACACAATAACAGACAATGTGTCGTCGCATATTTGACAAGAATTAAGGCACACAAATTACAAAAGAATTGCGGGGTTTTCTGAGTTCAGAAATGGGAGCAAATGTTCGGGGACACGTTTTGAGTTTGGTTCCAGGAAAATTCGGATATGGGAGGGTCAGATATAAGAGACTATATATATATATATATATAGAGAGAGAGAGAGAGAGAGAGGACCATGCCTTATATCTAGCACTTAGGGAGACCATTTAGAAAAATAATATATTTTTTTAGCTTGCTATCGAGTTGTAACACACAAATTTAATTTTAAAACAGAATATATTATATTCACTATGTTATAGAATCATTCGTTTTTTTTTGTTTACTATGTAGTTTCATAACATTTAAACACGCTAAAAATTAAGACCTACTTTTGGTCTCCTTAAATTTTTGGTCTCATTAATACTGTGGTTTTTAGCAAAAATGGTCCCCGTATTGCTAGAATTACACTTATATATATAGTTTCAATCCCAATTTGGATCTTGGTCGAAACTCATCTTAGATGCCGTCTAAAACGAATCTCTGAAAGGATTTCTTGTATTATTTTGATTTTGATATACCTGAAAACATTACACCTGAATTATCTTGTGCGTTTGCAGTTGAGCAGATTAGAATTATAAAACTGCATCTGGTGTTTCAGTTAGTGGGTTCAAACCTGGATGGTGGGACTTTGGCACAGAATACTGTAGCAGACCTAATGTAATTCATTTGCATTTTTATACCAAAACGGACATATGATACGCACACATAAAACTAAGAGCCTAAGTGCTATATTGGCGGTTTCACTACATACATATATGAGCAGGTATATCATGTGTGATGCAAGCTCGTGTTGCCATGGGACTTTTCAAGGCTGTTGTTTACATCCAGAATTTCAATTTACATTCTTTGCTGGCTTAATATTTTCTTGTCCTGTTTTTCTTTAAGGCTGAAAAAATGAAACGTGTTTTCTTGTGATTTGTAGGAAATAAATCTAACTTTAAAATACATTTAAATATTTAAATTTGTAATGCACCACTCCTTTATATTTTTGCCACACACATTAGTGTCTATTTACTACTGAATTAGATATATTGGGAATGAAAGGAGCATGAATGTAAATTAAAATCAAACACTGCTTACCCTCCAAGCACGTTAAATGGTTAGAATCTCACACTATCACTGTTTTAGCATTTTTGGTTGCTTGTTTGTTCGTTTGTGTGTGTGTGTGTGTGTGTGTGTGTGTGTGTGTGTGTGTGTGTGTGTGTGTGTGTGTGTGTGTGCATGTTTTTACAGTTTAGTTTAATATGCAGGTTATTGTTACTCCAAGTAAAATTTGGGGAAGTATAGTTTCCCTAAGTTAACCTACTGGATGGCTCAAGCTTTATTTGTGATACACTTAAAACATTATACCGAGATGTTCTTATGTGTGTTCCTGTTGTCTGGATATGAATGTGGATTTATTTCGCAACTCTGATTTATTGCAATTGTTGACTCGTCCGGATAAAACTATTTGATAGATTAATTTTGATACGAGTAACAACAAGCAATCCTAGTTCTCGTTTTTTGGGGTTTTGATTGCTTGGACTCAAATCTGGATCCATGGAGAGAGTTTGAATTTTAAACTCAGAATTTGTGTATCTTTGGAACTGCTTGACGAATTGAATTTATACATGATTAAGGTAGCAATCACCATGTCTAGATGTGCTTTTGGAAGAGTTTATTTCAATTTATCTGGATCCGTTGTAGAACTTTGAATTTTCCAATCATTTTTTTCATGCAATGGCTCTGCAACAACAGTCAGGTTGAATTTATATATGTAACAGTCATTATGCCTTGATCTGCACTTGAGTTTTTTTGCTGTCGTGATCCGTGGAGAAATTTTCGATTTTTGCTAGGATACACTTTAGTAATTTTAAACTGCTTTTCATATTTTTTAATAGATCCACCTTTTTCAATGTAAGCGCTTTGTTGACCGATTCGCAGCAACTAATTGCTCTTCATTAATAGATATAGGTATAAATTGAGAACTAGACTGCTGTTTGCTATGTTTGTAATATTTCTTTACATACTTAAAGTTAATTTTACGTATGTTTTTTTTAATTGAAAGATAGCTAATTGAATGTAATTTCTCACTTTTTTGTTATTATTTTTTGGCATGAAGATTATCAAAGTACATGGGTTGACTTTTGCCATGAAAAAGCATGACAGGCATCGTAAATGATAAATCCTGATTTTTATTGCTAATTCAAAATACGAAAGATCTGCTCCCAATACAATTGCTTCTCCTTCTAGCAAGGACAGTAAAGTACATTATCTTTTAGTGTGCTGGTTGGCTCTAAAATGATGAATATATTTATTAGATTTTTTGGCTTCTTCATTTTGTTGCAAATTTGTAATTCATTAAGAGCATCGAAAGCTGAAAATCTCTTTTGTTTTTTTGTAATGCAAAGTATTTTATTATTCTAGCATTCTTTGAAATCTCATCGTGCACTGTCTTGCTCTGATGAGCATAATAAAAATATAGACATATCAGAATGCACAGTTAAGACTTTTTATCTGTTGTTTGAATTAATATGTTGTCCATAATTGGAGACGAGAATAAAAGTCTTGCGTTAAATACACATCTAAACCACACAGAAATCTCCTGTCGTATATATGAAATTCCTTCCTGATTGGGGTTTGTGATTCTGAAATCCCCCCGGCAGCCAGAATCCGAACAGCTGATGTGTCTCGTGTGTTTAGTCGTTCAATTATGTATTAATTGGCTGTTGCAGCCTTCGAACACTAAAACAGCTAAATCAGTAACATTACTGCTCATTGAAATTAAGCAATGAAACAAAAGGAAACCAAATGATAATAGATAAATAATAACAATTATTATAATCCTGCAGTTTGATATATTTGTATCTGAATATGCATTCAGAAGTGAAAAAACAGCTGGGAAAAGTTGCAGCTTTAAGCTGGCACAGATCAATGGTTAGAATGTACCAAAACAACCAGTTGTAAAGATCCCTGGCAACTGTGTACACTATTTTTCTGTGTCGCATTTTTGGAAATTCTCTACCTATTCAGAGCTTAATATTTCCATATAAAATACTGTCTCAGAACATTATTGATTTCCACATTTTGTCAAGCTGCTTTGCTAATGGGAGAAGTGTCTCGAGAAGAAATTCCCCGAAGGGGGCGATAAATGCGGATTCAGCAATGGAAATAGACGAGTGCTTGGTGTAAACCATAAGTGACACTTTGACACTGTTTCCCCTTTATGAAGGACAAGGAAACTTAACAGAGAATGGCGAGAGGTAATGACAGTTAAATATTGACCATATAAACGTATTCATGACGGAAGTTAACTACGAGTGCAAGTAGCTCCGAGTCAGTCTGACTTAAATAACATCGTCTATCTGTCAGAGCCACGAAGCCTTACATTGCTCGGCTAATAGGGGTCAACCTCTTCTGAGGCACGATCGTGCATATTGGTCCCTGTTATTCAAATATTTACAGTAAGTTCATGCACAAAATACCCTTTTTGCGAAAAAGGCACAATTTTTAATGGGCTGCACATCTTTTATTTTTTTAAGGGTAGAAAAGTCAGATTCCTCAGTCACCTGTCAAATGTTTTTTTTACGTTCTGGGCTTAAAATTTCGCGTGACTAAATCAAGTGATGAAAAATTTAAATGAAGGGCTTAATGATTTTCAGTAAAATATATACTCAAATAATTGATAGATGCAGAATCAGACATAAATTTATTCTTACACTCACAGTATTTCACTTTAAGTTTCTACAATGCTTTTTGAAATGCCTTTTAAAAAAATTTTTTGGTGAATAATTACAAAATTTACTGCCACTGTTTCATGTAATAAACCACGTAAACAAATGTCAAGTATTGCGGGATATTTGTGGTTATTTCCATATTTTTTTCAGTTGAAGAAAGCGTAACACAGAAGTTATGTATCATTGTCGTTGTACTTTGAAGTCTTTAACGAATGCCAATAAAGCCGTGTGGTTCGTTGAATTTTGCACAGCATTAGCACAGAGGTACCTCAAAGCGGGCTGCTTCTTGGAGTACTAATAGAGAAACATGAAATTGAACAGTACATCGTGACTGGCAAAACTGAAAACGTTCTCTTTTGCTTTGAAAACAGCGTTTATGCCGGTCATTCCAGGTTTATTTACACCTAGAAGCTGCGCAATTCATCATGACATTCTCATAAATCCCGATAATCTTTAGCTCCGAGTCAGCTCTTTCTTGTGCTTACTCGGTATATCTCCCTGTCGGAGCCCAAACGCCTCCATTATTCCGCTAATAGGGGTCCACTTCATTTGATCTGAAGCATGAATCCCACATACCAGTCCCTACTATTCGAACATTGCTCATGCCCAACATTCCCTTTTTGTAAAACATGCACAATTTTTTTATGGGCTGTAAATTTTTTATTTCTTTGTTAAAATGCAGAAAAGTACGCTTCTGCACTCAGCTGTCAAATGTTTGTTTACGTTCCGGCCTTTAAATCTCATGTGATTAAAGTCAAATAACAGAAATTCAAATAAAGTGTTGTAGATTATCTGTAAAATGTAAAATGCTGTTCAGTTTAAATGTTATTTGCCTCATAGTCCCAGCGGATGGTAGTCCAAATGGACCCGTTCTGTCTTCCTGGTGTTGGAAGAGTTAGGTTTCTGTAATAGAAATGATCATAGATCTCAACTTTGGAGGTTATAGATCTTTCGGCGCATGTTCCAAGACACTGAGGTTCGAACCAGCAGGCTTTTTCTTTTTGTTGTTGTGGGCGATAGTGGTGGTTTCAGTATCCTGATCTCAAAAAAAAAGTTTTTTTTTCAGTACAAAATTGGTATTTGACCATAAAACTGTGCACCATAATTTTAATCGGGCCGTTTATATGAGGCACCTTTTCTAAAATAACGTCATTGGCCCGAGCCGTGCGCAGAGTTTGATATAACTGACATCAGTGATAAATTTTGTCATAGGAGCTATGACTCTTGCTGTCATGGGAAGACCACAAGGGTCGTTTAGAACTAATTCGATCCTTCCCACGACAGAAAGGGTTGCAGATCCGCCCGTTGAAATAGGTATAAACTTTCTTGGTTATGAACCTTTCGGCGCATGATCCAAGTCGCCAAAGTCTACCGGAATTTTTCTTTAAAGAGACACACCGAGCAGAATCATGCCGCATTGTTTTCGACTTCGACAAAATTCCCAAACTGGAGTACAGAGTGGTTTTGCAATTGTACATTCATTGTTGCTGGGGCGGTTCTGTATTCTAACCAAGAGACAAAACCCATAGTTCTCAGTACAAAATTGTTATTTGACCATGAAAATTGTGCGCCAAAATTTATAATAAAGTCGTTTATTTAATTGCATCCTTTCTAAAATAATGCCATTGGCCCGTGTCGTCCTCCGAGATTAGCAAAATGTCAATTAATAGTATTGATGTCAATCAATGGCAAGTTCCTTTGTTAGAACTGTGATTCTTGCTGTCATGAGAAGACCGCGAGAATAATCTAGGACTACCAGTTAACTAGTTCCAAGTTAGTCGAAGCGGACGCTTTCTAGCTGCCGTAGGAATACCACAAGAGTCATCTGATACTAATTCCAAGTCAGCTCCTCCTCGTTCTTATTTTGTATATGTCTCTATGGGGAAGCAAGGAACGATAAATGCGTTTTTTTTTTCAACTAGCATGGACAGTGCATGTTCACAGCATTATAGCACTGGCAACAATAGTTTCTGCATCTGGACATGAGATGCCACATTAAAGCGGTCTATGCGTCATTCACAGTATTCACAAGCATGGCTACCAGTTACAATGTTGTATGACATTTTTAATGATTTTTAATTAATTGATGAGCCAATAAAATGACGTTTAGTGTTATTTTTAATAGGCATCGTTTTTTTGGCCAATTTCGGATCGAGATTTTTGGTCCCCGAGATCAGGGTGATTATGCAATAAAATCATATTTTATTTTTATGGGGGATGAGAGGGAGGGGTTGAGTTCATGTGCTTTGACATGTGATAGTTGACTGTCATGTGTGCCGACTTACATTTTTCGCTCGCGCTTTCTGCATTCGCACCAGAAGACCTATCTACATTCGTACTCACCAGTGTTCGCGGTTAAAAATCACCTGCTGTTGATATATTATGTGGTCTGTTATTTTTATGCACGTTGTTAGATGTTTATATGTACGCACATCGAAAAATTTAACATCGTTTTCTTCGTCCTTTTTTAAAATTTTCCATATTCCCTTAACCAAGATTCAGATTTTTCATGTACGATTGTGTAGCATTGAAGTTTTACCACCTTCAATGGCTACACAGTGTGTGCTGCTCAGCTATGAAGCGAACTATAAAACCCCAGAGCTTTCGGGGGCCTTTTAGCGCCAGCGAATCCCTAACTCGCTTATTGCTCGCTTACATCGCTTTTGAGGCGCTTTGCCTGTTTTAAACAAAACAAAATAAGATATAAAACTTGTATGATAGTGCTTCAGGGCTAAATAAACAATAAATGCGCGGACTTTGGTTGAGAAAAAGCTTGTAATGATTAGAGGTGTTACGGTTCGTACCGAAAACCGAGAACCGAGAAAAGGCTTCGGTTCGGTTCGAACCGAAAACCGGAAAGTCCAATCACGGTTTCGGTTCGGTTTTGTTTTTGCTGTTTATAACAAGGTAATGCATTGATTTGATAATGTTATTTTATATTTTGTATGTATATATATCAGATGGAACAAATCAACAAAATTTCACACACTTTTTTTATTATTGTTATGAACACATTTATATCGCACTTACAATGGTAAAACCCTAAGCACCAACAATATAGGTATTCTAATCAGAAACTGAAAATTAAAAAATAAAAACATTGACTAGATAAAATTGACATCAATTGTATGCCAGTCTAAAAAGTTTTTAGTAATTTTCTGAAAACTAAAATATCACGTTCCTGTCTTATTCTAAATGGTAAAGAGTTCCATAATTTGGGGAATGCATTTTGGAACGCTGTTTCCCCGTAGCGCTGATTAGATCGACGCTCTTGGAGAAGATACTGACAAGACGACCTCAGGCTACGCGATGGAGTATAAGGTGAAAGGAGCTCTGTAATGTACTCAAGTGCTGAATTGTTGAGGGCTTTATGAGTCAACAGGGCGACTTTAAACACAATACGTCGCTCAATCGGTAACCAGTGGAGAGCCATGAGTTTATCCTTAACACTTTCACTAGATGGTCTCACAATGCGTGCAGAGTGATTAAGGATGCGCTTCAGCCGCTTGATATGCGTTTTAGGGAGGTTGATTAATACACTGTTGCAGTAATCGATGCGACTGATCACCAACGCATGCACGAGTGCCTTTACAGCATCGTCAAAAGCACCGTAGGTAGTAGTTGCACGTTCGAACAACAGAGTTTATATGTGCTTCCATTGTTAAATGCGAGTCAGCGAGCACTCCCAAGACTCGAGCAACGTGGGAACGTTAAAAAACGTCATTGTCGAGGTGTAGGCTAGGGGTACTGATAAATTTCTCTTTGCGTGCACCTGTTGTAACCATAAAATCAGTTTTGTCTTTGTTCAATTTAAGTTTATTAGCGGTCATCCAGGACCCGATATCTTTGATGGCGTCAGAAACTTGAGCAAGGGCAGCGCCTTGTTCTGAGACTGAAGGCATTTTCTAGACCAGAATCATCCGCATATAATGATACGGTAGTCCGTGTATTTTATCAGAGAACCCAATGGCTTAGTTTGATGAGAATATCTTCGTGGTCCAATTTTGGAACCTTGGGGTAGAGCGTAATCCAAGGTAGTAGAGTCCGAAAGCGCACTATCGACCTTAACACGAGGACTGCGATCATGAAGGTATGATGATATCCAATCGAGGGCTCAACCTTCGACACTAAAGGAGCACTCCAACCGGCGTAGATAGATCTCATGATCTACGGTGTCAAAGGCGGCAGAAAGGTCGAGTAATGTGAGAAACACAGCTTGGCGGTTATCCAGTTGGATCAAAAGGTTATCGAAAAAACGAATAAGGGCAGTTTCAGTACTATGATACTTGTGGTAAGCTGATTGATACTTTTCTTCCAAACTATGGGAGGTGAGATGGACATTTAATTGTTGGCATATTGCCTCTTCAAGGATTTTGGATATAAAGGATAAATTGGAAACCGGGCGATAGTTCTTCGGAATAGTATCGTGATTTGGCTTTTTAGAAGAGGATAAACGATTGCTTGCTTGAAAGAGGCCGGAAAAGTGTTAGTAGAAATTGATAAATTCATTATTCTGCAAATGATAGGGAGGAGTTCACTGATACATTGTTTGACAAGCAGGTTGGGATTGGGTCGCTATCGCAAGACTTGGGAGATGAAGACATTATTATTTTTCGAACGCTTTCCTCATCGAGCGGTCTAAAATTAATGAAGTAACTTGATTGGATTCTACATAGCTAGTAGCTACATGTATTTTATTTAGGATAATAAATATTGTGAATTACCAAACGTAAATCTTGATGTAATTTGTGAATTATTTGTTAAAACAATATTTTAGAATAAATTATTTGTTAAATCAATATTTTAGAATAAATTGTTAGATGCTCAATAACAGTGTAAATTCTTGTGTAAGTAAGCTTTGAAGTAATAAATATAAAACATATACGCTAGGTTTTGTATTTGTTCTAAGGTAAAAATAAATATCTGATTAAGTGCAGGCAATTATAAGTAAATAAAAAATAAATAAACACGCAGTATATATATATATTTGAAACAAAATAAAAATTACCGGTTGGGTTTGCTGAACCGAACCGAGAAAACTCGAACCGAACCGAAGATTTTTGCTGAACCGAATCGAACCGAACCGGAGGTGAACCGTCACACCTCTAGTAATGATTCAGTAGAGCAATTGAGGTCATGTTGCAGAGAACCCCCTGGCTTTCGGACGATTTGAATTGTAAGTACATGTAGTGTAAAAAGATTATATCTCGTCCGGTTCTCGTCGGTCAGGCCCGGGTTACATGAACAAAACCCTGTTATTCAGTTTCTTCGGTTTACTTTACTTTGGTATTCTGAAGTTTAGACATTGAATACGTCATGTCGAGTCTTGTTTAGTACACCTGACTAGCATCGGTGGTATATACTCAATGCTTGTGGGACATCCGCCGCCCGTTATGTGTGTGTAAACAATTTTTCAACATTCTACTGTTCCTACATTTCTGGTCGGATTGTTTCGAATTTTTTCAGGAATATTTCATGGGTAATTCTTCACACAGCTTGTATTTTTTTTTTGCGATTTGGCCGAAATATTGGCCGAATTTTGAAAACACACGAAATGCTGATTTCCTACAAAACCGGCCCGATTGCGTTGAAATTTGACAAGAATGTTCGAGTTTGTTAGGCGATTTGACCAAAATATTTCCCCAAATTGCAACAAAATCACAGTATGCTCCTACTTGACGCTCCTTCACCAGTCGCCTGACCACTTCACTCGATAACTGAAGCGGTAAGGTGTTGGGCTGATAATCGCGAGGTTGTGGGTTCAAGCCCCGCTGAAGGCGTATTCTGCAGGTTTTACATGGGCAGTATTTATTATTCTGCCCTCTCCATAGAAGCAGTGATTTGCGTTGTCGCCTATGAAGCAAGAATTTGTGGGTCCCGTCCTCAGTCAGGAATCATTTTTCGTGCTGTTTACTTGTCAGCTACATCTTTAGTATTGCTCAAGTTGCTGAATAATACTTAGTAAGTACTCATGAAGTTGTAGTATTTTTTATCGGTTCGGTAAAAACTGGCCGAAATGAACGGATACCTTTAAGAGAAACACATAAAACATGATGTTGGTCCTTCAGATTCTGTCCAATTGCTTTTGATAGCACTGTTGTCCATGAGGCCTTGTACCAAATCTAATGTTTGTCGAAATTGGTCGGTTTCTCCGTTCACCTCTGTAATATCTTCGCTTTTACGACTGGGCACAATGTCCAGGGAAATTCTTGTTTATCTGTTTTTATCTTCTTTGTTTTTGTTTTGCAGTGGGGGATATAACAGAAGAAAATCTAGAAGATCTCCTGGCGTATGATGACTTATTTCACGACTATTTCAATAAATTTCTTACACAGCCGGTATGTTATAGTTATGTTACTGTTGACACAATAGCAGCGTTATCTTTGAAAATATTGTCAAGAATTAAAAAATTAATCGAAAACCATGGCATCAATGAAAGTTTGTGCTTTGATCCCGCTCAACTTGCGTTGGGAGGACTAATTCTGTCACTTTTGGCTGCAAAGTGTCGGTCCTAAAGTGTGTGAATATGCAACCGACTGAGCCTATTTCTATCAGAATATTTAGATGTGGTGTGACAGTAATTTATGTGCCTCTGAGCTTTCTTTTTCTTTTTCTTTTTTTTTTTTTTTGATGATCTGATCAAAACTGCTGAAATGCCGAGTTTCCAAAGATGGGTATAACTTGTTACAAAAATATCTTATTTACCAAATGTTATTCCTCCTTTGGTTTCGCTGAATTTGTTTGATATTACATTTGTTCTCTGATTTGTGTTGCTCTGCGTGTGTGTCTATTCTTCTTTAGAAAGACCGGAACTAAGAAATGTAGAAATTATGTGTTGGTGGTGCTGCAGTACTCAAAGGCTGCTTCAGAAAAGGCACAGACTTACTTAGTACTGTGCAGTCTATACTTGAGGGGATGGGAGAAATGTTGATAGTTTGGTGGTGATTGAAAAGTTGGTAATAGATGCAGATAGTTTAGGTGAATTTGGTGGGGCAACGCGTCAACCGTTGGCTGGAAGACAGCGAGAGGTTGGTGGGAGAGAGACGTGGCGTGAGTAGGGAGGATTGGTGGTGGTGAGGGCTGTAGAATAAGGGTTATTACGGGCTGAACAACAAGGGCCTGGAACTGGAAGAGAAGATTTTGGTTAAAGACAGGTGATCCCCGGTTACATTCCAGGGCAGGTAGTAGAAGTTTTAGACTTAGTCATGTTAAATTTCTGAAGATATTTGAACCACTTCCCATAACGCCCTGCCGACAAAAATCAATTTCTTTAGCAAAATCTGTGTGTACAGACTATTCCTGAACGTTTTTGTTTATTGCTAAGGAAATAACTTGTTCAAGCAATGCATTATGGGTGCTTTTTAATACAGCTCTTATTAAATGACCGGTTTATGTCGTGATCAGGATTTACAGTAATTCAATTGACACCTGAGATATTTGCACTCCCGGCAGGTCTTCGCCACTCCCCTGTACTACAACCGTCTGACGGGGACCTTCGTGGAAGTCGGAAGTCCAGGCAATGCTATCGATGGCTTAGCCAAACCGTCCAGTCCGCCTTACGGCGCCACGGACGAGGAGAGGGAAACACAGCTAGAGTGGGCCAGATATTGTCGACTGCCACTATTTCTCAGGCAAGTTTTATCTCCTATACCACTCGCTTGGGACCTCTCTTATCTTTGCATCCGTCCCGTCCACCAGTAGTATAACTCATACCGCGGCGCCCTAACTGAGGATACGGAGGGAGTAAATAGTTTGTTTTTCACTAAACAAATTAAGCCAAAAGTAACCCTGAAGTGAGGCATATAATAAAAGTAATACTTCATTCCATATTTGCAAAATGTTATTTTTGCCTGCGGGCACGTGCGGACCTTCGGCTTCTGACACAAAAATAACATTATGCACATAAAGAAAGAAGTATTACTATTGTGCTGCCTGTTTATAACCTGCTGTTGTTGTTTGTTAACCAAGGAAACAGCTCGACTAGGTATATCTTTCGTGGACATGTCATTGTTTCAATTTGTCAACTAATTAACTGATATGCATATTTACAGCGTGGGCTCATACACTTAACGTTGGCACCGTTCCATACTGGGTACTGTTGAAACCATTTGACAAATTATACTAACGCATTTGCACTTATTAAATGGCAAGTAAAATGGAGCATTAGGAGTGCTTCAGTCAGAGGTGTCTCTTTATTTTACCAGATATGCCGCCAGCATTATTAATATGAGTTTTTTCGTACAGTATATAAATCAAATATTTTCTTATCATACTGATTGTCTCTTATCGCTACTGGTAGAAGTAGCTCTTGACACCTCTTTTCTTATCTTTAACGAGGTGTAATGCGTGATCTAGGTACTAAAAGAAAGATTTGTTATCAAACTTTAAATAAGTTTTGTTAATGGATGTCCATAGTTAATGAAAACTTCAGTTACTAAGTGCAACAAAGTGTCACACCGCACATTTTCTGTATGGTAAATCTGGAGGTTGGCGAATTTAAAATGCACTTCCTGGATTTGGACTTACTTCATCTCAAATTAGCAGAACCGTTTATGAAAAATCTGTATGCACACCCTATTATAAAATGTCTTTAAGTTTTGAAAAATCGTTGTATACCCAGTGGTCTCCTAGAGGTGTTCAGTAAGTGGTTGAATAGTCCCTTAAAGCGGCTGATCTGTGTTTGTTCGGTTTAGGACCGAGTTGTTTCGCGAGTTCAAGCTGTGCAAGCTTCTCCTCCGCCCTCTAGACGACCGGCTGTCAGCCACGAATAGGGGAGGCTCGAGTAAGATCCGAGGCTACAGCCGCCAAACAGAGGACTACGCATCGAGCTTAAGTAACAGTGGGGACAACAGCGCACAGTATGGGTTTGACGACGGCCAAGGCTGGGAACCGACGTACCGACCCTCGGCTTTGTATCGATACCCGAGGCCTGGCAGCAGGGCGTTCAGTTTGCCGTCTAGGGTAGGCCTAGGTAAGCGATTTAGACACTGCTTTTAACATATGTTGTTTATATTGTGGGGTTTTCCTGTGTAGTTCCTGTTAACAATTATTGTCTTATTATAAGGGTTAGCTCCGCTCTCTCGATCCCTCTCCTTCAAAGCGCTCTTGTTATTATTTTTGTGGCAGTAACACTCGTAACAGTTCGTTTAGTGCTGGTAACTCCAAGTGTTTTTTTTTCTCGCCTTTGTTTGATGACCTTGAACCTGACCTTGAACTTGCTTAGTGCTTGTCTTGTTGTTTAGGACCGTATCCGGATTTTGATAATTACAAGAGTATAGACGATAAACCAAAAGCCGCCGTGCCCAGTAAAGCCGAAGTCACTACGCACAAAGCTATCTCCACCAATCAGAGCAGTAAGCAGCACAGCACCAAAAACACCAGCCGGTCGGCCACCACGAGAAACCACGAGACTGTGTAAGATTAGGACTCATACATGTTCACATTTGGAAATTTCTGCAGTGGTATATAATGCCATCGAATAAAAGGATTATTGTCTTCTTTTAATATCTTTTTCATTTAGTGAATCGCAGAGGATCGTAGAGAAGATCTGAATATATTAAATATTTCATATTATGAAAGGCAACACCGGTGTTAACATTTTAAAGCGTTGACATCAAAGATACATTAAAAACAAGTAATGATTTTGCAGAAAAGAAAACAAGCCACTGACCCGAGAGGTGACCTTTGACACGGGACAAGAGGCGGCTAAACGGCTCCGGGAGGGGTCAGCGACGAGTGAAGCCAGTCGTAAGTCAGCCACGGGGCGTCGAAGCTCCAAGGCCAGTAAGCGCCAGGGCACGCCCAAGCCCAAGCGGGCTGGCACGCCGCGGCACGAGGAGAACGAAAAGTAAGTCAGGCTTAAATAATCCATTTTTCTCACTTGTATTCTCAGTGCATTAGTTGATGTGATGCTGATGAACCAGTTAATTAGTTCATTGTTTAAGTAGTCAATCCGAGGTGGTGCACAGCAGTTAATTGGTTGAAAGTTTGAAAGTCAAGTAAATTGGATAATAACTGAATATGCCAGTGCAGTTTTGAAGCTTCATATGTTGTTGTTGTCAGCGCGGACGGGGAGGAGATAGTGGACGACTTCGACGCCGTGTTCGGGGAGGAGGAACCGGAAGTGACGGGGGAGAACATGGTGGCCTTCGCAGAGGATGCCATAAGCGACACACAGACAGAGCATGATGTCAGGGATTTGGAGGGAAAACATCAGATACCTCTCCAGACCATGAAAGAACAAGTGCTTGGATCGGTAAGGCGGATCAAACACATCTTAATCAACGAAGACGCCATTTCCATTTTGCCTGAATGTTTGGCAAGAAAAAAATAATCTGAGAAATCTGTGACCGGAAAAATAATATGTTGTGCAAATTAAAGGGAAATGCGGGTATCTCTGCGCCATCTAGCGACCGAAATGCGCATTACATTGAATATCACTGAGTTTGAACCCATGTTTACACAGTATAAATAACTACTAAATCCGTGTAGATCGAAAAATTCTATTCAAAGGGAAATAAGGTCGTGTCCAGAAATGATCTGTATTGATATTTTGTTCCTAGAAAGGCCTGTGTTGATGTATTGCCCATTAAAATAATATTACACTGTTTTCACCATTTATCCATTGAGTCAATAGGATTTTGTCAAAAAGATTGTATAATTCTCTTATTAATACGGTGACATATATTTTTTATCTGCTTAAAACATTTCGTATGAGATGTTCTTCAAACGGGGTTTGGACAACTCGGCACCTTGCCATCTCGGCACCAAGCAAACTCGGCACCATTTGGACAACTCGGAACCATTTTTTTTGGACAGCTCGGCACCACACTTTGGACAACTCGGCACCAATTTTTTTAAGTCGGCACCAAGAATTTAAAAGTTGATTGACTATTTTATTTTAATTTACTCTTGTTTTATTGTAGAAACGAAGTAATTAAACGTCGCACTACAACGAAATGCCAAATTTATTGAAAGCAGTGTGAATCTTACAAACATCAAATATCACAATATCCAAATAGGGGTCAGGACATCTCGCCATAAATCCAACTCGCCATATGGCGACTTGGAAACCAACTCGCCATACTTTTATACCAACTCGCCAAACTTTTTTTGCTTACATTGTACACACCCTTTTCGTGAGAATGTCCTCTTTTGCTTAACTTCTCATTATAAAACTAAGGGTAATTTCATGCTTTCATTTTTTATGCATGTTTAACTTCATGTTTTTAGCCCAGCTTACGTTACACGTAAGCTGGGGTATTCCTATCGGTTTGCGGGCGGTGTCCGTTAGTTAGTTAGTTAGTTAGTTAGTTAGTTAGTTAGTTAGTTAGTTGTTTATTTAGTAAACTTTGGTTCAAAATGCATCTCCTCCTACAATTTTGATCCGATGTCATTTATTTTTGGTGTGAGGCATCCCTAAGGGGTCGTGCATACGGCTTGTGCTTTTCTAGTCGATCGGGTGATTTTTGAATTTTTGGCGAATTTTTAAAGAAAAAATTTTAAAATGTATCTCCTCCTACATTTTTGACCCGATGTCATTTATTTTTGGTATGAGGCACCCCTAAAGGGTCGTGCATACGGCTTGTGCTTTTTTAGTCGATCGCGCAATTTTTGTATTTTTGGGGAATTTTTAAAGCAAAATTTTCGAAAATAATTCAAAATGCATCTACTCGTACAATTTTGATTCGATGTCATTTATTTTTGGTGTGAGGCATCCCTAAGGAGTCGTGCATACGGCTTGTGCTTTTTTAGTCGATCGGGTGATTTTTGAATTTTAGGGGAATTTTTAAAGAAAAAAATTTAAAATGTGTCTCCTCCTACATTTTTGACCCGATGTGATTTATTTTTGGTATGAGGCACCCCTAAAGTGTCGTGCATACGGCTTGTGCTTTTCTAGTCGATCGGATGATTTTTTAATTTTTGGGGAATTTTTGAAGAAAAAAATTAAAAATGTATCTCGTTCTACATTTTTGATCCGATGTCTTTTTTTTTTAGCCCAGTTTGCTTTTTAGCCAACAGGGCTATACAGATGGGGGCAAGTGTCGTCCGTCCGTCCGTCTGTCCGTCCCGCGACCGTTAAAAGTGGAATAACTTTTTTATTTTTTATCCGATTCTTACCAAATTTTAAACACGAGTTCCTAACCCTTTACTGCATTAGGAAATATTTTTATTTTTGCGGTTTAAACCATTTTTGGCGATTTTATTGCCAATTTGGGCAAAATACGAAAAAACCTATCTAGTCCCTCATTTTTCATCGGAAGATTCCGAAATTTTTTATGAAGAAACTAGGACTAAGGGGTAAAAAAAGTACTTTTTTCGATTTTTGAATTTCGCCTTATTTTTGAATCTACTGAGCTTCAAAGTTTGCAACTTCTAAAAATTGGCAAATTTCCAATTTTTTTTTCTTAACAAAGTAGTTAAAGTGGAATATCTTTTTAGCCCAGCTTACGTTACACGTAAGCTGGGGTATTCCTATCGGTTTGCGGGCGGTGTCCGTTAGTTAGTTAGTTAGTTAGTTAGTTAGTTAGTTAGTTAGTTGTTGTATTTAGTAAACTTTGGTTCAAAATGTATCTCCTCCTACAATTTTGATCCGATGTCATTTATTTTTGGTGTGAGGTATCCCTAAGGGGTCGTGCATACGGCTTGTGCTTTTCTAGTCGATCGGGTGATTTTTGAATTTTTGGCGAATTTTTAAAGAAAAAATTTTAAAATGTATCTCCTCCTACATTTTTGACCCGATGTCATTTATTTTTGGTATGAGGCACCCCTAAAGGGTCGTGCATACGGCTTGTGCTTTTTTAGTCGATCGCGCAATTTTTGTATTTTTGGGGAATTTTTAAAGCAAAATTTTCGAAAATAATTCAAAATGCATCTACTCGTACAATTTTGATTCGATGTCATTTATTTTTGGTGTGAGGCATCCCTAAGGAGTCGTGCATACGGCTTGTGCTTTTTTAGTCGATCGGGTGATTTTTGAATTTTAGGGGAATTTTTAAAGAAAAAAATTTAAAATGTGTCTCCTCCTACATTTTTGACCCGATGTGATTTATTTTTGGTATGAGGCATCCCTAAAGTGTCGTGCATACGGCTTGTGCTTTTCTAGTCGATCGGGTGATTTTTTAATTTTTGGGGAATTTTTGAAGAAAAAAATTTAAAATGTATCTCGTCCTACATTTTTTATCCGATGTCTTTTTTTTTAGCCCAGTTTGCTTTTTAGCCAACAGGGCTATACAGATGGGGGCAAGTATCGTCCGTCTGTCCGTCCGTCCGTCCGTCTGTCCGTCCCGCGACCGTTAAAAGTGGAATAACTTTTTTATTTTTTATCCGATTCTTACCAAATTTTAAACACGAGTTCCTAACCCTTTACTGCATTAGGAAAAATTTTTGTTTTTGCGGTTTAAACCATTTTTGGTGATTTTATTGCCAATTTGGGCAAAATACGAAAAAACCTATCTAGTCCCTCATTTTTCATCGGAAGATTCCGAAATTTTTTATGAAGAAACTTGGACTAAGGGGTAAAAAAAGTACTTTTTTCGATTTTTGAATTTCGCCTTATTTTTGAATCTACTGAGCTTCAAAGTTTGCAACTTCTAAAAATTGACAAATTTCCAATTTTTTTTTTCTGAACAAAGTAGTTAAAGTGGAATATCGTTTTTATTTTTTATCCGATTCGTACCAAATTTTTTACACGAGTTTTTAACCTTCTACTGCATTAGAATTTTTTTATTTTTTGGTTTAAACCATTTTTGGCGATTTTATTGCCAATTTGGGCAAAATACGAAAAAACCTATCTAGTCCCTCATTTTTCATCGGAAGATTCCGAAATTTTTCATGAAGAAACTAGAACTAAGGGGTGAAAAAAGTTCTTTTTTCGATTTTTGAATTTCGCCTTATTTTTGAATCTACTGAGCTTCAAAGTTTGCAACTTCTAAAAATTGGCAAATTTCCATTTTTTTTTCTTAACAAAGTAGTTAAAGTGGAATATCTTTTTTATTTTTCATCCGATTCGTACCAAATTTTAAACGCGAGTTTTTAGCCTTCTACTGCATTAGGAATTTTTTTTTATTTTTTGGTTTAAACCATTTTTGGCGATTTTATTGCCGATTTGGGCAAAATACGAAAAAATCTATCTAGTCCCTCATTTTTCATCGGAAGATTCCGAAATTTGTTATGAAGAAACTAGAACTAAGGGGTGAAAAAAGTACATTTTTCGATTTTTGAATTTCGCCTTATTTTTGAATCCACTGAGCTTCGAAGTTTGCAGCTTTTAAAAAATTGGAAATTTCCATTTTTCTTCTTAAAAAAGCAAAGTTTCAATTTGCAGAGGGGCACAATATGTTGCATGCAAGTACTTTTGGTTGGACTTTTCAGTAATTTTGTTGTCAATAGGTCATTTCTATGATATTTTCAAGTGGGCGATAATAGGGAACATTGGGCGATAAAGCAAGAAAGTTGTAATTTTCGCTTTAAAAGTGCAGGGATCAATTCTATGTCCCGAAATTATGATAAATATGATATTTTTCGGATGGGCGATAATAGGGAATATTGGTCGATACTGCAAGAAAGTTGTAATTTTCGCTTTTAATGTGCAGGAAACAATTCTAGGACCCGAAAATATGATAAATATAATATTTTTCGGGTGGGCGATAATAGGGAACATTGGGCGATAATGCAAGAAAGTTGTAATTTTCGCTTTAAAAGAGCAGGAATCAATTCTATGACCCGAAAATATGATAAATGTGATATTTTTCGGGTAGGCGATAATAGGCAATATTGGGCGATAATGTAAAAAAAATTGTAATTTTCGCTTTAAAAGTGCAGGAATCAATTCTATGACCCGAAAATGTGATAAATGTGATATTTTTCGTGTTGGCGATAATAGGGAAGATTGGGCGATAATGCAAGAAAGTTGTAATTTTCGCTTTAAAAGTGCAGGAATCAATTCTGTGACCCGAAAATATGATCAGTGTGATATTTTACGGGTGGGCGATACCAGGGAATATTGGGCGATAAAGCAAGAAAGTTGTAATTTTCGCTTTAAAAGTGCAGGAAACAATTCTAGGACCCGAAAATATGATAAATATAATATTTTTCGTGTGGGCGATAATAGGGAGCATTGGGCGATAATGTAAGAAAGTTGTAATTTTCGCTTTAAAAGAGCAGGAATCAATTCTATGACCCGAAAATATGATAAATGTGATATTTTTCGTGTGGGCGATAATAGGGAACATTGGGCGATAATGCAAGAAAGTTGTAATTTTCGCTTTAAAAGTGCAGGAATCAATTCTGTGACCCGAAAATATGATCAATGTGATATTTTACGGGTGGGCGATAACAGGGAATATTGGGCGATAAAGCAAGAAAGTTGTAATTTTCGCTTTAAAAGTGCAGGAAACAATTCTAGGACCCGAAAATATGATAAATATAATATTTTTCGTGTGGGCGATAATAGGGAACATTGGGCGATAATGTAAGAAAGTTGTAATTTTCGCTTTAAAAGAGCAGGAATCAATTCTATAACCCGAAAATATGATAAATATGATATTTTTCGGATGGGCGATAATAGGGAATATTGGGCGATAATGCAAGAAAGTTGTAATTTTCGCTTTAAAAGTGCAGGGATCAATTATATGTCCCGAAAATATGAAAAATATGATATTTTTTGGATGGGCGATAATAGGGAGCATTGGGCGATAATGCAAGAAAGTTGTAATTTTCGCTTTTAAAGTGCAGGAATCAATTCTGTGACCCGAAAATATGATCAATGTGATGTTTTACGGGTGGGCGATAACAGGGAATATTGGGCGATAAAGCAAGAAAGTTGTAATTTTCGCTTTAAAAGTGCAGGAAACAATTCTAGGACCCGAAAATATGATAAATATAATATTTTTCGTGTGGGCGATAATAGGGAGCATTGGGCGATAATGTAAGAAAGTTGTAATTTTCGCTTTAAAAGTGCAGGAATCAATTCTATGACCCGAAAATATCATAAATATAATATTTTTCGTGTGGGCGATAATAGGTAACATTGGGCGATAATGTAAGAAAGTTGTAATTTTCGCTTTAAAAGTGCAGGAATCAATTCTATAACCCGAAAATATGATAAATGTGATATTTTTCGGATGGGCGATAATAGGGAACATTGGGCGATAATGCAAGAAAGTTGTAATTTTCGCTTTAAAAGTGCAGGAATCAATTCTATGACCCGAAAATATGATAAATGTGATATTTTTCGGGTGGGCGATAATAGGAAATATTGGGCGATAATGTAAGAAAATTGTAATTTTCGCTTTAAAAGTGCAGGAATCAATTCTGTGACCCGAAAATATGATAAATAAGATATTTTTCGGATGGTCGATAATAGGGAACATTGGGCGATAGTGCAAGAAAGTTGTAATTTTCGCTTTAAAAGTGCAGGAATCAATTCTGTGACCCGAAAATATGATCAGTGTGATATTTTACGGGTGGGCGATAACAGGGAATATTGGGCGATAAAGCAAGAAAGTTGTAATTTTCGCTTTAAAAGTGCAGGAAACAATTCTAGGACCCGAAAATATGATAAATATAATATTTTTTCTGTGGGCGATAATAGGGAGCATTGGGCGATAATGTAAGAAAGTTGTAATTTTCGCTTTAAAAGAGCAGGAATCAATTCTATGACCCGAAAATATGATAAATGTGATATTTTTCGTGTGGGCGATAATAGGGAATATTGGGCGATAATGCAAGAAAGTTGTAATTTTCGCTTTAAAAGTGCAGGAATCAATTCTGTGACCCGAAAATATGATCAATGTGATATTTTACGGGTGGGCGATAACAGGGAATATTGGGCGATAAAGCAAGAAAGTTGTAATTTTCGCTTTAAAAGTGCAGGAAACAATTCTAGGACCCGAAAATATGATAAATATAATATTTTTCGTGTGGGCGATAATAGGGAACATTGGGCGATAATGTAAGAAAGTTGTAATTTTCGCTTTAAAAGAGCAGGAATCAATTCTATGACCCGAAAATATGATAAATATGATATTTTTCGGATGGGCGATAATAGGGAATATTGGGCGATAATGCAAGAAAGTTGTAATTTTCGCTTTAAAAGTGCAGGGATCAATTATATGTCCCGAAAATATGAAAAATATGATATTTTTTGGATGGGCGATAATAGGGAACATTGGGCGATAATGCAAGAAAGTTGTAATTTTCGCTTTAAAAGTGCAGGAATCGATTCTATGACCCGAAAATATGATAAATGTGATATTTTTCGTGTGGGCGATAATAGGGAGCATTGGGCGATAATGCAAGAAAGTTGTAATTTTCGCTTTTAAAGTGCAGGAATCAATTCTGTGACCCGAAAATATGATCAATGTGATGTTTTACGGGTGGGCGATAACAGGGAATATTGGGCGATAAAGCAAGAAAGTTGTAATTTTCGCTTTAAAAGTGCAGGAAACAATTCTAGGACCCGAAAATATCATAAATATAATATTTTTCGTGTGGGCGATAATAGGTAACATTGGGCGATAATGTAAGAAAGTTGTAATTTTCGCTTTAAAAGTGCAGGAATCAATTCTATAACCCGAAAATATGATAAATGTGATATTTTTCGGATGGGCGATAATAGGTAACATTGGGCGATAATGCAAGAAAGTTGTAATTTTCGCTTTAAAAGTGCAGGAATCAATTCTATGACCCGAAAATATGATAAATGTGATATTTTTCGGGTGGGCGATAATAGGAAATATTGGGCGATAATGTAAGAAAATTGTAATTTTCGCTTTAAAAGTGCAGGAATCAATTCTGTGACCCGAAAATATGATAAATAAGATATTTTTCGGATGGTCGATAATAGGGAACATTGGGCGATAGTGCAAGAAAGTTGTAATTTTCGCTTTAAAAGTGCAGGAATCAATTCTGTGACCCGAAAATATGATCAGTGTGATATTTTACGGGTGGGCGATAACAGGGAATATTGGGCGATAAAGCAAGAAAGTTGTAATTTTCGCTTTAAAAGTGCAGGAAACAATTCTAGGACCCGAAAATATGATAAATATAATATTTTTCGTGTGGGCGATAATAGGGAGCATTGGGCGATAATGTAAGAAAGTTGTAATTTTCGCTTTAAAAGAGCAGGAATCAATTCTATGACCCGAAAATATGATAAATGTGATATTTTTCGTGTGGGCGATAATAGGGAACATTTTGCGATAATGCAAGAAAGTTGTAATTTTCGCTTTAAAAGTGCAGGAATCAATTCTGTGACCCGAAAATATGATCAATGTGATATTTTACGGGTGGGCGATAACAGGGAATATTGGGCGATAAAGCAAGAAAGTTGTAATTTTCGCTTTAAAAGTGCAGGAAACAATTCTAGGACCCGAAAATATCATAAATATAATATTTTTCGTGTGGGCGATAATAGGTAACATTGGGCGATAATGTAAGAAAGTTGTAATTTTCGCTTTAAAAGAGCAGGAATCAATTCTATAACCCGAAAATATGATGAATGTGATATTTTTCGGATGGGCGATAATAGGGAATATTGGGCGATAATGCAAGAAAGTTGTAATTTTCGCTTTAAAAGTGCAGGGATCAATTATATGTCCCGAAAATATGAAAAATATGATATTTTTTGGATGGGCGATAATAGGGAACATTGGGCGATAATGCAAGAAAGTTGTAATTTTCGCTTTAAAAGTGCAGGAATCAATTCTGTGACCCGAAAATATGATCAATGTGATGTTTTACGGGTGGGCGATAACAGGGAATATTGGGCGATAAAGCAAGAAAGTTGTAATTTTCGCTTTAAAAGTGCAGGAAACAATTCTAGGACCCGAAAATATGATAAATATAATATTTTTCGTGTGGGCGATAATAGGGAACATTGGGCGATAATGTAAGAAAGTTGTAATTTTCGCTTTAAAAGAGCAGGAATCAATTCTATAACCCGAAAATATGATAAATATGATATTTTTCGGATGGGCGATAATAGGGAATATTGGGCGATAATGCAAGAAAGTTGTATTTTTCGCTTTAAAAGTGCAGGGATCAATTATATGTCCCAAAAATATGAAAAATGTGATATTTTTTGGATGGGCGATAATAGGGAACATTGGGCGATAATGCAAGAAAGTTGTAATTTTCGCTTTAAAAGTGCAGGAATCAATTCTATGACCCGAAAATATGATAAATGTGATATTTTTCGTGTGGGCGATAATAGGGAGCATTGGGCGATAATGCAAGAAAGTTGTAATTTTCGCTTTTAAAGTGCAGGAATCAATTCTGTGACCCGAAAATATGATCAATGTGATATTTGACGGGTGGGCGATAACAGGGAATATTGGGCGATAAAGCAAGAAAGTTGTAATTTTCGCTTTAAAAGTGCAGGAAACAATTCTAGGACCCGAAAATATCATAAATATAATATTTTTCGTGTGGGCGATAATAGGTAACATTGGGCGATAATGTAAGAAAGTTGTAATTTTAGCTTTAAAAGAGCAGGAATCAATTCTATAACCCGAAAATATGATGAATGTGATATTTTTCGGATGGGCGATAACAGGGAACATTGGGCGATAATGCAAGAAAATTGTAATTTTCGCTTTAAAAGTGCAGGAATCAATTCTATGACCCGAAAATATGATAAATGTGATATTTTTCGGGTGGGCGATAACAGGGAATATTGGGCGATAATGTAAGAAAATTGTAATTTTCGCTTTAAAAGTGCAGGAATCAATTCTGTGACCCGAAAATATCATAAATATGATATTTTTCGGATGGTCGATAATAGGGAACATTGGGCGATAATGCAAGAAAGTTGTAATTTTCGCTTTAAAAGTGCAGGGATCAATTATATGTCCCGAAAATATGAAAAATATGATATTTTTTGGATGGGCGATAATAGGGAATATTGGGCGATAATGCAAGAAAGTTGTAATTTTCGCTTTAAAAGTGCAGGAATCGATTCTATGACCCGAAAATATGATAAATGTGATATTTTTCGTGTGGGCGATAATAGGGAGCATTGGGCGATAATGCAAGAAAGTTGTAATTTTCGCTTTTAAAGTGCAGGAATCAATTCTGTGACCCGAAAATATGATCAATGTGCTGTTTTACGGGTGGGCGATAACAGGGAATATTGGGCGATAAAGCAAGAAAGTTGTAATTTTCGCTTTAAAAGTGCAGGAAACAATTCTAGGACCCGAAAATATCATAAATATAATATTTTTCGTGTGGGCGATAATAGGTAACATTGGGCGATAATGTAAGAAAGTTGTAATTTTCGCTTTAAAAGAGCAGGAATCAATTCTATAACCCGAAAATATGATAAATGTGATATTTTTCGGATGGGCGATAATAGGGAACATTGGGCGATAATGCAAGAAAGTTGTAATTTTCGCTTTAAAAGTGCAGGAATCAATTCTATGACCCGAAAATATGATAAATGTGATATTTTTCGGGTGGGCGATAATAGGAAATATTGGGCGATAATGTAAGAAAATTGTAATTTTCGCTTTAAAAGTGCAGGAATCAATTCTGTGACCCGAAAATATGATAAATAAGATATTTTTCGGATGGTCGATAATAGGGAACATTGGGCGATAGTGCAAGAAAGTTGTAATTTTCGCTTTAAAAGTGCAGGAATCAATTCTGTGACCCGAAAATATGATCAGTGTGATATTTTACGGGTGGGCGATAACAGGGAATATGGGCGATAAAGCAAGAAAGTTGTAATTTTCGCTTTAAAAGTGCAGGAAACAATTCTAGGACCCGAAAATATGATAAATATAATATTTTTCGTGTGGGCGATAATAGGGAGCATTGGGCGATAATGTAAGAAAGTTGTAATTTTCGCTTTAAAAGAGCAGGAATCAATTCTATGACCCGAAAATATGATAAATGTGATATTTTTCGTGTGGGCGATAATAGGGAACATTTTGCGATAATGCAAGAAAGCTGAATTTTCGCTTTAAAAGTGCAGGAATCAATTCTGTGACCCGAAAATATGATCAATGTGATATTTTACGGGTGGGCGATAACAGGGAATATTGGGCGATAAAGCAAGAAAGTTGTAATTTTCGCTTTAAAAGTGCAGGAAACAATTCTAGGACCCGAAAATATGATAAATATAATATTTTTCGTGTGGGCGATAATAGGGAACATTGGGCGATAATGTAAGAAAGTTGTAATTTTCGCTTTAAAAGAGCAGGAATCAATTCTATAACCCGAAAATATGATAAATATGATATTTTTCGGATGAGCGATAATAGGGAATATTGGGCGATAATGCAAGAAAGTTGTAATTTTCGCTTTAAAAGTGCAGGGATCAATTATATGTCCCGAAAATATGAAAAATATGATATTTTTTGGATGGGCGATAATAGGGAACATTGGGCGATAATGCAAGAAAGTTGTAATTTTCGCTTTAAAAGTGCAGGAATCAATTCTGTGACCCGAAAATATGATCAATGTGATGTTTTACGGGTGGGCGATAACAGGGAATATTGGGCGATAAAACAAGAAAGTTGTAATTTTCGCTTTAAAAGTGCAGGAAACAA
This sequence comes from Protula sp. h YS-2021, assembly GCA_949752745.1. Lineage (NCBI taxonomy): Eukaryota > Metazoa > Annelida > Polychaeta > Sabellida > Serpulidae > Protula > Protula sp. h YS-2021. Next base: position 23,648,640 of record OX457024.1, read on the forward strand.
TTCTAGGACCCGAAAATATGATAAATATAATATTTTTCGTGTGGGCGATAATAGGGAACATTGGGCGATAATGTAAGAAAGTTGTAATTTTCGCTTTAAAAGAGCAGGAATCAATTCTATAACCCGAAAATATGATAAATATGATATTTTTCGGATGGGCGATAATAGGGAATATTGGGCGATAATGCAAGAAAGTTGTATTTTTCGCTTTAAAAGTGCAGGGATCAATTATATGTCCCAAAAATATGAAAAATGTGATATTTTTTGGATGGGCGATAATAGGGAACATTGGGCGATAATGCAAGAAAATTGTAATTTTCGCTTTAAAAGTGCAGGAATCAATTCTATGACCCGAAAATGTGATAAATGTGATATTTTTCGTGTGGGCGATAATAGGGAGCATTGGGCGATAATGCAAGAAAGTTGTAATTTTCGCTTTTAAAGTGCAGGAATCAATTCTGTGACCCGAAAATATGATCAATGTGATATTTTACGGGTGGGCGATAACAGGGAATATTGGGCGATAAAGCAAGAAAGTTGTAATTTTCGCTTTAAAAGTGCAGGAAACAATTCTAGGACCCGAAAATATCATAAATATAATATTTTTCGTGTGGGCGATAATAGGTAACATTGGGCGATAATGTAAGAAAGTTGTAATTTTCGCTTTAAAAGAGCAGGAATCAATTCTATAACCCGAAAATATGATGAATGTGATATTTTTCGGATGGGCGATAATAGGGAACATTGGGCGATAATGCAAGAAAATTGTAATTTTCGCTTTAAAAGTGCAGGAATCAATTCTATGACCCGAAAATATGATAAATGTGATATTTTTCGGGTGGGCGATAATAGGGAATATTGGGCGATAATGTAAGAAAATTGTAATTTTCGCTTTAAAAGTGCAGGAATCAATTCTGTGACCCGAAAATATGATAAATATGATATTTTTCGGATGGTCGATAATAGGGAACATTGGGCGATAGTGCAAGAAAGTTTTAATTTTCGCTTTAAAAGTGCAGGAAACAATTCTAGGACCCGAAAATATGATAAATGTGATATTTTTCGTGTGGGCGATAATAGGGAACATTGGGCGATAATGTAAGAAAGTTGTGATTTTCGCTTTAAAAGTGCAATAATCAATTCTATGACCCGAAAATATGATAAATATGATATTTTTCGTGTCGGCGATAATAGGGAACATTGGGCGATAATGCAAGAAAGTTGTAATTTTCGCTTTAAAAGTGCAGGAATCAATTCTATGACCCGAAAATATGATAAATGTGATATTTTTCGGGTGGGCGATAATAGGGAATATTGGGCGATAATGCAAGAAAGTTGTAATTTTCGCTTTAAAAGTGCAGGAAACAATTCTAGGACCCGAAAATATGATAAATATAATATTTTTCGGGTGGGCGATAATAGGGAACATTGGGCGATAATGTACGAATGTTGTGACCCGCGCATCAAGACAACCTAAGGAAACTTGTGCACTTGTCCAAAATAAGTACGAAAGTAAAATAAACATGCGCATTGGTCTGGAATAAGAACCGCGCATTAATCTTTATTAAGTTAAATAAACATGTGCACTGTTCCAAAATGAGAGCCGCGCATCAACGCAAATTAAATAAACATGCGCACTTGTCTGAATTAGAACCGCGCATCGAGGCAAGTTACATAAATATGCGCACTGGTCCGAAATGCGAGCGTTGTTTGAAGGTATCTATGGCAATCTATCCAGTCTACCAGATATACAAAAAATCTGTTCCCAATTTTTCTTGGAAAGAAATCTTTGTATGCATTTATCGGTCTATGTTCTGGTCCGGTGCTAAATTAATTATTGAGCTAGCTCTTTGCCGTCTCATCTTTTGAAGCTTGATATTTCAGGGAAATTCCTTCGCTCATGCACGCTGGAATGGGTCTTATTGCTTTTCGTAAGCTGGGACTTTGTCCTTGGACAAACTTGTTTATTTTTTATCCGATTCGTACCAAATTTTTAACACGAGTTTTTAACCTTCTACTGCATTAGGAATTTTTTTATTTTTTGGTTTATACCATTTTTGGCGATTTTATTGCCAATTTGGGCAGAATACGAAAAAACCTATCTAGTCCCTCACTTTTCATCGGAAGATATCGAAATTTTTCATGAAGAAACTAGAAGTAAGAGGTGAAAAAAGTACTTTTTTCGATTTTTGAATTTCGCCTTATTTTTGAATCTACTGAGCTTCAAAGTTTGCAACTTCTAAAAATTGGCAAATTTCCATTTTTTTTCTTAACAAAGTAGTTAAAGTGGAATATCTTTTTTATTTTTCATCCGATTCGTACCAAATTTTAAACGCGAGTTTTTAACCTTCTACTGCATTAGGAATTTTTTTTTATTTTTTGGTTTAAACCATTTTTAGCGATTTTATTGCCAATTTGGGCAAAATACGAAAAAATCTATCTAGTCCCTCATTTTTCATCGGAAGATTCCGAAATTTGTTATGAAGAAACTAGAACTAAGGGGTGAAAAAAGTACATTTTTCGATTTTTGAATTTCGCCTTATTTTTGAATCTACTGAGCTTCAAAGTTTGCAGCTTTTAAAAAATTGGAAATTTCCATTTTTCTTCTTAAAAAAGCAAAGTTTCAATTTGCAGAGGGGCACAATATGTTACATGCAAGTACTTTTGGTTGGAATTTTCAGTAATTTTGTTGTCAGTAGGTCATTTCTATGATATTTTCAAGTGGGCGATAATAGGGACCATTGGGCGATAAAGCAAGAAAGTTGTAATTTTCGCTTTAAAAGTGCAGGGATCAATTCTATGTCCCGAAAATATGATATTTTTTGGATGGGCGATAATAGGGAATATTGGTCGATACTGCAAGAAAGTTGTAATTTTCGCTTTAAATGTGCAGGAAACAATTCTAGGACCCGAAAATATGATAAATATAATATTTTTCGGGTGGGCGATAATAGGGAACATTTTGCGATAATGCAAGAAAGTTGTAATTTTCGCTTTAAAAGAGTAGGAATCAATTCTATGACCCGAAAATATGATAAATATGATATTTTTCGTGTGGGCGATAATAGGGAGCATTGGGCGATAATGCAAGAAAGTTGTAATATTCGCTTTAAAAGTGCAGGGATCAATTCTATGACCCGAAAATATGATAAATGTGATATTTTTCGGGTGGGCGATAATAGGGAATATTGGGCGATAATGTAAGAAAATTGTAATTTTCGCTTTAAAAGTGCAGGAATCAATTCTATGACCCGAAAATATGCTAAATGTGATATTTTTCGTGTGGTCAATAATAGGGAACATTGGGCGATAATGCAAAAAAGTTGTAATTTTCGCTTTAAAAGTGCAGGAATCAATTCTGTGACCCGAAAATATGATCAATGTGATATTTTACGGGTTGGCGATAACAGGGAATATTGGGCGATAAAGCAAGAAAGTTGTAATTTTCGCTTTAAAAGTGCAGGAAACAATTCTAGGACCCGAAAATATGATAAATATAATATTTTTCGTGTTGGCGATAATAGGGAATATTGGGCGATAATGTAAAGAAGTTGTAATTTTCGCTTTAAAAGAGCAGGAATCAATTCTATATCCCGAAAATATGATAAATATGATAGTTTTCGGATGGGCGATAATAGGGAATATTGGGCGATAATGCAAGAAAGTTGTAATTTTCGCTTTAAATGTGCAGGGATCAATTCTATGTCCCGAAAATATGATGAATATGATATTTTTTGGATGGGCGATAATAGGGAACATTGGGCGATAATGCAAGAGAGTTGTAATTTTTCGCTTTAAAAGTGCAGGAATCAATTCTATGACCCGAAAATATGATAAATGTGATATTTTTCGTGTGGGCGATAATAGGGAATATTGGGCGATAATGCAAGAAAGTTGTAATTTTCGCTTTAAAAGTGCTGGAATCAATTCTGTGACCCGAAAATATGATCAATGTGATATTTTACGGGTGGGCGATGACAGGGAATATTGGGCGATAAAGCAAGAAAGTTGTAATTTACGCTTTAAAAGAGCAGGAATCAATTCTATGACCCGAAAATATGATAAATGTGATATCTTTCGGATGGGCGATAATAGGGAATATTGGGCGATAATACAAGAAAGTTGTAATTTTCGCTTTAAAAGTGCAGGAATCAATTCTATGACCCGAAAATATGATAAATGTGATATTTTTCGTGTGGGCGATAATAGGGAACATTGGGCGATAATGCAAAAAAGTTGTAATTTTCGCTTTAAAAGTGCAGGAATCAATTCTGTGACCCGAAAATATGATCAATGTGATATTTTACGGGTGGGCGATAACAGGGAATATTGGGCGATAAAGCAAGAAAGTTGTAATTTTCGCTTTAAAAGTGCAGGAATCAATTCTAGGACCCGAAAATATGATAAATATAATATTTTTCGTGTGGGCGATAATAGGGAATATTGGGCGATAATGTAAGAAATTTGTAATTTTCGCTTTAAAAGAGCAGGAATCAATTCTATATCCCGAAAATATGATAAATATGATAGTCTTCGGATGGGCGATAATAGGGAATATTCGGCGATAATGCAAGAAAGTTGTAATTTTCGCTTTAAATGTGCAGGGATCAATTCTATGTCCCGAAAATATGATGAATATGATATTTTTTGGATGGGCGATAATAGGGAACATTGGGCGATAATGCAAGAGAGTTGTAATTTTCGCTTTAAAAGTGCAGGAATCAATTCTATGACCCGAAAATATGATAAATGTGATATTTTTCGTGTGGGCGATAATAGGGAATATTGGGCGATAATGCAAGAAAGTTGTAATTTTCGCTTTAAAAGTGCAGGAATCAATTCTGTGACCCGAAAATATGATCAATGTGATATTTTACGGGTGGGCGATGACAGGGAATATTGGGCGATAAAGCAAGAAAGTTGTAATTTACGCTTTAAAAGAGCAGGAATCAATTCTATGTCCCGAAAATATGATAAATGTGAAATTTTTTCGGATGGGCGATAATAGGGAATATTGGGCAATAATACAAGAAAGTTGTAATTTTCGCTTTAAAAGTGCAGGAATCAATTCTATGACCCGAAAATATGATAAATGTGATATTTTTCGGGTGGGCGATAATAGGGAACGTTGGGCGATAGTGCAAGAAAGTTGTAATTTTCGCTTTAAAAGTGCAGGAATCAATTCTATGACCCGAAAATATGATAAATGTGATATTTTTCGGGTGGGCGATAATAGGGAATATTGGGCGATAATGCAAGAAAGTTGTAATTTTCGCTTTAAAAGTGCAGGAATCAATTCTATGACCCGAAAATATGATAAATGTGATATTTTTCGTGTGGGCGATAATAGGGAATATTGGGCGATAATGCAAGAAAGTTGTAATTTTCGCTTTAAAAGTGCAGGAATCAATTCTGTGACCCGAAAATATGATCAATGTGATATTTTACGGGTGGGCGATGACAGGGAATATTGGGCGATAAAGCAAGAAAGTTGTAATTTACGCTTTAAAAGAGCAGGAATCAATTCTATGACTCGAAAATATGATAAATGTGAAATTTTTTCGGATGGGCGATAATAGGGAATATTGGGCGATAATACAAGAAAGTTGTAATTTTCGCTTTAAAAGTGCAGGAATCAATTCTATGACCCGAAAATATGATAAATGTGATATTTTTCGGGTGGGCGATAATAGGGAACGTTGGGCGATAGTGCAAGAAAGTTGTAATTTTCGCTTTAAAAGTGCAGGAATCAATTCTATGACCCGAAAATATGATAAATGTGATATTTTTCGGGTGGGCGATAATAGGGAACGTTGGGCGATAGTGCAAGAAAGTTGTAATTTTCGCTTTAAAAGTGCAGGAATCAATTCTATGACCCGAAAATATGATAAATGTGATATTTTTCGGGTGGGCGATAATAGGGAATATTGGGCGATAATGCAAGAAAGTTGTAATTTTCGCTTTAAAAGAGCAGGAATCAATTCTATGACCCGAAAATATGATAAATATGATATTTTTCGTGTGGGCGATAATAGGGAGCATTGGGCGATAATGCAAGAAAGTTGTAATTTTCGCTTTAAAAGTGCAGGGATCAATTCTATGACCCGAAAATATGATAAATGTGATATTTTTCGGGTGGGCGATAATAGGGAATATTGGGCGATAATGTAAGAAAATTGTAATTTTCGCTTTAAAAGTGCAGGAATCAATTCTATGACCCGAAAATATGCTAAATGTGATATTTTTCGTGTGGTCAATAATAGGGAACATTGGGCGATAATGCAAAAAAGTTGTAATTTTCGTTTTAAAAGTGCAGGAATCAATTCTGTGACCCGAAAATATGATCAATGTGATATTTTACGGGTTGGCGATAACAGGGAATATTGGGCGATAAAGCAAGAAAGTTGTAATTTTCGCTTTAAAAGTGCAGGAAACAATTCTAGGCCCCGAAAATATGATAAATATAATATTTCTCGTGTGGGCGATAATAGGGAATATTGGGCGATAATGTAAAGAAGTTGTAATTTTCGCTTTAAAAGAGCAGGAATCAATTCTATATCCCGAAAATATGATAAATATGATAGTTTTCGGATGGGCGATAATAGGGAATATTGGGCGATAATGCAAGAAAGTTGTAATTTTCGCTTTAAATGTGCAGGGATCAATTCTATGTCCCGAAAATATGATGAATATGATATTTTTTGGATGGGCGATAATAGGGAACATTGGGCGATAATGCAAGAAAGTTGTAATTTTCGCTTTAAAAGTGCAGGAATCAATTCTATGACCCGAAAATATGATAAATGTGATATTTTTCGTGTGGGCGATAATAGGGAATATTGGGCGATAATGCAAGAAAGTTGTAATTTTCGCTTTAAAAGTGCAGGAATCAATTCTGTGACCCGAAAATATGATCAATGTGATATTTTACGGGTGGGCGATGACAGGGAATATTGGGCGATAAAGCAAGAAAGTTGTAATTTACGCTTTAAAAGAGCAGGAATCAATTCTATGACCCGAAAATATGAGAAATGTGATATCTTTCGGATGGGCGATAATAGGGAATATTGGGCGATAATACAAGAAAGTTGTAATTTTCGCTTTAAAAGTGCAGGAATCAATTCTATGACCCGAAAATATGATAAATGTGATATTTTTCGTGTGGGCGATAATAGGGAACATTGGGCGATAATGCAAAAAAGTTGTAATTTTCGCTTTAAAAGTGCAGGAATCAATTCTGTGACCCGAAAATATGATCAATGTGATATTTTACGGGTGGGCGATGACAGGGAATATTGGGCGATAAAGCAAGAAAGTTGTAATTTACGCTTTAAAAGAGCAGGAATCAATTCTATGACCCGAAAATATGATAAATGTGATATCTTTCGGATGGGCGATAATAGGGAATATTGGGCGATAATACAAGAAAGTTGTAATTTTCGCTTTAAAAGTGCAGGAATCAATTCTATGACCCGAAAATATGATAAATGTGATATTTTTCGTGTGGGCGATAATAGGGAACATTGGGCGATAATGCAAAAAAGTTGTAATTTTCGCTTTAAAAGTGCAGGAATCAATTCTGTGACCCGAAAATATGATCAATGTGATATTTTACGGGTGGGCGATAACAGGGAATATTGGGCGATAAAGCAAGAAAGTTGTAATTTTCGCTTTAAAAGTGCAGGAAACAATTCTAGGACCCGAAAATATGATAAATATAATATTTTTCGTGTGGGCGATAATAGGGAATATTGGGCGATAATGTAAGAAATTTGTAATTTTCGCTTTAAAAGAGCAGGAATCAATTCTATATCCCGAAAATATGATAAATATGATAGTCTTCGGATGGGCGATAATAGGGAATATTCGGCGATAATGCAAGAAAGTTGTAATTTTCGCTTTAAATGTGCAGGGATCAATTCTATGTCCCGAAAATATGATGAATATGATATTTTTTGGATGGGCGATAATAGGGAACATTGGGCGATAATGCAAGAGAGTTGTAATTTTCGCTTTAAAAGTGCAGGAATCAATTCTATGACCCGAAAATATGATAAATGTGATATTTTTCGTGTGGGCGATAATAGGGAATATTGGGCGATAATGCAAGAAAGTTGTAATTTTCGCTTTAAAAGTGCAGGAATCAATTCTGTGACCCGAAAATATGATCAATGTGATATTTTACGGGTGGGCGATGACAGGGAATATTGGGCGATAAAGCAAGAAAGTTGTAATTTACGCTTTAAAAGAGCAGGAATCAATTCTATGTCCCGAAAATATGATAAATGTGAAATTTTTTCGGATGGGCGATAATAGGGAATATTGGGCAATAATACAAGAAAGTTGTAATTTTCGCTTTAAAAGTGCAGGAATCAATTCTATGACCCGAAAATATGATAAATGTGATATTTTTCGGGTGGGCGATAATAGGGAACGTTGGGCGATAGTGCAAGAAAGTTGTAATTTTCGCTTTAAAAGTGCAGGAATCAATTCTATGACCCGAAAATATGATAAATGTGATATTTTTCGGGTGGGCGATAATAGGGAATATTGGGCGATAATGCAAGAAAGTTGTAATTTTCGCTTTAAAAGTGCAGGAATCAATTCTATGACCCGAAAATATGATAAATGTGATATTTTTCGTGTGGGCGATAATAGGGAATATTGGGCGATAATGCAAGAAAGTTGTAATTTTCGCTTTAAAAGTGCAGGAATCAATTCTGTGACCCGAAAATATGATCAATGTGATATTTTACGGGTGGGCGATGACAGGGAATATTGGGCGATAAAGCAAGAAAGTTGTAATTTACGCTTTAAAAGAGCAGGAATCAATTCTATGACCCGAAAATATGATAAATGTGAAATTTTTTCGGATGGGCGATAATAGGGAATATTGGGCGATAATACAAGAAAGTTGTAATTTTCGCTTTAAAAGTGCAGGAATCAATTCTATGACCCGAAAATATGATAAATGTGATATTTTTCGGGTGGGCGATAATAGGGAACGTTGGGCGATAGTGCAAGAAAGTTGTAATTTTCGCTTTAAAAGTGCAGGAATCAATTCTATGACCCGAAAATATGATAAATGTGATATTTTTCGGGTGGGCGATAATAGGGAATATTGGGCGATAATGCAAGAAAGTTGTAATTTTCGCTTTAAAAGTGCAGGAAACAATTCTAGGACCCGAAAATATGATAAATATAATATTTTTCGGGTGGGCGATAATAGGGAACATTTTGCGATAATGCAAGAAAGTTGTAATTTTCGCTTTAAAAGAGCAGGAATCAATTCTATGACCCGAAAATATGATAAATATGATATTTTTCGTGTGGGCGATAATAGGGAGCATTGGGCGATAATGCAAGAAAGTTGTAATTTTCGCTTTAAAAGTGCAGGGATCAATTCTATGACCCGAAAATATGATAAATGTGATATTTTTCGGGTGGGCGATAATAGGGAATATTGGGCGATAATGTAAGAAAATTGTAATTTTCGCTTTAAAAGTGCAGGAATCAATTCTATGACCCGAAAATATGCTAAATGTGATATTTTTCGTGTGGTCAATAATAGGGAACATTGGGCGATAATGCAAAAAAGTTGTAATTTTCGCTTTAAAAGTGCAGGAATCAATTCTGTGACCCGAAAATATGATCAATGTGATATTTTACGGGTTGGCGATAACAGGGAATATTGGGCGATAAAGCAAGAAAGTTGTAATTTTCGCTTTAAAAGTGCAGGAAACAATTCTAGGCCCCGAAAATATGATAAATATAATATTTCTCGTGTGGGCGATAATAGGGAATATTGGGCGATAATGTAAAGAAGTTGTAATTTTCGCTTTAAAAGAGCAGGAATCAATTCTATATCCCGAAAATATGATAAATATGATAGTTTTCGGATGGGCGATAATAGGGAATATTGGGCGATAATGCAAGAAAGTTGTAATTTTCGCTTTAAATGTGCAGGGATCAATTCTATGTCCCGAAAATATGATGAATATGATATTTTTTGGATGGGCGATAATAGGGAACATTGGGCGATAATGCAAGAAAGTTGTAATTTTCGCTTTAAAAGTGCAGGAATCAATTCTATGACCCGAAAATATGATAAATGTGATATTTTTCGTGTTGGCGATAATAGGGAATATTGGGCGATAATGCAAGAAAGTTGTAATTTTCGCTTTAAAAGTGCAGGAATCAATTCTGTGACCCGAAAATATGATCAATGTGATATTTTACGGGTGGGCGATGACAGGGAATATTGGGCGATAAAGCAAGAAAGTTGTAATTTACGCTTTAAAAGAGCAGGAATCAATTCTATGACCCGAAAATATGAGAAATGTGATATCTTTCGGATGGGCGATAATAGGGAATATTGGGCGATAATACAAGAAAGTTGTAATTTTCGCTTTAAAAGTGCAGGAATCAATTCTATGACCCGAAAATATGATAAATGTGATATTTTTCGTGTGGGCGATAATAGGGAACATTGGGCGATAATGCAAAAAAGTTGTAATTTTCGCTTTAAAAGTGCAGGAATCAATTCTGTGACCCGAAAATATGATCAATGTGATATTTTACGGTTGGGCGATAACAGGGAATATTGGGCGATAAAGCAAGAAAGTTGTAATTTTCGCTTTAAAAGTGCAGGAAACAATTCTAGGACCCGAAAATATGATAAATATAATATTTTTCGTGTGGGCGATAATAGGGAATATTGGGCGATAATGTAAGAAAGTTGTAATTTTCGCTTTAAAAGAGCAGGAATCAATTCTATATCCCGAAAATATGATAAATATGATAGTTTTCGGATGGGCGATAATAGGGAATATTCGGCGATAATGCAAGAAAGTTGTAATTTTCGCTTTAAATGTGCAGGGATCAATTCTATGTCCCGAAAATATGATGAATATGATATTTTTTGGATGGGCGATAATAGGGAACATTGGGCGATAATGCAAGAGAGTTGTAATTTTCGCTTTAAAAGTGCAGGAATCAATTCTATGACCCGAAAATATGATAAATGTGATATTTTTCGTGTGGGCGATAATAGGGAATATTGGGCGATAATGCAAGAAAGTTGTAATTTTCGCTTTAAAAGTGCAGGAATCAATTCTGTGACCCGAAAATATGATCAATGTGATATTTTACGGGTGGGCGATGACAGGGAATATTGGGCGATAAAGCAAGAAAGTTGTAATTTACGCTTTAAAAGAGCAGGAATCAATTCTATGTCCCGAAAATATGATAAATGTGAAATTTTTTCGGATGGGCGATAATAGGGAATATTGGGCAATAATACAAGAAAGTTGTAATTTTCGCTTTAAAAGTGCAGGAATCAATTCTGTGACCCGAAAATATGATAAATGTGATATTTTTCGGGTGGGCGATAATAGGGAACGTTGGGCGATAGTGCAAGAAAGTTGTAATTTTCGCTTTAAAAGTGCAGGAATCAATTCTATGACCCGAAAATATGATAAATGTGATATTTTTCGGGTGGGCGATAATAGGGAATATTGGGCGATAATGCAAGAAAGTTGTAATTTTCGCTTTAAAAGTGCAGGAAACAATTCTAGGACCCGAAAATATGATAAATATAATATTTTTCGGGTGGGCGATAATAGGGAACATTATGCGATAATGCAAGAAAGTTGTAATTTTCGCTTTAAAAGAGCAGGAATCAATTCTATGACCCGAAAATATGATAAATATGATATTTTTCGTGTGGGCGATAATAGGGAATATTCGGCGATAATGCAAGAAAGTTGTAATTTTCGCTTTAAAAGTGCAGGGATCAATTCTATGACCCGAAAATATGATAAATATAATATTTCTCGTGTGGGCGATAATAGGGAATATTGGGCGATAATGTAAAGAAGTTGTAATTTTCGCTTTAAAAGAGCAGGAATCAATTCTATATCCCGAAAATATGATAAATATGATAGTTTTCGGATGGGCGATAATAGGGAATATTGGGCGATAATGCAAGAAAGTTGTAATTTTCGCTTTAAATGTGCAGGGATCAATTCTATGTCCCGAAAATATGATGAATATGATATTTTTTGGATGGGCGATAATAGGGAACATTGGGCGATAATGCAAGAGAGTTGTAATTTTCGCTTTAAAAGTGCAGGAATCAATTCTATGACCCGAAAATATGATAAATGTGATATTTTTCGTGTGGGCGATAATAGGGAATATTGGGCGATAATGCAAGAAAGTTGTAATTTTCGCTTTAAAAGTGCAGGAATCAATTCTGTGACCCGAAAATATGATCAATGTGATATTTTACGGGTGGGCGATGACAGGGAATATTGGGCGATAAAGCAAGAAAGTTGTAATTTACGCTTTAAAAGAGCAGGAATCAATTCTATGACCCGAAAATATGAGAAATGTGATATCTTTCGGATGGGCGATAATAGGGAATATTGGGCGACAATACAAGAAAGTTGTAATTTTCGCTTTAAAAGTGCAGGAATCAATTCTATGACCCGAAAATATGATAAATGTGATATTTTTCGTGTGGGCGATAATAGGGAACATTGGGCGATAATGCAAAAAAGTTGTAATTTTCGCTTTAAAAGTGCAGGAATCAATTCTGTGACCCAAAAATATGATCAATGTGATATTTTACGGTTGGGCGATAACAGGGAATATTGGGCGATAAAGCAAGAAAGTTGTAATTTTCGCTTTAAAAGTGCAGGAAACAATTCTAGGACCCGAAAATATGATAAATATAATATTTTTCGTGTGGGCGATAATAGGGAATATTGGGCGATAATGTAAGAAAGTTGTAATTTTCGCTTTAAAAGAGCAGGAATCAATTCTATATCCCGAAAATATGATAAATATGATAGTTTTCGGATGGGCGATAATAGGGAATATTCGGCGATAATGCAAGAAAGTTGTAATTTTCGCTTTAAATGTGCAGGGATCAATTCTATGTCCCGAAAATATGATGAATATGATATTTTTTGGATGGGCGATAATAGGGAACATTGGGCGATAATGCAAGAGAGTTGTAATTTTCGCTTTAAAAGTGCAGGAATCAATTCTATGACCCGAAAATATGATAAATGTGATATTTTTCGTGTGGGCGATAATAGGGAATATTGGGCGATAATGCAAGAAAGTTGTAATTTTCGCTTTAAAAGTGCAGGAATCAATTCTGTGACCCGAAAATATGATCAATGTGATATTTTACGGGTGGGCGATGACAGGGAATATTGGGCGATAAAGCAAGAAAGTTGTAATTTACGCTTTAAAAGAGCAGGAATCAATTCTATGTCCCGAAAATATGATAAATGTGAAATTTTTTCGGATGGGCGATAATAGGGAATATTGGGCAATAATACAAGAAAGTTGTAATTTTCGCTTTAAAAGTGCAGGAATCAATTCTATGACCCGAAAATATGATAAATGTGATATTTTTCGGGTGGGCGATAATAGGGAACGTTGGGCGATAGTGCAAGAAAGTTGTAATTTTCGCTTTAAAAGTGCAGGAATCAATTCTATGACCCGAAAATATGATAAATGTGATATTTTTCGGGTGGGCGATAATAGGGAATATTGGGCGATAATGCAAGAAAGTTGTAATTTTCGCTTTAAAAGTGCAGGAAACAATTCTAGGACCCGAAGATATGATAAATATAATATTTTTCGGGTGGGCGATAATAGGGAACATTTTGCGATAATGCAAGAAAGTTGTAATTTTCGCTTTAAAAGAGCAGGAATCAATTCTATGACCCGAAAATATGATAAATATGATATTTTTCGTGTGGGCGATAATAGGGAGCATTGGGCGATAATGCAAGAAAGTTGTAATTTTCGCTTTAAAAGTGCAGGGATCAATTCTATGACCCGAAAATATGATAAATGTGATATTTTTCGGGTGGGCGATAATAGGGAATATTGGGCGATAATGTAAGAAAATTGTAATTTTCGCTTTAAAAGTGCAGGAATCAATTCTATGACCCGAAAATATGCTAAATGTGATATTTGTCGTGTGGTCAATAATAGGGAACATTGGGCGATAATGCAAAAAAGTTGTAATTTTCGCTTTAAAAGTGCAGGAATCAATTCTGTGACCCGAAAATATGATCAATGTGATATTTTACGGGTGGGCGATGACAGGGAATATTGGGCGATAAAGCAAGAAAGTTGTAATTTACGCTTTAAAAGAGCAGGAATCAATTCTATGACCCGAAAATATGAGAAATGTGATATCTTTCGGATGGGCGATAATAGGGAATATTGGGCGATAATACAAGAAAGTTGTAATTTTCGCTTTAAAAGTGCAGGAATCAATTCTATGACCCGAAAATATGATAAATGTGATATTTTTCGTGTGGGCGATAATAGGGAACATTGGGCGATAATGCAAAAAAGTTGTAATTTTCGCTTTAAAAGTGCAGGAATCAATTCTGTGACCCGAAAATATGATCAATGTGATATTTTACGGGTGGGCGATAACAGGGAATATTGGGCGATAAAGCAAGAAAGTTGTAATTTTCGCTTTAAAAGTGCAGGAAACAATTCTAGGACCCGAAAATATGATAAATATAATATTTTTCGTGTGGGCGATAATAGGGAATATTGGGCGATAATGTAAGAAAGTTGTAATTTTCGCTTTAAAAGAGCAGGAATCAATTCTATATCCCGAAAATATGATAAATATGATAGTTTTCGGATGGGCGATAATAGGGAATATTCGGCGATAATGCAAGAAAGTTGTAATTTTCGCTTTAAATGTGCAGGGATCAATTCTATGTCCCGAAAATATGATGAATATGATATTTTTTGGATGGGCGATAATAGGGAACATTGGGCGATAATGCAAGAGAGTTGTAATTTTCGCTTTAAAAGTGCAGGAATCAATTCTATGACCCGAAAATATGATAAATGTGATATTTTTCGGATGGGCGATAATAGGGAATATTGGGCGATAATGCAAGAAAGTTGTAATTTTCGCTTTAAAAGTGCAGGAATCAATTCTGTGACCCGAAAATATGATCAATGTGATATTTTACGGGTGGGCGATGACAGGGAATATTGGGCGATAAAGCAAGAAAGTTGTAATTTACGCTTTAAAAGAGCAGGAATCAATTCTATGACCCGAAAATATGATAAATGTGAAATTTTTTCGGATGGGCGATAATAGGGAATATTGGGCGATAATACAAGAAAGTTGTAATTTTCGCTTTAAAAGTGCAGGAATCAATTCTATGACCCGAAAATATGATAAATGTGATATTTTTCGGGTGGGCGATAATAGGGAACGTTGGGCGATAGTGCAAGAAATTTGTAATTTTCGCTTTAAAAGTGCAGGAATCAATTCTATGACCCGAAAATATGATAAATGTGATATTTTTCGGGTGGGCGATAATAGGGAATATTGGGCGATAATGCAAGAAAGTTTTAATTTTCGCTTTAAAAGTGCAGGAAACAATTCTAGGACCCGAAAATATGATAAATATAATATTTTTCGGGTGGGCTATAATAGGGAACATTGGGCGATAATGTACG
This sequence comes from Protula sp. h YS-2021, assembly GCA_949752745.1. Lineage (NCBI taxonomy): Eukaryota > Metazoa > Annelida > Polychaeta > Sabellida > Serpulidae > Protula > Protula sp. h YS-2021. The sequence continues at coordinate 23,664,165 of OX457024.1, forward strand.
AAAGTTGTGACCCGCGCATCAAGTCAACCTAAGGAAACTTGTGCACTTGTCCAAAATAAGTACGAAAGTAAAATAAACATGCGCATTGGTCTGGAATAAGAACCGCGCATTTATCTTTATTAAGTTAAATAAACATGTGCACTGTTCCAAAATGAGAGCCGCGCATCAACGCAAATTAAATAAACATGCGCACTTGTCTGAATTAGAACCGCGCATCGAGGCAAGTTACATAAATATGCGCACTGGTCCGAAATGCGAGCGTTGTTTGAAGGTATCTATGGCAAACTATCCATTCTACCAGATATACAAAAAATCTGTTCCCCATTTTTTTGGGAAAGAAATCTTTGTATGCATTTATCGGTCTATGTTCTGGTCCAGTGCTAAATTAATTATTGAGCTAGCTCTTTGCCGTCTCATCTTTTGAAGCTTGATATTTCAGGGAAATTCCTTCGCTCATGCACGCTGGAATGGGTCTTATTGCTTTTCGTAAGCTGGGACTTTGTCCTTGGACAAACTTGTTTTGTTTTTTGCTTCAATTTTACACACCATTCTAAGTTTTACCCATTTTAAGTTTAGTGACAATGGATTGCAAATCCTTTAAATTGAAATACATGAAAGTAATTAAGTAAAACCGGGAGAGAAGCAATTAGTTGGAAATAAAGTGGACTACAAATGGGGGATATTGTAACTGTTCTTGAAATGAAATTGCAATCCGACTATGAGCGGGAGAGAGTGCAATTATTTTTTAAATGAAATTGCAATGGAGTGTTAGTGGGAGATATTGCAATTATTTTTGTCACTGTGTAACCCGACAGACCAATCACACTACGACACGTGCAATTTTCCTGTATAAAAGGAGTAAATTTTTGGTCATGAAATCAGTTCAACAAATCTGGATAAATTTGTTTTTCCTTCTATTTCTTACTTTTTCAACACCCCTTTTCGGTAGTAAACAATTTCCTTATACACGCACACTCTGTTTAGTTCTTGTATTTTACACACCATTTTTCGGTTGTAATAACCAATATATATAAAAGGCCAAAAGGGTATTTAAAAAGTATGGCGAGCTGGCGAGACTTATGGCGAGTTGGTAAGCATTTGGAAAATTATGGAGACTTAGTTTATGGCGAGTTGGTGAATTGTCCTCAACGTGCTTTATGTACCCGGTGTTTAGGATGGAAAACCAAGTATAAAATGGACTGTGAAATGTGGTGTGTAAAACGACCCGTTCTCATTACAAATTAAAGTTAGCTCAACTGTGAATGGCATGAGGTAGCCAATACATGGCGAGTAGTTTTTATATGTCTATCATAAATCGTTCAAATTGTGAAGATTCGTGAGATAATGAACTTTGGGTAATATATATGTTTGGATATTGTGATATTTGATTTTTGTGAGATTCACACTGCTTTCAATAAATTTGGCATTTCGTTGTAGTGCAACGTTTATAATTACTTCGTTTCTACAATAAAACAAGAGTAAATTAAAATAAAATAGTCAACCGAACCTTTAAGTTCTTGGTGCCGACTTAAAAAAATTGGTGCCGAGTTGTCCAAAGTGTGGTGCCGAGCTGTCCAAAAAAAATGGTGCCGAGTTGTCCAAATGGTGCCGAGTTTGTTGGTGCCGAGATGGCAAGGTGCCGAGTTGTCCAAAGACCCTTCAAACAGGGAAAAAATGAGGCAATTGTCAATTGTGGTTATGTGTGAATTTTGCATTTTTATTGAAATTTCTTGGTTTTCCCAATGGTTTCTATAGAAAAAGTACGCCACCTTTCAGTGCCTTTATTTCTCTTATAACATCGGTGACCCCCCTTTTTCTTTTCAATTTTTGAACGTATACCCTGAAAGCATTAAACTGTGAAAGTACGAAGGAAATCTCAATTGTACCTGGGATACCCGCATTTCCCTTTAAATAGAAAGGAAACACAGTACTTAAATCCGTCGTGATTTTTCCCTGTTTAATAGCAACTGTGTCCTACACATGAGGGCGGTGACTCGATGCAGGAAAGTAACGTTTTTATCTATACTACTACCGTTACTATTACTACCACTACTGCTATAGATAATAATAATAATAATAATAATAATAATAATAATAATAATAACAATAATAATAATAATAAGCAGCGGAGAAAATGGGCAGCCTAATTTGAAGTTATGGCAATTGCAGACAAGTGGCATGGAACAGTTCAAAGCGTTCCTGCACGACACCGCCGGTCTGGACTTGTACAGTTTCTGGATCGACTGTGAAAACTTCAAGGACACAATAGAAGACTATGATGACCTTGAGCTTATAATAACAAGAAATAGGTTATACAGGTAGTAAAAATGATATTATTTACTAGTGTAATTCTAAATGAGATGCTTTGGAATAACATAATGCTTTCTGAAGGGCAGACAGATTGAGACTCGGCCTTAAGAACATTTTTTCAGTGCTGTAATATGACGATGTGTCATTTGAAAATTACCTTTATTTGCTTCAGTACAATATAAATATTTTACTATAAAAAAAACCAAGAGCACCTTGACCATTATGCTGTATGTAAGCGAAATCACGCGTCCCCGCGTTTGTGTTTTGTTAGGGACATACAAGACAGATATAAGCTGACGCTGACACGGGAAGCGAAGCACCAGATCCAGCAAGCAGCGCACGACCAAGGCCTCAGTCACACCGTCTTCATACGCACGCAGTACGACGTGCTGAGGCGCCTGAGGACGTACTGGGTCAACCGCTTCCTCATCCACAAAGAGCGCATGGATGAACTCAGGTCAGGCATCATAACGTCTTCTCTATTTTTTTTTATTGTTTATGTTTAGAAGTAAAAAAATTGTTTAGATGCCAGCGAGCTTGAGGATGGTATCGAACCGACTTCTGTAGAAATGTTCGCGGACGAAAAAAAAAAGTTGTCAATTCTTTCTTTCGGTCAGGGACTGTGTTGATCTAATATGTTGTGTTGAAAAATAATAGAATAGGAAAATAGACTTCGTTGTTATAGACTGTGCTGGTTGATATGAGCTGAGTAACACGTTGATAAGTTTGCCTCTGTTATTGTCCGTATCTTGTGTGTCATACTTTAACTGATAACTATGTGTTACCGCGTATTTCTACTTCTAGCGAAGAAGAAATTGACTCGTGAGTGAAATTGGTTGAGTAAGAATTTAGTTAAATTGTAAAATATTTTTTTCCCATTTTCGCTCACATCTAGCTCTGTATGAAGCCAAAGCAGAGATCCTTGTACTGATATCCGATCGGGTGCTCCTGTTATGTGTGGTTTTCCACTTTGTATTTCATTGCATTCTTCCACAGAAATGGCCTCTTTGCAAATTTTCAAATGCATGGATTAAAAAACTTGTTGTAGTAAATTCACTGATCTGACTTGTCAACAAGGTCGTGCCAGGGGTCTGGTCGATTCGGCCCTTTGCCGATTCGGCACTTGACCGATTCGGCCCTTTTTGGATGATTCGGCACCACCTTGGACGATTCGGCCCTTTACCGTTTCAGCGCTTTTTGGTGGATTCGGCACCATGTTTTGTTATTATTATTCATTTTTAGAACCGCTTCAAAACTACTTTTATGCAGTCCACATTTTACACACCACATTTTACACACCATAAAAACATCCTTTTCATATGGATCTTTTTCACCACAGTTTGACTTTCGGTTGGTTTCTACACATTTGGTGCATACACTTTCGTTGGTTTCTACACAAAACTGTGCAAATTTACCTTTTTTGCGCGTTGGTACTCTCTTTGTGAGATACTTTATCCACATATCCGATGTTGCAAACCAGAACAATCCACACATTTTACAATTTACTGTCGAGGCCTCAAGTCCTGTTTACATTTCGTGCATTTATCCGACATTTCAAAGGTTTGATTAATTAAATTTATCCAAACAATAACGATTGCACACAAGTTCATTTGATGCGTCCAGTAAAAACAAAATTCAAAGCATTCTCTCAAGCTCGTAAATTAGAAATGGTTTTCGAGCGCCTTTGGGGAGCTTTTTATAGTTAAAACATTGCAAAACTTATCATGAATAACCAATAAGAAACGTCAGTTAAACTTTACAACAGAGTAAATTGCTAAATTGCTGAATTGGTAAAGGGCCGAATCGACCAGAGACCTCGTGCCATACGCCCCAAATACTAAGATTTTAACGCTGTTGATGAAGTTTGAAAAATTTACAGCTAAATATGTTAAATACTTATTTTATAAGTGTTTATTATATAAGTGGTCACAGACAGTTTTGACTCATTGCAACTGGACTTGGGCCGGGTTTAACACTGGAAGTGGTATATTACTGGAAATTGAAAAGGAAGAAATGCAGCTGGTGTTTGCATTGTTTGGTCCTACTGTTGGCATCATTATGCCAGAAAACCCATGTCTAAAGAAGCCAAAAGAATAATCTCATGCGGGGTTTATTTTACTGTGATTTTCCCTTGCATGACTTTTTTTTTGTAGAAGTTAATATTACAGTTGTTTACAGACTTAGAAGCATGCCAAGGATTCACTATTAAACGTCCCATAGTGTTTAGCTTAATGCATGCTGCATCTTCTGTCTGTGTGCTGGATATCTGATGAAAATATAATATATTTTGTTCTTTGTGTTGCGCTGATAGGCCCCTTATTCGAAGGCTTGGGTAAATTTTAAGAAGCAGTGTCTTGTATTGCGTTTGTTTTCGACAGTGTGTTACAATCTCAGCATGCGTGATACACCTAAGTAGACCTTCATAGAGAAACGTGTGTCCTTACAATGTACAGTCCTTCCTGGCGTAGTGTTGTTACAGTGTGTGACACCTTTTCTGAAAAATGTTGAATAGAGGTTAGCATTGCATGCACAGTTATGATATCATTACATGGAATGTTTTTACCACACCCTGTGCCATACCTAGCTTTGTGCTTTTTGTATGTTTTAAAATTTTTATGAGCTAAAGAAATGAAATGGAAGAAGAAAAAAAAAAAAAAGAAGAGAAAATCTATTGCTTGTTCCATTACACAGCATCTGTATCCAGAGCTTGAAAGCACTTTGTTTGCGAGTCTAACCAAGTGTTGTTTGGAAAATAACTAGGAAAATGCGGACAATGAGAAAGTTATTTTTGCCGAAATGGTAAGGATTCGTCCTACGGGATGACATTTCAACCGCAATGGTAATGGTTTCCTGCGACATATTTTTTTGCCGTAATGGTAAAAGACTGGTCCTAGGGATGAATTTTTTTTGCCGCAGTATCACGTGAGGGTTCGTCCTGCGGGATAACTCTCCATAGAAAAATGTGTCAATGTCTGTCCCGATTTTAACTGGTAAATTTTTATGACGACAGAACAAGTGTCTGAGTTGTTCGAATCTCTTTCAGCTAATATAATTTAATCAGGAAGTTTTGCAGTAAAACAAGTTTTATGGCAGTCTTGATTTATTTAAAATGGTGTGTAAATATGAGAATCTGCTACAACAGACCTGAAGCGCGGGTGTTTATTTCACATTTTCTATTTTGCAGCAATGAACTCTACAGGGATCCGTTCTTGTTGGAACAAAAGATGCTGGGGCGCGAGAAATTGACTTTCTTTCCTTCAATTTCATTGGCTAGCTCGATGCCCGTCAAAGCAGACGATCTGATGCAGATTTGCAAAACGACCAGTTGGGAGGCTGTTAGCAGAGGTTTCATTTAACTTCATATTCTTTACTTATCTTTTTATTATTTTTTAATTGAGGGTAAGAATGGAGGGGAATTTTCTAGCTTTAGTCTTTGGCCAAAAATAAATAATTTTTTTTGCTTCTTTTGTTTTCGTAATGTGAGAGGGGAGCCAGAGGGGTGGAGGGTGGGTTGCAATCCAACAGCTGTTTCTCATCATGGATTCATTGATGATTTCTGATTTCTGATCTCTATAAAATATGCTGAATTGCAAGAAACCCTTAAGAAGTGCTTGCTTAAAAACATTATCACACGTAAAGTGTATTTTTATCGATATAAAGGTGGCAAGCAGATCGATACACGAATACGATCAGCCAAACCGAGAAGCGCTGTGGCGTCCAGGCAAAGAAGTCTGAAAGAAAAACTTCTGCTGGCTTTGGCGTTGGACAGATCCATGGGTGGGCCTTTCCAGCACTTCCTGCGAGGGTGAGCATGCGCAATGGGTGTTGCTGTCACATTAAGCCAGTTGTATTTAATCAATAGTGGTTTCTTTTTAAATTTTAAAATCTTTTACATTACAAATACGCAGAATTGAGAGCAAAAATTTAAAAAAAGCATAAAAATGACCATTACTTTAATCTGTACTTACTTTCAGGCGAGAGGAAGACTTCCCGGGCTGCCTCAGTAATTTGCTGTTTTGGCAGGAAGTGACGGAGTATGGTGCGGCGGAAGAAAGGTCTGCGGACAGGTCAGTTTTGCGTTATGTTATATTTAGTAGTTTATTGCATTGTTGTGAATATAATCAAGTTACTGCCAAATACTTGGCGAAATTACCGACACCTTCGTAATGCTAAATCGTGAAATAGCAATAAGTTATTGATAGAAAAAGTCATTTGATATAAGGAATATCAATAAAAAAAAAGAAATAGCAATAAGCCATTAATAAAAAAGTCTGTCTGTTAATTAAATTGATTTTGACGAAAAAATACTGTAATCAAGTTTCTTAAGGATAATGTGACGTTGCGTTGTTTTATTGACTTGTGTAGGTTGTTGAGACTTGTTCATGCGTGGAATATCTACAACATGTTTATGTCAGAAGACAGCAAACGAAACATAGGCAAGTATGGTCAGCAAGACACGCTGTACAAAGCGTCCAGTCTGACAAATTCTGACAAACATAGGCTATTATGCTCAGCAAAGCACGCTGTACAAAATGTCCGGTCTGACAGATTCTAACAAACATAGACAAGTTCGCTCGTCAGGGCACGCTGTACAAAGCGTCCAGTGTGACAAATTCTGATAAAATATATCTGAGATTTATGTTTATGACAAGATTGCAGTTCTAGACTGCCCGTAAGAGACAGTCTCTGTGTTGTTTTTATAAGAACTGCATATTTAATTTTGAAAAGTAACAGTTTGTTTTTAAATACGATTGGATGGGTTTCAGGTGATAGAAGAATTTTGTATTCGTAGGTTTATCAAATAATGAAAGAAACAAGATCCACCACCGCTTGTTGTCAAGCCGAGACATGATAGAAGCCAGTGTGTTCGACCCCGCCAAAGAACACGCCGTGTATTCCTTGGAAAAGGCCTGGATTCGATACCTCAAAGAAGACTTGAAAAACTTTATTGAGTAAGTTTCATTCAAAGTAAGTTTCCTTTTATATGTTGGACATAAGGAAATGATTAAGACTTTCAGTTTCCTTATAGAGCTTGACATAATTTAATATTTGGGTAATTTGAAATTGGGCTAAACCCAGTCACCCTCATACTGTTTGATGAGCTGTGTCTTCGTTACGATCGATTGTGATGCAGATACGAAAGCTTTGGTCACGATATGCCAGTGCTTGTGCGAGGTGCACTTGTCTATTTGTAATTTAAAATGGTCGCGACAGCTGGCAGGAATTGAAAAGTGCAGAAGAAATACAGCATGTCGACTTTATTTTTAGCATAAGATGTTGACTCTAACTCTTCTAAAGCAAATTAAGTATACACGGGATCAAGACGAAATGTATGCAAATCGCAGCCGTGATCCAATTTTCACCTTTTAGTAAGATCTCTGGTCTTATTACAATGTTCATTTTCAGTTCGTGCCCAGGGGCTGACGAGGAACCCCCGAGCACGGCTGAAGATTATGAGGTGGTTTTGAATGACATAGACGATCAGCTACAGCTTTATGTGAAAGGCCCAAGGCCGTGGATCAGGCGGTAATTGCATACTCTGCTCTCTTTTTAGCCCAGCTTACGTTACACGTAAGCTGGGGTATTCCTATCGGTTTGCGGGCGGTGTCCGTTAGTTAGTTAGTTAGTTAGTTAGTTAGTTAGTTAGTTGTTTATTTAGTAAACTTTGGTTCAAAATGCATCTCCTCCTACAATTTTGATCCGATGTCATTTATTTTTGGTGTGAGGCATCCCTAAGGGGTCGTGCATACGGCTTGTGCTTTTCTAGTCGATCGGGTGATTTTTGAATTTTTTGCGAATTTTTAAAGAAAAAAATTTAAAATGTATCTCCTCCTACATTTTTGACCGGATGTGATTTATTTTTGGTATGAGGCACCCCTAAAGTGTCGTGCATATGGCTTGTGCTTTTTTAGTCGATCGGGCAATTTTTGTATTTTTGGGGAATTTTTTAAGCAAAAATTAAGAAAATAATTCAAAATGCATCTACTCCTACAATTTTGATTCGATGTCATTTATTTTTGGTGTGAGGCATCCCTAAGGGGTCGTGCATACGGCTTGTGCTTTTCTAGTCGATCGGGTGATTTTTGAATTTTTGGGGAATTTTTAAAGAAAAAATTTTAAAATGTATCTCCTCCTACATTTTTGACCGGATGTGATTTATTTTTGGTATGAGGCACCCCTAAAGTGTCGTGCATACGGCTTGTGCTTTTTTAGTCGATCGGGCAATTTTTGTATTTTTGGGGAATTTTTTAAGCAAAAATTTAGAAAATAATTCAAAATGCATCTACTCCTACAATTTTGATTCGATGTCATTTATTTTTGGTGTGAGGCATCCCTAAGGAGTCGTGCATACGGCTTCTGCTTGTTTAGTCGATCGGGTGATTTTTGAATTTTTGGGGAATTTTTAAAGAAAAATTTTTTTGAAATGTGTCTCCTCCTACATTTTTGACCGGGTGTGATTTATTTTTGGTATGAGGCACCCCTAAAGGGTCGTGCATACGGCTTGTGCTTTTCTAGTCGATCGGGTGATTTTTGAATTTTTGGGGAATTTTTGAAGAAAAAAAATTTAAAATGTATCTCGTCCTACATTTTTGATCCGAAACCTCTCAAAGATCCGATGACCCTAAAAGGTCGTGCATACGGCTTGTGCTTTTTAGTCGATCGGACAATTTTTGTATTTTTAGGGAGCTTTTGAAGAAAAAAAACTTCAAAATGCATTTTCCCCTACAGTTTTGATCTTTCTCGCTCTGTTTTTTTTTTTTTTTGGTTTGAGGCATCCCTAAGGGGTTGAGCATACGGCTTGCGCTTTTTAGTCGATCCGATAATTTCTGTATTTTTAGGGAATTTTTGAAGAAAAACTTCAAATGCATTTCCTCCTACAGTTTTAATCCGATTTCATTTATTTTTGGTATGACACATCCTTAGGTGGGTCGGGCATACGGCTTGTGCTATTTGACTCGACTTGGGAATTCTTGATTTCGATAGGGAATTTTTGATGAAAATACCTCAAAATGCATCTTCTCCTGCAGTTTTGATCAGACATCATTTATTTTGGGGCTGAGGCATGCTTAGGGTGTCGTGAATACGGCCTGTGCTTTTCGAGTCGATCAGAATTTTGGGGGAATTTTTGAATAAAAAAACTTCAAAATGCATTTCCTCCTACTGTTTTTATCAGATTTCATTTATTTTTGATACAAGCCGACTTTAGGGGGTCATGCATACGGCTTGTGCTTTTTGAGTGAATTGGAAAACTTTTGAATTTTTTTCGGAATTTAAAAAAAAAATAAATGAGTCTTCTCCTGCAGCGCATAAACGCAAGTTAAATGAACTTGCGCAGTAGTCAGATTTAACAACCGCACATCGACGCAAGTTAAATAAACATTCGCATTGGTCCGAAATGTGAACCATTGACGGAAGATAAACATGCAAACTGGTCCAAAATAAGCACCGCGCATCAACGCAAGTTAAATAAACATGCGCAATGGTCCGAAAAAAGAACTACGCGTCGACGCGAATTGAATAGACATGCGTAGTGGTCCGAAATGCGGATCGAGCATCAACGCAACCTAAAGAAACATGCGCACTGGTCCGAAATGCGAACCGCGCATCAACGCAAGTTAAATAAATATGCACACTGGTCCGAAAAAAGAACCGCGCATCAGCGCAACCCAAAGAAACATGCGCACTGGTCTGAAATGAGAACCACGCATCAACGCAAGTTAAATAAACATGGGCAATGGTCGGAAATGCGAACCGCGCATCGACGGATGTTAAATAAACATGCGATCCGGTCCAAAATAAGCACCTCACATCAACGCAAGTTAAACAAACATGCGCACTTGTCCGAAAAAAGAACCACACATTGGCGAAAGTTGAATAGACATGCGCAGTGGTCTGAAATGAGAACCTCGCATCAACGCAAGTTAAATAAACATTCGCAGTGGTCCGAAAAAAGAACCACGAATCGACGCAAGTTGAATAGACATAAGAGTCGGGCATCGACGGGACTGAAATAAACATGCGTTCTGGTCCGAAATGCAATTCGCGTGTCAACGCAAATTAAGTGAACCTACGCACTGGTCCGAAATGCGAACCTCGCATGAACGCAACCTAAAGAAACAGGTACACTGGTCCGAATTCCGAACCGCTCCTCAGCGCAAGTTAAATACACATTTGCACTGATCTAAAATAAGTACCGAGCACCAACACAAGTTAAGTAAATATGCGCACTGGTCCAAAATGCGAACCACGCATCAACACAAGTTAAATAAACGTGCGCACTGGTGGAAAATGCGAAACGTTCATTAACGCAAGCTAAATAAACAAACACACTGGTCAGAAATGGGAACCGAGCATTAACGCAAGTTAAATAAACATGCGCACTGGTTAGAAATGCGAACCGAACTGCGCATTAACGCAAATTAAATAACGTGCGCACTATTCAAAATAAGAACTGCGTATCAACGCAACTTAAATAAACATGCGCACTGGTCCAGAATAAGAACCGCGCATCAACTCAAATTAAAGAAATGTGCGCATTGGCCTGAAATAAGAACCGCACATCGACACACGTTAAATAAACATGCGCAGTGGTTCGAAATGCGAACCACGCGCCAACGGAAGTTAAATAAATATTTGCACTGGTCCAAAATAAGCACCGCGCATCAACGCAAGTTAAATAAACATGCGCACTGGTCCGAAATTCGAACTGCTCATCAACGCAAGTTGAATAAACATGCGCACTGGTCCAAAATGCAAACCGCGCACCAACGCAAGTTAGATTAACATATGCACACGTCCAAAATAAGCACCGTGCATCAACGCAAGAGAGATAAACGTGCAAACTCTTCCGAAATGCGAACCGCGCATCAAGGCAACCTAAGGAAACTTGTACACTTGTCCAAAATAAGTACCGCTCATCAACGCAAGTAAAATAAACATGCGCACTGATCCGAAATAAGAACCGCACATCAACACAAGTAAATAAACATGCGCATTGATCCGAAAGAAGAATCGCACATCAACACAAGGTAAATAAACATGCGCACTGATCCGAAATAAGAACCGCACATCAACACAAGGTGAAAAAACATGGGCGCTGGTCCAAAATGCCAACCGCACATCAACACAAGTTAAATAAACATGTGCACTGGTCCAAAATAAGCACCGCGCATCAACGCAAGTTGAATAAACATGCGCACTGGTCCGAAATTCGAACCGCGCATCAACGCCACTTAGAAAAAAACGTGTGGAGTGGTTCGAAATGTGAACCACGCTCCAACGCAAGTTAAATAAGCATTTGTACTGGTCCAGAATAAGCACCGCGCATCAATGCAAGTTAAATAAACATGCGCACTGGTCCGATATTCGAACTGCGCGTCAACGCAAGTTAAATAAACATGCGCACCGTGCAAGTTAGATAAACATGCAAACTCTTCCGAAATGCAAACCGCGCATCAAGACAACCTAAGGAAACTTGTGCACTTGTCAAAAATAAGTACCGCTCATCAACGAAAGTAAAATAAACATGCGCATTGGTCTGGAATAAGAACCGCGCATTAATCTTTATTAAGTTAAATGAACATGTGCACGGTTCCAAAATGAGAGCCGCGCATCAACGCAAATTAAATAAACATGCGTACTTGTCTGAATTAGAACCGCGCATCGAGGCAAGTTACATAAATATACGCACTGGTCCGAAATGCGAGCGTTGTTTGAAGGTATCTATGGCAGACTATCCAGTCTACCAGAGATACAAAAAATCTGTTCCCCATTTTTCACGTAAAGAAATCTTTGTATGCATTTATCGGTCTATGCTCTGGTCCGGTGCTAAATTAATTATTGAGCTAGCTCTTTGCCGTCTCATCTTTTGAAGCCCGATATTTCATGGAAATTCCTTCGCTCATGCACGCTGGAATGGGTTTTATTGCTTTTCGTAAGCTGGGACTTTGTCCTTGGACAAACTTGTTTAGCTCTAAAAAGTGTTTTGCTGCTAGTTTATAAGTTTATAAATTCAGTACACCAGCTCAGGTGACCAGTTACTTGTACTGATGAGAATATGTCCTTTATTTTGATTGGAAGGAAAAGTGATAATACCATAATACTATAAGTATAGGGGTCACTGAGTGACGTGTTTTAAACGTCCTTCGTTCAGATATCCTCCTTCGACTGCATCAGAAAGAGGGACGCGGTTAAAGACAGCGCTCTCTATCGCCGAGAGTATTGACGACGCGAAGAGACAGGAGCGCAGACGAAAGATGCGGGAGAGGAGAGAGATGATGGAAAAGGTGGGCGATATTTGGGTTCTTTGCGACGTTTGGCGATATCTAGGAAAAGGCTAACCGGTCAGATTACAAGTTGCTTGTACAGGCAGCATGTGTGCCAGACCAGAACAACGCACCCAGCACCGTGTTCTGCCCCTATTCTCTTCATGGAATTTCTTCGCAGAGTTTTAGTAAACAGGCATGATTTTAAATGCCTTATAGTGTCTAGTTCACGTGGTGGAGGACAAAATGTGTCTGGATTTACAAGCCCTATTTGGCAGCGATTGTTTCATTTCAAGCAAAAACACAATTCTCTTGGCTAAAAAACTATTATTTCGCTGTCTGAACATCGGCCGTCCGTATTTGTGGGTGATCTGACGCTTTTGTTGCGGATTATGTATGTTTTACCGTAGTTGTACATGAATGGTAACTTACTAACAGGAGAGGAAGAAGGCTGTGAGAGCAGCGATGAGGAGAATGCGAGAGCAAAAACGAAAGAAGAAATCACCTGCAAAGGTAAGGCAAGACTGTTTGGTATTATCACTCCTAATATATTAAAATGTTTCTGTTTTTTTTTTTGTTGGTTTTTTGTTGTTGTTGTTGTTGTTTTTTTTTGTTTTTTTGCCATTTCATTTTTTTTTTTGATAACCATAGGACTGAGTTACATAAAATTTAAACAATTATAAACCATCCACAAAACATTTGAAAGACCAATCATGAAAGAATGACCTTAATTGCTCGTTTGATATGTATTTGTTATAGTTTACGATTATTTTTTGAAAACTGTTGAAAACAAACAATTTTAACTTTGATAAAAAAAAAGATGTACTTAAAAAAATCACATGAGTAAGAATGTCAGTGGTGCGTGTCAGGGAGTCTTTAGATAGCTCCGAAATGGATGCCAAATAAACTGAAGTCTAAACGAAAGCGTGCGTACTGAACCTTTGTGCACCAAGGAAACAGTGGTATTTACTAGTGATTTCAGCGACCTTCTCACTTTTAAAAAATTGACCCATAAAAATTAGGCCCGGCCGGGAACGATTTTTTGTAGATAAAATTTTCGATAACCCTGCATTGCGGAGATGAAGATAATGTGCACGCGGTTTTGCTCCCATATACCAAGTGTTACTTAAACATACAGTTCTTTTGAACTTGCCAGAAATATTTTTTATTCAAATCACTTTCTACTGATCATTGATAAAGTCCAATTGATATATTTATTAGTTTTCTATGACTTCTTAGGGGAATCTAAACAACTGTAATACCCAGTTTGAATACCCAGCCACTGTCAAATATTATCCCGCATGTTTCTAACTCGTAAAATATCTTTGATTTGTATTGGACAAAGATTTATATAAATCAAAAGATCAACTCCGGAAAGATGCTGCGTAGAAAAGTTATTTATAGCCCAGAAAGACAATATATAAGTTAGCTGTATAAATAAATTTGGATTCTTAACATCTATAGAGCTTTCAATGTCAACACTAAACCTCAGAAAATAATACGAAAGAGCGTGTAAATGTCATACTGCATCCCAGGTGTAATATTGTATGTTTTGCGAATGCATCGCTTACTTTTTTCTGATATTGAAGTATGCATATTTCAGCGGATCTGTCAAATTTTCCGGGCCTGAAACGATCGACTTTGCGAAGCCGCTAATTTGACAGATCCGCTGTAACACATACACATGGTAGAGATATGTATATATTTACAGCATACACGAGCGGAAGTGGACGGAGACGAGAACGACGAGGGGAAATCTCAGGCTCAGACGCACACAGAAGGCAAGACGTACTCCACGTCCGACCACCCGCGCAGGGGTGAGAGCGAAACGCCCGAGAGACCGCCCACTTTTGTGGAGTCTGCAAAGAAAAACAAAGGGTAGGTGATTTTGTGTTCTCATGCATTACATGTTTTTTCTGTATTTTTTGGCGGCCCTGCGTCTACCTTTTCATTTCGTTGTGGCCATAAATAATCTACCGTGACCGTATTTGTGTGTCCAGTTAGACGCAGAGCTCACAAATTTCTGCTTTCATTTTGAACTTTCTGAAATACGGAGAGATTTTGGCAGATCTGGTGAAGCAGCGTTGTTATAGGTTACTGTTACAACGTGTTACAGGCTGATTGGCATGTTACAGGCTGATTGGCATGTTACAGGCATGTTACAGGCTGATTGGCATGTTACAGGCTGATTGGAATGTTACAGGCTGATTGGCATGTTACAGGCTGATTGGCATGTTACAGGCTGATTGGAATGTTACAGGCTGATTGGCATGTTACAGGCTGATTGGCATGTTACAGGCATGTTACAGGCTGATTGGCATGTTACAGGCTGATTGGCATGTTACAGGCTGATTGGCATGTTACAGGCTGATTGGCATGTTACAGGCATGTTACAGGCTGATTGGCATGTTACAGGCTGATTGGCATGTTACAGGCTGATTGGCATGTTCAAGAAGTACGTGGGTGAGAATGACGAGAAGGAGGTGAAGCACATGCTGACCATGTACATGGAGATCGATACCTATCAGCATACAGAGAAAGAGAAGGGCAAGCAGACCACCAAAGATAAACTAGCCAACGCCATATTCAAGTAAGTCCACTTCCGGTTTTCAGCTAGTGCACCTGTACTTTACTGTTTTTATTTTTTATTTGTGTGAGCCCAGTGACGCTCAGGTGCTTCTTGGTAATCTCGTCGGTATCAACCAGTCAAAGCACGAATAAAAGTACACCAGGATGTCCCCAAGTACAGTCAGTTGTAATAATTGAATGAATGTCGTAAATAAACAATAGATATTAAGTGCTTTCGGTCAGTATTTTTGTAACAAGCGTAGAAAGATGTGTACACTGGCACCATATTTGGCTGTTTATTCGAATTGACCTCACCGGATGTTGAAAGTGTGAATGGGTTATTTAATGTTGTGATCATGGTGTTTTGTAAAAAAATATCATTCCACACTTGGTCATATATAACCCGGCCTCTTGCACGTTTGACTGTCAAGCAAAACCTGTTACTTCCGTATGGTAGGTACATTTCATTAATAGATTATGTCAATGTTGCAAACTCTCGAGAGATGGTGTGGATTTGATAACGTGTTCCAGGACGTTCATGGAGCAAGGTGCCAAGAAGCAGGTGCAGCTGAGTGACCGCGTGTACAACAAGCTGAAGAGTGAAAAAGAAAGGCCGAAATCCGCCACCCTCAAAGATGCTCAGAGCCATGTTCTACCGAAGATAGAGGAATCTTTTGCTAAATTTTGGGCTGTAAGTGTTCAAAAAACATATATTTCATGTTGTGGCACAGGTCTGTGATGTATTTCGATTATCTGCCTTTACTCGGTAATTCTGGTGGAATTTGCAATTTATTTTGTGTACAAAAATAGTATAGGTTCGTGGATTTTTGTGTGTCTCGAAGCAGATGATGTAGTATTTGCATTCTTTGTGAAAATGGCCGATGATTGACAGTTATAGCGTTAACGTTGTTGTCTTAAATAGGTTTGAATACCAACGAATTCGTATTGTAAAGGTTCACAAGTATACATATCTTCTATTTATGATTTGCATAGTTGAAGAAATATTGTAAATGCGTTTTTCGTGCGTTATTAACTAAAGTAGTTATAAAACTCCGTTTTTTGGACTAACTATGCCACACACAGTTTTATGTCAGATGATAAAATTTATTTGTGCGAAGAATTTTTTAAAATTTAATTTAATAAAAGAATTGTTTATTTCATGTAATACCTGAAATTCTATAACACAAGCTTTCGTTATCTGATACACGCTCATTCTGTACTGAAACTGTCTGAGTAAAACATGCTGACACTACCCAGTCACCGGCTGTATCACATTGTAAACATTTCAGGAAACACAAGAAATTGAGTGTGATGAGGAACTATCATTTTCAATTTTTAAGGTAGCATCGGATTGAGAAAATAAAGGAATGTTTTTTTTTGTCTGTGTGAAGTAAGACAAATTTAAGTTGAATCACTAGGCAAAGAATCAGGTGATGGGCAGTTCGTGTTTTGGTGACGTAAAAGCAAGGGCTTGCGTAAACAATGTAGAATTAATGTCTCGCTTTTCTGCATGCAATTTAAATACACTTCTATGACGGTGACGACCAGAACTCTGAGAAAGTCACAAGCGTTATGCAATAGAGATTGTAAAATTATGTTTTGATTTTAACATGCAACAAAAGGATTTTAAAGGAGTAAACATGAAGAAGGTGGCTGCCATGGTTACAGATAACTTGCGTGATAACTCTCTGGTATCTTCAGTTACTTGCACCTTAAAACGGCGCGTTTGCTGGCGTGCAGTAGTTTGGCCCTATAGGAGGTGATTTGATTGGGCTGTTGGTGGTATTGTATAGGTTCACATTTGACTTGTGTTTGCATGAATTACACATTCTTATTTGACTGAATTATATTTGTCCTTTAGAGTGCATGCATTTATTAGTCTTTCTTGGATATTAAATGATGTTAAATGATGTTGAGAAAGGCGACATTAGACGTAAGATAAAACGATCCGGTAAAGAAAAATATAACTACCGAAGAACAGCTGATAGTATCTGGGATAGATGCATGAACCGAAGGAATATTATCTACGTTGACGTCTTTTCGATAATTGACAAAATTCGAAGCTGAAGTCTGAAAAATCGTTTTCACCTTACGAGATAGACACCGTAGGTCTTACCACAAATGGCGTCCCGGGTTCGGTTGAAAGCGAACCCGTTCTATATTAGTTTTTATATATAAACAAAAAAACGTACTCCTGTTATCCTTATGTTTGTTGTTACTGTCGATAGGTGGTTTAAACTTGTGCTCCGTGAAAGGCTTTTAATGAAGTTGAGTTTGAGTAAATTCGCCTGAAAGTTTGGGCAATGTATCAGTTTTTTCCTAATATTTTGCCCAGACTTCTTGTAAAATAAATAAGCAGGCAAAGAGGTAATATTTTCTTAGAGCTCATCATTTAATAGCTTTTCTGTGCTTTTAACAGCAATTATCTCCAAATGAACAGAAGGTAATGTTAACAAGTGTAAAATACCATGTAATAGCTTTGGTACCCTTTAACATTGGTACGTTCAGTGCTAAAAGTGTCAAAATGAAACTGGAATTCACTTCCCCATCCGTGAATTGACGCAAGTAATATTAATCGCTGCCTTATTTTTCTTTTTGCTATATTTAGATTTAACATCTCCTCTGGTAAAACAGTTACAAGCTGCTTCAAGGCCTTAGTTAATAAATTTGATTTTGTGTTTTTTGCATAAATTAGCATTGTTTTAAATTATAGTAAGCTTCTGTAACCGCGAAAGTAGCCCACATATTGCCGCTTTTCGTTATCGCAAGGTTATATATTGTATGTATCGGAAACTCTAACCCTGTTTCGCGGGGGAGGGAGGGGGGAGGTGAGAGGGAGGGGCATTCAATTTTTATTGCTCATGCGTTAGGAGTACTTAGCCAAAGCAAATTGTTCCGAGTTGCTTTGATGTTACAGGAGAAACACTGTGTTGCATTCCCTGCCCCACCCCATCCAAAAAAAAAAAAAAAAAAAAAAAAAAAAAAAAAAAAAAGAGGGAGAGAGAGAAAAAATGATCCCAACAGCTTACTACCAGATGCGTTCCAATTGCAGTTTTTCAAACTTTGATTTAATTTTAAAACTAAAAGCAAATAAAAAAGTTGGTTTTGCTAATTTGCGTTTTTGACAATAAAGTGAATATTTAAGTTATGTAAGTTGAACATTGAAAATTTATATTTGATACAATTTCTGGTAAAAACACATTTTTGTGAACTTTACAAAAGTTGAACCTCTATAACGGAAACAAGCTTCAACTTTGGCGTAAAGAGTGTTGGCTTTTGATCAAAGTTTGAACTGCAAAAACTTGACGTGGAATCTACTGAATCTCCAGTTTAATCCAATCTCGCTTCGTTTTAAAAGTGCGCTTATTAAACCTAAAGTTAAAATGTACTTCTTAAAATTTTTTCAAACGTAATACAGTACAATAATAGCAATTGTATCATATTATCTTTATTTAAAAAAGTGAATATTTATTCTCTCATAGCGTAATATCTTAAGTGAAACATTCTTCTGGCTTACTTTAAGTTATTTCACTCTGTACTGTTTATGGTAAAATTTTATTTTAATATTGTTTATTTCTATCTGGTAATCAGGGCTTCAGATTTACGTGCCTGGGACAAAACATATTTGTGTAAATTAAGAGGATGCAAAAATTTGTTTACTTTATTAAAAGAGTGTTTTAATAAAGTAAAGTAAACGTGCACAGGTTGAAGAAAATTTCGCCGTTTCTCTGTCGTTGCTTCAGTGGGCGCACTGAGACTGGAATCTGAAGTCCGGAATGCTCCCTTAACGTTAAACTATTAATAACCTTCGAAGAAATAAATCTATGAATATTCTAAGAGCTTTGCGTTGGAAATATTGCTTTGTTTTCCACACTACACTAATAAATAAAACACAAAATGAGTGAAGCTGACGCAGTATTTTTAAAAACCACATTGATTACAGAGTCAACAGGAGATGTTTGGGGACGGGAAGAACATGGCAAATATGTCCAAGGCGGAGCTGGCCATGCGTTCTGAGGACCTCAGCATGATGACAGGCTGGAAAGGAGGCAAAGACCGGCGCGGCAAGGCCGGAGGCAGGGTACGTACTCCAGGCTGTTGTTGGAAAAAGTGATATACTTATTACATGTCCCTATTTCACCGCAATACAATTGTACTTTATGGGAAATACTCGTATTGAATATTTGTAATTATTTGTTCATCAGCATGGACTGTACTTGACTGCTGTTTTATTTTTAAATGTGAAACACCTAATTGTCTGTTTAACATAAATTCAAATTCATGGCCTAATTACTTCAAAAGTCATACATGAGGTATTGAATCTACAGGGGTAGCTTTAAAATGGGCAGCAAACTATCTGATGGGTATTGAAGCTTTTCTTTTAATTTAAAAGTATTATATCAGCTGCGTGATATCAAGTGCGCATGCTCGAAATGGATGATGTGATACTCTGCATATCAGTTTACATATAAATTTGTTGTTGTATTTCTTCCTTATAAAAAATATTAAACAGCGCACACTTGGGGCCACTTTATCTTGAAGAATAACACGGGCAACGGTTTAAAAGTTTGCTATTTCGACAAGATCTACGCTATGTGCGTGACCAATGCCGCAGAACTGTTTTCACAAATAACAATAAGAAACAAAAGTATAGAGAATTTCGTGCACAATAACAAACAAAAGGAAGGGCAGTCGATATCTACCTGATATCTCAGTGAAGTGTGACTTGAAAAATATAGTAAACTGAATTTGAGTAGAAGAAACAAGAATACGTTGTGCTTTAGTTTTGCAATGTATTTATCTTCCTTAAAACATTTCATTATTGTCAGATTTTTAAAAACAGCGTTTTAACCCAAGCACACGGTCATTTCACTAGGCTAACACACTGAAAAGGAAGCAAGATTTGCATAACAGATACCGTCGGTTCACTTCGCCGGTTGTACAAGGCAATCCATACCATTCAATGCATGCTGGTCGTCACTCTTTAGACACGGCCAGTCCAGAGCTTTCTGAAAGCAATTTTGTTTTTGAGAAAGATAATATTTCTGTGTTAAGAGAAATTCCGTTGATAAAACCTGCCGTAAGTGACATCAGTGCGAAACTTAAAGAGAGGTGAAGGGAGTTTGTTGAACTACTTGACGAAACTTTTCAGTCATACCTGTTGTAGTACAGTTTAGCAGCACCTTCCAGCAGATATCTTCTGGTGAATGTCATGGCATTATTTCTTTATAGTTGTTTCTGATCGAAATTACGAACACCGTATATGATCACTTTGTGTAAAACTATGAATAGTGAAAGCTTTTATTCCTGAGCTTCTTTATTCTGTTTTTTAATATTATAAAACTAGACGTTTAACTGAACTTTGCGTTCTCGGTTTGTTACATATTCATAGTTTACTTAATCGATGCCATGACGTGAAAAGAAATACGTATAACTTCTAATCTCAAATCGCCTGTACTACTCGATAGATTCTAGTTGATCTGTGTCTGGAGGGAAGCTGATCAGAACCTGCGTCTCGTTAGTTTATGAGAAAATCTTTACTTCCTGTTTACTTTCCACATCTATTTTCTTGCTGGTTGATGGTCTGTAATGACTGCTTTTGATAATTGTTCAGTTTAAATGTACTAATTCTTGAAAGTTGTCCCAATGAGGAGAGCTATCTTTTTCAAGCTAAAGTGTATCGTGTATAGGTAGATCCTTATATATTCCTAAATCTGAACATTTCTGGGCATATAAAACTAATATAAAATGCATAATTGGATATGGTTCAGTGTGATGTATTTTTGAATGTCAGAATATTAAACTCTGCAAACTTTGCAAAAAGTTTCACATGAAAGTTCACATAAAAAGCGGTTGCTTTAGAGACAGGAGCACGAAGGTCTCTGATTAAAGCTTGCATTTATACTGAACAAACTACTTTACCTTTAAAAAAATTATATTAATTGCATCACAATTGAGTCAATTTAAAGCGTTCCTAGTGTCGGATTTTGTTTTGTTCCTTTGTTATTGGTTGAAATCGGCATATCGTGAAAAACGGATTGATTGGATGCATATCTACATACCCACATACATACCCTGGACTGATTAAACACAGTTAAAAGTCTTTATTTGTGCTGGCTACAAGGACATGAAATAGCTGTTAATACTTTACTGTGCTGTGCTACGGCATATCGCTAAACCAGCTTTATCGAGAGGTAAAAAAATATTTGTAATATTTGTATGGGGTACATACCTGTGTTTGCTGGTTATGCCTTAAACTTTATGTTTAATGTACATTTACTTTGTATCTGAAACTGTTTTAAAGCTTCTTTTTACTTTTTTCTTCACCAAATGATATCACACTTTAATATACGCTAAAAACAGGAATGCGAAAAGGAAGACTCGACAAAAAGGCGAAGAAAGGTATAGCAACATGTAAACTGTGAACGAATTAATAATGTCACATAGAAAACAGCTTTTAACATCGATATTATAAAACATGGCTACGTGTTGTTGTCCTAGCAAGATAACATTGTTAGTTATCCGCCATAATTGAGAAACATTCGATTTGTTGTTTGTGCGGTTTGGGTGGTTCTTGTTCCGGTATAATTTATATGACCAGATGTCACAATACGAAAGTACGTGTAGTTTCACACAAACAAGAAGCAACCTCACTCCTCATCAGCTTACATGTTTCAATCGGTGCGTTACGGCCGGGAAAAATAAGTTAATTATTTCAGTCTGTCTTGTACAATACCTTGACAAGTAGTGTCCGCAATAATGTTAACCCAATAGGAGTAGATGGATAGCAGCTTATATGATTCTTGTTGTTCCAGCGTCTTATTGGTTAATCACATAAATAGTTTCTGCAGCTGTATATAGCTACCGGGAGCCAGTTATCCTTCTAGATATTGTATAGAAGAATCCATATTTTTTATTAAATAATTGAAGATGAATAAAGCCTTACTAATAAAAGAAAGTTATTAGCAGGTGGTGTGGGGCTTTGTCGAGGAATTGTCTCACTGATGTTAAAATTTGTATCAGTTCTAATCGTTTGTTATTTAATTCATATCTAGTAGACGTATTATTTATGACACTTTAGTGTGTTTTCCGGTGTTGAATAACATCCTGTTAAAATGAGGATCAGGACGGCAAATTGTGATATTCCATGTGACGTAGTCTGCTCACTGCTTTGGACAGATGCCAGATTTTTACAGTGTCAAAATAAGTGTGTAGTTCTGTTCTTTTCGTGCAACAAAGTTTAATAAGCAGCAGATAAGTGTTCTCTGTGATACGGCATTTCAAACTCTGGATATTTTAGTCATGTGTTTGATTAAATGGTTCACACTTGCTTGTTATTGGCACTAAAATGATATGCCGTCAATGAAATTTTACCTGTGACATAGGAAGGTTAACAGCCGCTCACTCACTCGTGTGTACATGTCGCTTGTAGCCGGATGGTCGAGCGCAACCAACACGGGAAGACCAGGTGGAGTTCCTGCTGCAGCTTAGTCAAGCCTCAGCCGGGAAATTCAACCTGCAGATGATGTATTTTTACAAATATCTTGTGAGATACAGCGAAGATGAAACCCTGCACAACGGTCTGGACAATGATCTGTTCTTTTATTGCGAAGTGCAGAAGTTCAAGGTAAGCTCAAAATCAGTGCAAGATATTACTGTGGGGCCTCGCACATTCGCAGCACTTGATCATAGAAATATACAAACCTGGGAGAGACTACCATATCCAAGCTATTGGACAGTCGGGACCATTTGCAGTCATTCTGGATAGTACTAGTTAACATATGATTAAATGTGTGATATATTCCTAACGATTTGATTAGTTGCTAGGCATCAATGTTTTGCCTAATTTTCATACATTTATTGTTTTTATAGGACAACAGCCACCAGTTTGCGGATGACGAAATGATGAAAAGAAAAGTGCAATCAATCCATGACTGCTATTTGGAATCAGTTACCCTGCCTGCATTGCAGGTAAAATGGGCTGAACTTTGAAGATTACTGGTGTCGTAAAGCATTATATTGGATTTAATAGCATAAATAGTTTCTTGTGCATATAATATACAGTTGATACGGACAAGAAAAGTTACTAATAAATGTTTTTGACCTTACACATATGTATTTTTTGTGTTATTCAGATTAACATACCAAACGACATCGCTCAGAAAGCTGTCAGAGGTGCCAATAAGTACTTACAAGGCAAAGAAGTGAATCAGACCCTTTTTGACGAAGCGCAATATTCGGTGTTCAAAAACTTACTACCGTACTGGGCGGGCTTTGTGAAGTCTTACAAGACTCCTACTGATGACAAGAAAACTCCACGTAATCACACTTCGCTTTTTCTTCTTACGTTAATGTGTTAGATGCAGGCTATTTCCTGAATATTTTCTTTGCTGTTAAAACGGTTAAAAACGTTGTTATTGGCTATTAAAATAGAGTTGGAAAACTGAAACAAAAAAAAATCACATCAAGAGAAAATTGGCAAAATTTGTAGATGTGAGGCAGTTTTTAAAGGCAGTGTGTTAAGTGCATTTTTTGCAAATAAAATGCCTTACTCACAGTTCATAACGCAAAAATAAAACGTTAGTAACACAAACATAAACATAAAAGAGAAATAAAGCGTTG
The DNA here is from genome assembly GCA_949752745.1 of Protula sp. h YS-2021. NCBI lineage: Eukaryota > Metazoa > Annelida > Polychaeta > Sabellida > Serpulidae > Protula > Protula sp. h YS-2021. Next base: position 23,687,930 of record OX457024.1, read on the forward strand.
ACAACACACAGTAACCAAGCCACAAAGGGAAAGGAAGAAACGGCTTGACGAGATCATGGCGTGGAGAACACCATCTGCGAAAACTGTACACCTGCCGCAGTTACCTAAGGGAGCCTCCGTGGCCGCCTTCACGTTTAGTCTTAACGACGGCATGAAGTGGCGGGTAAGACATTATTTTCAACTTCGGCCTGTGTTCTAGTTTTGAGTTTTCACCATTTTTCTGCCTGCACAATGTTTATATATGTGTTTTGAGAGGAAAATTTGCCGTTTTGGTTTCAAATTGATCGTGAGCTGTATTTCGCATTTGCATGATGTTTGTCTTGTTAAAAATACTTTGCTGGGGTTTATATAAATAGCTGTGAAAATTAATGCGCAATGTCTATGTAAAAGTGACTCCATTCTAAACTAAGCTTATGTTCAGGATTCTCCGTTTATTCTCATGAAACTAAGAAGAAGAAAAAAGTGAAATTTAATACACCTATTTCAAGGCGGTCTATCACTTTTTAGAAATACTGTATCTCATGTTGGTTGGGAAAATAGTTCATTTGATACTTTTCTTTGAAAAAATTGCATACAGTGGAACTTCTCATAACCGAATATCTTGATGGAAAGGCAACTGCACATATATGGTAGTGTACGGACTTAAGAACATATAATGACATATAACATGGACTACAATGCAGTGTGTGTCAGATTTATGTAACTGCTGTCTTTAGTAAATTCGTACACAAAATCAAACAGAAAAAAATTCTAATAAATCTGTTGAAATCGTTTTTCTGTTTTACACTATTTACAAAGATTTCATCACATTTTTATGAATGTATTTACAAAACGTTTACAAACAGTAATTGAATTCACACGTCCTTCTCACAGTCTTAAACAGTTCACTGTCTGAAACAAAAAAGTCACAAATAAACCAATTGCACTCATTCAGCATTATGTGAATAGGGATTAAAAAGTATGGAACACATTGAGAACACATTTTTTGGCCTGAGTAATTAGTAAATGCGGTATAAACAAATGACAGGCCAAGATGTGTGTCGCAACTGGGATAAAAAAGGGTACAAAATACAGAGATTTCTTAATTCAGATATAACAAGTTGAGTTTGGGGGAGCGATTTCGAATTCGGTTCTAGGATATGAGAAGTTTGGATATGAAAAGTTTTCACTGTATTTTAGCATCACGTGCATTTTATATGTGTGATGCACGTGTGTAATTAGAAAAATTAAGTTGTCTTGATTAAGAATTTTCTCTCAAGGATGTAATACACACTTCTGTCACTCTCCAAACTTGGCACACTACGCGTTCCGTATTCTTTTGGTTATAGTGTTTTATGTGTCTTTTTTTAACTTTTATCCGTGAATTCTACTTCTGAAAATTGGGTGGTTTTAAGCATTTTGTTAATTTCAAAATATGCACATTAAACCCAAGTTTAAAACGTTTCACAAAGGAAAATACCTACTTAACGGTAAAAACTCTGTAAAATAGTAAGTTTGCTAAGCCTTAACTCCATTTTTATATGTTTTTCAATTTTTTAATTGCTTTCTTGTTTTTAAGTGTATTTTGTTTCAAGTTTTAAGTGCTGACTTTTCAGGACGTTTCAGATACAGAGTATGCGGAATTAGATTCGGTTAGTGCGACCTGCTACATTCTATTGACACCATCCTTCAATTAATGCTTTAAATGGACCCAGTATTACAGGATAAAATCGCTTCCAATTTAGCTAAACCCCTGCTTGAATATTTCACAATCATGATGCAGAACACTTGGTTGCTTCATTTGATTTGATTTAACTTCAAATATGAAGGCAGACGATGGAGACTGGTTCTGGCCTAAATCCACCAGTCATAATCCATACAATTTTAAGAGTGATGAAACTACAGACATCTGAAATGGTTTCTTGATAGAAGGTTTTTTTTATTTATATTTCGATAAAAAAGTAGTTACCGGAAGAGAACCTAACAGAAGTAAATGTGAAAAGCGTGATCATGTTACATATATCTGGATTGTTTTTAGGAAGAAATGTTTATAAAACAATAGCGGTCAGTTAATAAAACGAGTTTTCTGTATCATGCTGTTCAATCACTGTCTGATTATACATGTTACGTTCTGTATGAGATGTCTTTTAAGATCAGTAACAGTGAAAGAATCCTCCTTCTTTCTTAGTATTTTTCTTCTGATTTCAAATTTATGGCAGTACTCCTTAGCATGACAGAGAAGAGATTGAAAACTTGTAGTCGGAACTGCAGAACCTCTCCTCAACCCTACCATAACTATGTTTCTAGTCAACGACTGCATGATTTAAGGGTTGGAAAGGTTTACAGCATTTGTTGCTGAAGTTCGTGTAGCCAATGCCAATCCTTGCGTTAAATTTAATAAGCATCATAATACCAAACTTAGACAAAAATATTACATTCATTAGATCTAAGAGAGTAAGATTTCTTTGAGTGCGTATCTTTTTGATTTGAGGCGACAAGTCAAACTGTGACATGCAGTGTGCTATACGCGAGTTACAGTGATAAGTCAGAGATGCAGCTTCGTATAACTTGATAATATGCAGCGTATTGTGACGTCACCCTGGTAGCAACACAACGGCATTATTCGCCAACCGTAAAGTAACCAAGTACGCAGAAACAAAGTATTGACAGTGGCAGACAAGAAGATAATCAAACTTTCATGTAACACCGCCTGGTAGTCGAAAAATGAAACAACGAGTTTAGATTTTAAACTGAACGTCAAAAGGATTTAACTTGGTAAATTTAAACCAGGGTTTCGCGAAAGAATCTTTAATATCCCAGGCTTACTCAATACTCCAGTAAATTGAGTCGTAGTTTTGTGACAAATACAGTGACTATTTAGCTAATAGCTTCTGAACATAGAGAAGTATTTCTGCACATGTTCCGCAGTAGTTAACTCACAGTGAAGGACGAAAACAACTGGTTTTTAGCGCTATACAGTTGTCTTTATTATGTTTTAACTTTTTTTGATAGAATATTCTCTCTGATGCTAACTTCATGCAGTGCCCCACTTAAGTTTTACATTCAGCGCATTTTGAATGGATGTGTATAAAACATCCTATCCTGTGGGTCATAAAACCAAAAAAATGGACACTTTTCAATGAAAATTGGTTAAATTCCAGTTTTGGAACCGTAATTCAATCTGCAATTGTATCATATTAAATGACATCGTATTGAAGACATGCTGGAACTTATTAAATGAAAGTTGTGAGTGTAATGCAACTTTATATCATGATTTTAATGTAACTGAGTATTTTCAGTGATTTTGATTGTTGTATAAAAATCAATTGCTGTAGATTGGCTAAAAAGTGCAACTCTGCTTTCTGCAAATGTTAGTCCCATTCAAACCGCGGGAATTATTTTCTACAGTGTTGTTCGATGACCAATCAAACAAAAAAAATAAACCAAAATCTATCAAAACTAAAACTTTTAAGTGAAATATCAACATTGAACATAGTGAAACACTTTTTGCAATTGTTAGTCTTTGCATAATACCTTAAAATAGTTTATGTGAAGAAGTGTTATTCATCAGTTTTGTTTTCTTTTCACAATACTCCTAACAACATTTACTGAAGATTCACAGTTGTTATGTTTTCATTGTTTTTATAAAAAAAAATCGTAGTTATATTACTCCTTAGTATATAGTACTTATTTTCTCTCTCTAACATTTGATGATAATGTATCGTTTTGTGATTTTTAGATTATCAGTCGACAGAGAATTTTGTATAACTTCTTTCATCGTTTCGATTTGCCACAGTGGTCAGGTAGTAGGAATGATACAAAAGTGCCCTTAAAAGTTGTGTTGAATTTTCTGTTGATCAGCGGAACGGTTTCACAGAGAAATTCAAAGATATCTTGATCGAAGACGTCTTTTTCTGCACAGGGCTTACATTTGATTGAAATTTTAGATATTTGTATGAACTTTGATTTCTACATGTGTTTATCAATGCTTCTTTTTTATGCATGCTTTCACACTCTTTCTGCATATTATATGATACATTTTCACACTACATATATTAAACTGATCACAGAAAACTTCACGCGTGAGCCCAAAGCACAGAAGTAAAGCAAGGTGCCTTATTAAAGGTTTACAAAGTAACTAATGGTATGATTCTCAAACGTGGAGCTTTTCAGGCAACACTCAGAGTAAAATAATTTTATTGGTTACTCAGAACTGACATTAAGATATCTTTTGTCAGTTGAACCTCATTAATGTATTGCTATTGGATTTTAGTATCAAGCGCCACAATATTTGACATTTGGAAGCCCGTTACCATCTCAAGGCGGCTTTGTTTCTCCGACATTCTCTCGTTTATCCACCATGGTTTGTATGCTGCACAGTGTACAAAATCGCATTAGATTAGAAACAATTTAAAAATCCATGGGATTATGTTATTTTTTAGTTTTTTTGAACATTCATAGTCAACCCATACATAAATTATGAGGCGCCGGAGCCTTATCAGTATTCTGAATGGCTTGACCTTACTCTGTGTGATCTCATTGCTGTATAGTTCCAACTAATCTTGCAGTTTTTTTTTTCATTTGTGAAAATTTCAGTGACTAGTACGTACGTTTTCTAAGCACATTGATTTGTGCCTATTCGTAATTTTAGTTTTAGATACGATGCGCAAGCTTATGTAAGAACAGATAGCAGTTGGATAGAGTAAAGTTTGCAAAGCTGGCTGCCATTCATAAACAATGCGCATCAGCTGCGCGTGGTTTTCTTTGCCCAGCTGACTTATGTTTGATAATGCTTAATTTTTTTTTACTGCTGACCTGTGTACCGCCTTTCTTACATGTCCGCTTATTTTGAACCAAGTGTGCCTGTATATGGTTAGCTCCCTGATTGTCTTCTACTGTTTTTTTTCTTGGGATTGAGTTGATTTACAAAGGTCAGATGTTTGGAAGAGTAGATCTGTTTTTCGTATGAGGGAAGTATGTGACTGGGAACAACTGGGCAGTTTCTTGCTGAACATTTGGTATTTATTTTAAAGTGTCTTCAGGATATATCTGCTTTTTGTTCCATATCAAACCTAGTTTGTTTACCTTATTTGATTGGCTACTATGTCTTTTTTATATCACTACATGATTGTGTTTATTATGTATGTACGAATTATGTGTGAACATTTTTAAGACAATGTCAAATATATTTTCTCTCTATTTACACATGGAATTGTGTACTGTGATTTTATAATACTGATATTTAAGGGAGAGAGGATTATTGCACATTAATGGTAATGCATTTTCAAATTTTTTGTTTTACCTTTCATTTGTTCCTTGACTGATTGTGTTCCACTCCACCCTGCATTTTCTCGCCAAAACTGAAAATTCCAATATGGAAAAATTTGACAGGATCAGGTGAGCAACGCTGATGATTCGAATTACTGGGCTTTTAGATGACGCTTCGTAACCCCTTTTACTGCTGTTCAACTATTAAGAATGCAGTTGAAGGCTTAATATGCATATTTAACCTAAAATACTCAGCCAAATTTGGTTCGGTCGCTAGTTTTCTGGTTGAATGTTATACAAATAAAATGTTGTAAATATGAGGACAAGAGAAAAATGTGGCAATAAAGAAGTTAAAAATACCACATTGTCGTGTCCTCAAATTCGCAACGTAACCAATAAGGGCTATTTTATAACTTGTCTTCCAGCTGGGGGAAGCGGCTTGCTTTTTACAGACTCCTTGGGGAGCAATTTAATGCTTTTGGTAATATTCCCCCGAGCTAACATCATTACACCCGAATCTCTGGAAATATTGAGCTCGAAAGATGCTGCACTGCTGACTGATTTCCAAATCCCAAATACCCTATAATAGGGTACGAAAAATTAGCATGCCGCTGACCTTTTTGGAATTTATTTCTTGAATAGTCACAGAAATAACCCACCGCACTTTTAGTTGCAGTTGCGTCGCTTTCAGTATGTTTGTTTCATTTACTTTTCAGGATGATCGCGTTATTTTCCAGCTTCTTACACATTTACTTGTCTGTCGGGGGAAAAACTAAAAACTTTTAAAACAGTGAAATGCTTAATTGATTTGTTAACTGCAGTTGTGTAGTGTATAAATATAACTTATAAACTTCAGGTTGTATTTCAAATGATTTGTTTTATTTTTGTATTATTTTTTTTTACTACGTCGACATCTATCAGGGATATTCATAAGTAAATGGTATATCACGAACAAAGGGTAGTGTAAATTAATCAGTTTTGTAATTGTCGATGTTATTTAGTTTGTAAACAAATCAGCTGAGCCCAAAAAATAAATAAATAAAATAAAGAAAAAAAAAAAAAGAAAGATATAACCCTCAAAAGTGTTTGATATTTTATAACTGTATGATTGAGATGTTTGCCATCACCTTTCAGTCCCCAACAAGCATGTGTAGCGTAGATACCAATATCAGTTTCTCGGATTTCTTCAAAGAGAAACGTGCAGCTAGGGAGCCCACTGACTGTCAAAATCACAAGTCTTCCAGTATGTGTCACTGGCTTAAGCGTGGTAGTTGAGTCGTTAGGCTAGAAGTAGCTGCCTGTCTGGGTAGTGTGTTGCTTAGTACCGTTTTACCATTGCTTTAGTTCATCGACTTGTTTTTTTTTTCACAACATCGTAGAAGGTAGTTAATGGCCGTACATCATGTAGAAGTTTATTTTTAAACTAGGATTAGCCCCTTTTTTAAGCCAGTAACTCTATTTTAATGTTCATTCCTAAGATCAGTGGAAAGGGAAACCAAGTGAATATATAGAGATTGGATGGGATATGAAAATGCTTTCAAACTATCGCGTGAGAAAAAGATCCTACTTAAAGAAAGTTGTATACACGATATTCATGCAACTATTTATTGTTTAAGACGAAAACAGGGGACAGTGTGGAGTTCAATTAATAGGTAAATTGCAGGCGTTGACGCCTTGAAAAGTTTTATATGTTTATGTTTCATATGAATTTAATTGTCAAATAAAAGAAACTAAAATGAGGAAATGGTAGTGATCGAAAACGAGGCTAAAACTGTAATTTGACGATTTGTTAATGAATCAAACTTTCAGCTTCGGTGGATTCTGTTTTGAGTTTCTAAATAATAACTTTACTTTTTCATTTGTATTTACAGGTGTGTGATGATTTCGTTTCTTTCTGTTATTTATATTGTTTAGTAGATATATAATATAAATAACTAGAAATGTAACCATAATGTGTAATCAGTTTTATTTTTCATGACTAGTTTAAATTAATTAATCTTCGTAGTGCTGAGTATAATTAAACATGGTATTGAGTTGGACACTTGAGGTTTTATTTTACTGTTATTGCTTGTGGTAAACATGTCGTTGCAAGGATTTCACCCGTTGCGAGCCCCTGTGCAATTTGTTCTGTCAAATTTTTTTGTTTATCAAATGCATTCGCATTATGTCTGGGTTCCGTACTGTTCTGAACCGTAGGTGCCGTGTTAAAGCCTTGCTGTTAAATCCCTCTAACAACGTCTTTTGTATCTCTTCGTCTAGGCTTTTTTGAAGCCTTAATTCGAAATAGGAGATGTTATGTGAGCCAACTTATAATTAAATTTGTAAAATATGAATGACGGCTTTGGGAACTTTGCAATGTCTTGTTGCCATAGGAACGATGCTCACACAGGAAAGCATTTGTATGTAAATGTGTTCTTTCTTTACGAGATGAATATTGTTTTTAACCAAACTTTGAGATTTTAAGATATTAAATTTTAAACAATCTCCATAATTCCACCTGCTTTTCAGAAATAAACTGCAATCCATAGATTCCCTGTTATACTTTAGCCAAACTTACAAGTTCATATACATACTTATTCCGATATTTAGTCTGAAGTGTTACCGTAAAATGGGGCTGAAAGAAAATATTGCCGTTTTTTTTTTTAATCAAGAAAAAAGTTGTGTGCTTAAGTTTTGGACTGTTTGTTTTTTGCAGCAGGAGACGATGGCTGAGAACATGCACGATCTGGGAGAGGATTCCGTCACCGGAAGCGTCGTGGGGCACCGTAGGAGCACTATGACGATGCGCGCGCACAAACGTTCTAACACCATGGATACAGAGGCATCCAAAAGATCCATTGCCGCAAAATAACTTAAACGTTGAAGCATTTTTAGCACTTTCTGGCCGAATTTTGACTGGTTTTAACACTAAAACAAATCCGCATTAAAAAAAAGCAATTGTGTTGAAACGAGAACTTGCAATTGCAATGTTGCTCTTGAGTTCATTCAAAGAAGGTTGTGCTTTTTGGAAACATCTGGTTGTTTCAGAAAGAAGTAGAATGGATGGAAACATACTGTGTTACATTATTTTTTCTGTTATTTATTAGTTTGTATTTTCTTATAGACCAGTATTTTTATTTGAATGCATGCATGTGTGAGCAGGAGGAGGGGAATCGTGACCGAGTTGATGTCTTGTTTGTTCGGAAACGAAAAGCGTTGTTGTTCCTTCCTCGTCTATTATGTCTTTTGAACTTCTCTTTTAATCGAAAACCGTAGCATTCACTGTGATAGTTTCCCAAAATAGTTCTTATTATATATATTTTTTGTTGTAAATATCACTACATTTGAAAAATCTCATATCATTGTTACTGTGATATAAATATATAAATATATGTATTTTCTAAGTAAATTTTCATGTAATTATTTTGAAAAATATTGCATAAGCCATGATGTTCGATGATGCTACTTTGAAAGCTATCGGTTTCTTCTAAGTAACAGTTCTCTACTGGAACTCGCTATCGATGTTGTATCGGAGAATTGAACCCAGCCTTTCTGATTGGCCACTTTTTGCTGAATTACCATCCCCTGTTGTCGTGCTCTGAATTCTACAAACACACATGTAAATTATTCTAGCAGCGAAGTATTTTGAACGTATATTTAGTACTTACGTTCTCGACCACTACCAAGTGTAATATATGGGGTTCGCCAAATGGTAAACTGAATTCGAAAAGCTGGCATCGTGGATGTAGCGGGGAGGGGGGGGGGCGGGGTTAGGGGGGAGTTGAGTTGGGAGTTAAATTAAAAACTGAGATCTCGAACATCCATTGCAGTCAAGCGGGAATTTAGAGTACAGAATTCTGGTTGGAGTTCCAGCGTTGTGATATTACGTGTATATTGTTGCGTCTGCCGTGATTGCTAAAATCTAGTAAATCGGTATCTGGCATGGTTTCTACAGTAAAAGTGATACAGTATAACTTACAGGTTTCATACGCTTGAGTTTTAACTTATTTATGCAGCCAGACTCATGTGAGATATATGTTACTTCTTTCAAATACAAGCCTATATTACATCGAGTGGACTTGCAGAAGCTTAGCTGTAATTTCATTTTCATATTTCCTCTTCAATGCTTGCTCTTCTTCCCGACGTTAGGCCGAAACAGTATTTTTTGATAAGTTTTGTATCCCGTTATTTCGTAGAAAAACATTAAAAACAAAACACTGTTATAGCATTTTAAGTGTAACCTGGTATTATTTAAAATAAGAATTATGAAGCAAATAAGAAACCATATATTTTTTGGTAGGCTATTTCGGAAAATAGTACCGATAATTCAGATGGTACAGAAATCAAGAATTGTTCATTTTTCTTATACCAAAGCGTGAAAGTACGTTGAACAATGTGAATTCTTATCATTTGGCGAAAGGAAAATCAAAATATTGAAAAATTGAGTTTATATTTGGCTGTTTATTAAAATGTCGGTGGTTAAGTATTGGATAGCCTATTGAAATTTAAAATTTGTTTTAGCTTTGTTTTTCATATTTTTTCTATTTATAAGGCAAGAAAATAATTTGTTTATGTGGTCAGCAACATAAAATTATGAAATAGCGAAAAAAAACTCGATTTCTGTGACATCCGATTTATCGGTAGTCTATTCCGGAATAGCCTACCACAAAACCTTTGGGTTCTTATTTGCTTCAGAATTCTTATTTTAAAAAATACCGTGTTGTGTTTTCATTTCAGTCTAGCAATAGAATATGTGATTTTGATTATTTGTGCCAAAACATTAAATAAATGCTATAGAAGTCACTGGAAGACCTTCGGTTTTATTTCGTCGACATGCAAGAAGCACCGGCTACACTAGAAAAAGAAAACGACAAATATTCTGTCATTTTTATTGATAAAACTCTCGTACCAACATAAATATGTCAAATTTCAAACAATACTGCAAACACACGTCCTTAAATATAGCCACTGAAATATAAATTATCTGCTATGCAGAAGGACGGGATTCTTGGAAATTAAATATTGCAGTTTTCTGTTGACACAGAGTACCGCAGTCTTTCTCTTCGTGCATATGAACATGTTTGTTAACGTTGGAATTAGTTTTATGTTGAATAAAACACTTTTTTTAACATATTGATTTAAGACCGGGCTAAAATTATGCATCGATATCACACATCAAAAACCTTTTTATATACACATGAAAGCAATCCACTTCCCAATGACTAGGAAGTAGCTATATCATAAACTCACAACGCCACAAGTATCACAGAGTACTGAGGACGGACACGGGCATAAAATAAATAACATCTAACTGAGAAAAATCTCAGGCTTTGGCACTCTCAATACTTTAAATATGCATCGGATTCACAACCATGAATAATAATTCTTACAGCAGACCAGGCTTTTGTCAGTGTCTTGGCATTGGGGAAAATACACACAGAACTGAATATCTTTAAGAGGGCCTTATGTTTTACAATTGGATTTTAACAGAATTGAACATCTTTAAGAGCGCGTTATGTTTAACAATCATATTTTATCTTTTCAAGTGCAAACATTTTAGTCATGGAAACTTACAAAGTGACATGTGACTTAAAAACAGATTGATAAACGGCAACACGGCACATTTCTCAGCAGTTTATTATTAATATAAAATTTCCTATTTTTGTCTCAAAAATTCTGTTAAAGTGGACACAGTATACCATGTTTACTGACCTTTATTCGTGTCATTCGTTATCTTAAATAATTAACTTTAATAGTAACTGTAAGTCATTGTCTTATATTTTATCTAATATTTTATCACGAAAATACATTCAACATAAAATGTAATACATTTCAAGCACTTGATATGACGTGAAAAAAAGAAAAAAAAACAACAATAAGAAACTGTCACACAGACACACATACCAACTGGAATAACGGGGGGGGGGGGTGAGATATCTTCATTTTTATATCACAGTCTCATAAGGAACAAATAAACAAAATATATTACGCTTAAATTAGTATATTCCATAGCTTTTCAACAATAAAAGAAGAAGTCCTAAGATGGTTTGTCTCCTCAAACATTATTCTCCACGGTGACGCCTTTACAAGGTCATTAAAATTCTTCCAGTTTTAATCATCTAAGCCGCACAATAACCCGACGCCGCGCATGATCCAGTAATCAGGCACCTCGTACGACGGCAGTCTGACTGACGTCACAAAGTTGGTCGAGTGGCCGGTGGAGGAGAGGGTACCAGCGCGCGTGGAGGTGCGGTAGAGCGGCGCCTCGTAGCTGTACAGCAGCCGGTCACCGTCCACCGACACAGGCTGGCTCTCCATGCTCATGGCCGACGTGGATGGACGGCTGGTTGGCTCCTCCACCTTTACAATCACAATCACAATGCACGTATATAAGCACGGATACTTCTCTGCTCAGTCCTCTGATGATGTCGTACGCTGATGAATCACCTCGTTATTCTTTTATCAGATTTAAGATGCATGTGCAAAAAAACTAAATGCCTTGAGATTTTAGATTAGGGCTATTTACAACTGAACAAAAAATTGAAGGCAAAAATACATAATATCGCTCAGCTTCAACGCAAAAATCATACCCAGTAAAACCTGCACTTGCGAACAACTTGCAATAAGAGTAAACCATTTTCTTCGAATATCGAACTTTCAGTATAAATTTTACCTTTCTTCAGTAAACATTTCTGTACAATGATCATTTTATCCGGTCCGGAAGGTTTTCACTATAAAGAATGCTTATAGTACTGTGTATGGCTCTTACCGCATGAACGGGGATGAAATGCAATTCGGGGAGTCTGTAGAAGCGTTGGCCCGGTATTGAGTCGCCAAGTGCCTTCCGTGCTACATCCCAGCGTGCCCCATCCAAGTACAAACCGAACACTAAGACGCCATCTGACGGTGGTGCCGGACCCTGCCCGAAAAAAATTGGTGTCATGTTATACGTGATAAATATAGCATTTTGTTATGTTACAAGCAAACTGTCAAATATTGCCGCCAATTTCAAAATTGGTTGAATATTTTGAGGCAGTCTACGAAGCAGCTGACTAAACCAGGCAGTTTGTAAACTGCCTGAAATTTTCAGGTACTTCACAAACTGCCTGATTTGACAGTTTTCCTGTAATAAACATAAAACAACAAAATTGAATTACAATAAAAAAATATCGCTTTGATTTTTGAAAATATTATCGAATATCTATAGTGTAGTGATTATGTAGTGATATTTCAAAAATATGAACATTAGAACAGGCATTGTCAGAGCCGTAGATTTAACTGAAAAGAACAGGTCCTTTTTTTTCATCGAATGCATCGTGTAAAGGTTGCTGACCTTTTCTTTTTTTTTTAACAATAAATAATGTTTTTTTTCCCTTAATTGTACTGTATTGTTTTTTGTCCACTGGAAGGGATTACTGGCTATGGTTGACAAAGCAATGTCGCGACGAACACGCCCACCTCCTCCAACTATATGTGATAAACACCCGCTCCACCCCATCCACCCCACCCTCCACAAGGCAAAAGCTTTAATAAATACGTATGTCTCGACGAACATCCCCATATCATCCAACTACAGGTGATTCGCACCCTCTCCACCCGCCACTCCCACCTCTTACCTCCACACACGAAATACCTTTACAAATACATGGGTAGATATTACACTCAACCCTTGAGATCAGGAGTAAACATAAACTGTAAAACCCAACACTTCTTTTCTTTCATATACCTCGAATGCATTTTCTTTGATATTCAGTTTCTGTTTGATGTCAGTCAAAGTGTCTTCAGTTTCACGTGTTTTCTGCATCTTAAAGTCGAATTTGAGTGAGTCTACAGAGACACTGGTCTTCCTGGCGTGCATCTGAAGGACGGCTGTCAAGAACCCTAAAAAGACAGGCGATTCATTTTTTTTATTAGATTACTATTGCTACAGCAGAGGCTCGTCAATTGGTAACGCCAGTGACAGGCCAAGAATAATCAAATTAATCGAATTATTGTTCATTTAGATTTCTTTTCGTACATTGTTGCCACTTCCACAAATGAGACTGCCCTGGTATTAATACAGCAGCAGATTATTATGCAAAGTTGGACAGCGCAAATTTTTCGCTTCGATCAAAGTTATAATAAGTTGAAAGGTAACCATTTTTTTTATAGACATATCACCTTGCGGAAAGAAGAAGGAAGGAAGCCAGAAGCTCCTGGGGTGTATCCTCTCCGCCTGCATCTCTTCCGGTGACTTGGGCGGGGGCGTAGCCTGGGCCTGCGCGCCTTCCTCGCCGCTCTTGGGCCTGGGCGCGGGTTTTGGCGCGGGTGCGGGCTTGATGGCTCTCTGACCAGCTGCGACGACGCGCTCGCACCACTGGTTGAAGAAATCGACGCGCAGGATCAAGTCGGCAGTCCACGGTCCCAGCGGCTTGGTCGACTCATACGAGGCGTGCTGAAATCACCAGGGTACAGCAATCAAACACAGTGAGTCTCACACATAGTGTCAGTCATTCCTAAACACACATGACAATAGACCTAGCTAAGACATTAGACCTTTCCACTGATTTCACGTGACTTTGTCACCGCATTTCTGTACGCCAACGCGAGACCTACCTTCCACTGGATGGGGACACGCTGGTGTAGCAGAGCATTATACGCTTCCTCCAGACTGTCAGACATCACCACTTCACCCTACAACAAAACAGAAAATGCCTAATTAACAAGGTTTTTCTACCACTTGTAACAAAAATAAATAAAATATAAAAAAAAAAAAAATTAACAAACGCCCATTAAATAACTTCCGCATGTGCTCTTGCGGCAATAGTCAACTGGTTAAAGTGATCTGTTTGTGTTAACAGTGAGGATGAATTGCTGGGTTTGCCTGCGTTTAGACTGGGTTTCCCATGACTACGCTTACACAAACCAGGTCGTAACCCAGGGTGAAAAATTCGAGGGTCACTTGGCTGAGATTTTTTAACCTTTTGGCCTAGTGTCACACCAAGTGTCACACCAAGTGTCACACCAAGTGGCCGATGTTCGTCATCTTCCCAGCAAGTGTCAGCTGACCGATTGTCTTATGTGTTAGCCTGACAGCAAATTTCAGCCGTCTGACTGACTTGTGTATGTTACCTTGACAGCAAGCGTCAGTTGGCTGAGTGACGGACGTGTTACCTTGACAGCAAGTGTCATCTGACTAAGTGACTGATGTGTGTTACCCTGACAGCAAGTGTCATCTGACTAAGTGACTGAAGTGTGTTACCCTGACAGCAAGTGGCATCTGACTAAGTGACTGCTGTGTGTTACCTTGACAGCTAGTTTCATCTGGCTGAGTGTCATGTGTGTTACCCAGGGTTCGTACAAAGTTGAGACAGCCATTTTCCAGGACTTTTCCAGGATTTTCCAGGACGTTTCCCGGACTCTTTACCATATATATATATATATATATATATATATATATACGCCGATTACATGGATTATATACAGGCAAATAAAAATCCAGGCAAATAAAAAAAGACGTTTTCAATGAATTATTCTATTATTGAGTCTTTATAAGTCTGGAAAAAATGTTTCGGGGTATTTTCCATTTCCAGGACTTCCAGCAATTTTTCGTCTTTTTCCAGGACTTTTCAGGACTTTTTTTACGCCGTTCCATTTTCAAGGTCTTTCCAGAACTCCCACTTCTTTGTACAAACCCTGGTTACCATGACAGCGAGTGTCAGCTGGCCGAGTGTCTGACGTGTGTTACCATGACAGCGAGTGTCAGCTGGCCGAGTGTCTGACGCGTGTTACCTTGACAGCGAGTGTTAGCTGGCTGAGTGTGTGACGTGTGTTACCTTGACAGCGAGTATCAGCTGGCTGAGTGTCTGACATGTGTTACCTTGACAGCGAGTGTCAGCTGGCCGAGTGTCTGACGCGTGTTACCTTGACAGCGAGTGTCAGCTGGCCGAGTGTCTGACATGTGTTACCTTGACAGCGAGTGTCAGCTGGCCGAGTGTCTGACATGTGTTACCTTGACAGCGAGTGTCAGCTGGCTCAGTGACTTGTGTATGATATGCAGCAAATTGTTGAATCTGTCGATTTCCTGCCTCATGATCGTGTACATCGCCGTGGAACAAATCTTCTTGATTTCTTCAAGGCCAGTTTTCCAGTCATCTTTTACCTCTGTAAATACAGAAACCGACTAGACCCTTAGAATTAAACACCTAGGAACAAATTAAACCCTTAGAATGAAACCTTAAGCATCTTACGTCTTTAACTTATACACCTACAAATCGAAGCAGGCATAAAACAACCCAATCTAACCCTTCCTGCTCACTCCTCACCTCCGCCATCTTTTTTCTTCGCCGGCTCCGCGATCTTCAGTTTTTTCTTGATCTTCGTCAGGTCGACGCCGATGCTGAGCTTGAGCAGGTCGGGGTAGGAGAGGGGCGGGGCTTGGCCGGGTGCAGGCTCCACCTCCTCGTTCTGTACCTGCGGCGGTACGCTCTTCAGTATGTCCGCACACATCTCCAGTATAATCTCGTCACTACTCTTTCCTGACCTTGAAGCACGAAAAAGAATTAAAATCATGCGTCAAACAGTTTTTGTTTGATTTGCAGCGGTACATATATGGTAAAGTAGGCGCAAATTCAAAGTGGACGCAGACGTCAGTGCCCAGCCGGACGCACAAAATATATAAACTGTTACACTAAAATGCCTTCCTTTCATAAACATATGAAAATGGGACGCAGTATCGTTTGCGTATCGGTGGTAGCAAATTTTTTAAGACCTAAAATCCATATTTTCTTCTCTTTTCTTTTTCTTCTTTTTTTCGTTTAATTTCTGCCCGTATTTAAAACAGAATCTAACTTTGTATGAGTCATCTCCATTAACGGCTCGTAATCGCTGACAGTGATTGACGCGGACTTACCCCACAAGGCCACTGGTAAGCCTAGGCTGTACACTCAGTATGGTGCCTACAAGAGTCTCGGCCTGCAGATCCAGGTACGCCTTTTCGGCATTCATATCCATACCAAACAAATCCGGGTTGTCGTGAACTGGCAGACTTTCGATGTATTCCGCCACCTGGCGGTAATTAGCGTCCATCGGCAAAGGGTGGTACACCTGGAAAGAGGGGAAACTATTGTTCATTACGTGGCTTTAAGTAAATACAGTAGTTTGCATCGAAAGTTGGTAATGACTTTTCCAGATGCTATCTTGCCATTATATATGCTTTTTTACAGGAGCTTAGAACGTATAAAAACAGAACAGAAAACAGCTATTGAAATATAAAGAAGTCAAAGAAAAAACTGGACTGTTTTAACACAACTGCAAGGGAATGATTCCATTCGACAATTGAATAAAAACTCAAACGCTTTATAACAGAATGCAGTCATGGTGCTGTGCATCTGTGACATTGTTAAGGGTGACATGGGCGGGCTACCTTATCCTGGGTGTAGAAGTAGCCCTCATTCATGGCGTCAGGCGTGTAGAACTTCCTCATGAGACTATGCAAGCAGCGCCGGTCCCAGTCGTCCGTCACGCGTCCGCCGAACGTCACCTCGCCCGTGAGGTACCACAGCGCGCCCCACGGCACCTCCTCCTGCTCCTCCAGCAGCAGCTGCAGCTGCATTGTCGACACCTGCAGACAACAACCATTCGCTTTTGATTAGTCCTGAATTTGAAACTTAAAGCTTACATACAACAGAGAGGGGGGGGGGGGCAGGATATTCTCAGATCTAGCGGAGTACAACACTCTCCACCTTTTAGTGAAACATTTTCTTTAAAATAGTAAGCTCTTCACATTTTTTCCCTAATTTGTGTTCGACCCTTCTACGTGCATCCCCCACCACCCCATGCCGGTGAATCCTGTATCCGATCATGCACTGTATTTTGAACCAAGCACGGGGAATAAAACACAACGGCGCATAAATAAATTGTTCAAAATTTTTAGAAATACGTCACGGCACTGAAAACACTGCTGGGAATGTTCCAGCCCAGCCTGTAAACGACTTACCTCTAGATCGGAATCATTGAACTCGTACGGAATGTTCCAGCCCAGCCTATAAACGACTTACGCTCTAGATCGGAATCATTGAACTCGTACGGAATGTTCCAGCCCAGCTTATAAACGACTTACCTCTAGATCGGAATCATTGAACTCGTACGGAATGTTCCAGCCCAGCCTATAAACGACTTACCTCTAGATCGGAATCATTGAACTCGTACGGAATGTTCCAGCCCAGCCTATAAACGACTTACCTCTAGATCGGAATCATTGAACTCGTACGGAATGTTCCAGCCCAGCCTATAAACAACTTACCTCTAGATCGGAATCATTGAACTCGTACGGAATGTTCCAGCCCAGCCTGCTGTACTTCTTCCTCTCGTGGAGCACAGCGTTGAAGAAGCAGAGCCCCATCAGCAGGTTCTTCCACGCCGGCTTTCCCGGACAGACTTCCTCGTAGAGCTTCTCCGACACGGCGCCCGCCCCGCCGCTCAGCATCGTACGCATCAGGTTAGCCTTCACTCCCTGTGGCGGCTCCACCGTCATCTGAACGTCAAAACAAATGGGCTTACATTAAATTGCAAAACTGAACTTAAAACCCAGTGCAGTTTTTCAGTAAAAAATGGCTAGGGAATAAAACAAAATCGTGACAACCACCCTGAATCAGGGCTGTGCGGATTAGTGTTGAGGATAGCACTTGATCGAAACATTATGTATTAAATCTAACGAGCATGATCTGCAAATAGAATTGTTAATCTGTGCATAATGCTGCAGAGTTGTAGTACATGACATCGGTCGCTAGTCCGACAGTCTCCATGCCAACGGTGGCCAAGCTGCGTCTTTTTCATGAAGTTTGTTGGAAACTCAAACTGAGGCAGGGTCGAGGAAGGGGGTGGGGGTGCGAGGAGGGGATTTAGCTCCTTTATTACCACCCTTGCAAATTTGTTGAAAGGGGGCAACACTGTAGCACCCAGCCCTCACTTGAAATTTAGGTGTTTTTAGCATCGTAAGGTATTACCTATCACGTTTGACACTACTATTCAAATTATAATACCTTTAGTCCACTATGAAATTCGAAGATTGGTTTGGAAGTCCCAAACGCAATGGTCCATAGGTACTGAAGTTACTTGTATATACTGACTTCTTTCGAGTCAATATCAAGATACTGTTGACCAGATCAACATTTTTTACTAGTAAATAATACGTCACACTGACTGGAAATTTGTCAATATCTGCTAATTATTGCGACGTTTCCTTCACAGCAACAGATTAACTAAAGCTGCTTAAAAAACTTGCCTTTTTTTAAGAAAAGAAAATCAGGAGAAACGGCATCATTCTAAATAATGCAATACATAAATATGAAATAAAAATAAATAGCAAATTAAGTTGCCCTTTATGTTCTAATTTACTTTCTATTCTTTGTGTATACAAATACCTAAGGCTCGCTTAAAGACAGAAAACCGTTTAGCACATGATAAATTGTGAACTGAAATCATAAATATTCTTTCTGCTACAATAATTTATAAACCGCTACGAACCATATACTATTTTTTTTGTTTCGGATGCAGACATAAAACTGTATTACATTACATGCGATTTTTTTTTTCAAGGAAAAAAAAAAGTTGCTAAATTCTCAACTTTTCAGATGTGTGTTACGTACACTTGCATCTTTGCAAAAAATAAGCCCGATCGTGTGTAGGAGAATCACCATGATTCACGATGCTTTTTCTGGTGGCCACAGATAAAATTGTGCACCGGACTGAACTATTTTAAACGCGAACAACCAATTCTGGCTATGCAGCATTGCCCCAAACCGTTGCATCCTTTTATCTTGACAGAACTTCACCAATAAACCAATGAAGCATATTCTTGTGAAGTACACTTACTTTGCCTTCTGCTTGTTTCGCTGTTAGCTAAAGATTTGGTCAAGCCATTAGCATTAGCCACTGACTTATAACAGCTAAGCACAGAAGGCGCAAAACAGCGCGCATATTCACAAATAGTTGCGGCGTGCCACAGGAAAGCTTCAAAATATCAAACTGATCACAGCAAAAAAAAAAAAAAAAAAAAAAAAAAAAAAAAAAAAAAAAAAAAAAAAAAAAAAAAAACACAAACAACAAACAAAAAAAATGAAAATTTATTCCTTGCCGTCACGGAATGACGCCCCCAACTATTGTAACCGTGGCGTACACAATAAAAATAATGAAATTAAACATCCTTTTGATGGTTGTAGTCCTTGTCGATAAGCTTCTATTTCACGAGCAGTGCTTGATAATTCATCACTTTTTTTCTCCGTCTAAAAGATATCAGCCCCAATCTCGCCTTCACTCGCACGCAGCAGCTTGTTTGCTCGATCACGCTGACGTCAAATGCATTTCTTCCACGCCGCCCCGTCTCTTCTACCTCCCCCCCCCCCACCCCTACCCACCCCACCCCCATCTCTGGTTGTTTAATGAAGGCAAATATAAGTGAAAAATAACAACTGATAGCGGATTTACATTTTTTCACCTGGGTTTAAAAAATGATCAATGGAACAATAAACCTTGTTCAATTACAGATGTATCTTTCAAGCCATCTTCAGAGCTGCATGTGAAAAAGCCTACATTTTCGTTGGGTAATTTAAAACTGAAGCTCCTTCGTTATCATTTCAGCATTTTAAGGCTATAAAATGGTGCGAAAGCATGTCATATGGCGTAAGAAAATCGATCTCTCTAAATACAAGATAACATGCAAAAACTGAAGGCTTTTACTCGCAAATCGTTGTTGGAAATAAATACACATCTTCAACATATTTCGCTTCTTTTTCACGAATGAGTTAGTCATACGTTTGATTTTGCATTGTGAACAGTCACTTTTGTCAGTGGGCATACCAGTAGACTAAATACTTTGTCCAGCATGCTATACCCATGGCCGCTTCTACTAAATAGAAAATGAAATTTTACTGCTGTGTAGAAAAAAACACAGGGAAAGTGCCTTTGACCTTGAAACTCAAACGCTAAGGTCACAGCTTTATATCTTACGTGGAGACCCACGTGAATAGGTCGGAGTAAACAAATGAGGTCAAAATTATTTTATTTGTAACGTATTATTAAGATATATAGTTACTTGACCTTTGACCTCGAAACTCAAGGTCAGTATGAAGGGTTCGATATTTTACATTCATATTGAACACTGTGGTTGGAGTGTACGAAATATGGTTAAAAATTATTCCGTCTCTAACAAGAAAGATTGCAGCCTTCAACAGCTGATCGCAGTCTGGCTGGGAATTCTTGCTTGTCATAAAGAAACCGAGGAGAGGCGCCTCATTAATTACGGTATAAAAAGTCAGTTTCAGCTCAGTAACGTCTCCGAAACATGGTCCGATTTCAAGCCTGACGGCTTTAAACTTACTCAGTTAAGATATTTCATAGCGCATCAACATAAATGCTACAAATTCTCCATCCCCTTCCTGCAGTTTACGGTGTAAGATGACCTAAGGCATTATAAAAATTTTTAAATAGGTGAATGATGCGTTTTTGAATAAAATAGTTTTTTCTTACTTGCATGATTTCGAATCTACGCGTCACTGTTTGTTTATTTATTGGTCAAGGGTTTAATCAAGCGCGTTTGAACGCCACATAAATCACCAATCTCTTCAACGACCGGTCAAAGAAAGCCATTCGATCCCTAAAAGAGGCAGTGGACTATAGACTAGACACAACGCCCTGTGCAGACAATTTATTTCACGTTCAGAACTATTTTACCTTAATAGCATTGAGTGACATTTATCTGTTTGCAAAGTTAGTGCCCTAACATTCTCCATTTATTGTTGTCGCTTAATGTAGTCGCCTGCACAGCAAATCAGACATTTTATTAAACTTCCTTTTTTGTTTTGAAAAGAGTTATTGGATTAGGATTTGCATACCTTACATATTTACTTGCAAAGGCGGAACACGAAAAAACAGACAGGGCTGTTGTAAACAAATCAAATTAAAGACAGTGGCAATTAATGTTTCTAGATCTCCTGCAAAGGTAACATATTTCACTGCACTCGGCAAACTGAAGTCTATTTTTATAAAGTAGCCTCTCAAAAGAACGGAATATTTGGTTCGGGTTACAAATAATACACAACACAACTATAACCGCGTTACAGCAGTGTATTGTCAATCACATTGCTGCTGAGGATCGCTGATAAGCCTGTACTGGTAATAAAACTGAAAAAAAATGATAACTCATTTATTATTTAAAAAATCATCATCATCATCATCATCATCATCATCATCAATATTATTATTATTATTATTATTATTATTATTATTATTATTATATTTTCCAGTTACCTGTTTTGACTTATAAGACACAACTGCTGAACCTGTAATTTTCCAAGTGTTGTTACAAACCAAAAACATAAAAATCGGAAAAGGTGAAAACTTGATCTGGTCATACGAACCAATAGTTTGACACGCAAGTGTTTTTTTCTGTCACTGTGAAAACCAGAGAAGTGACTGAACCAGAAGACTACCGGTAACACCACCACTTGCCATTGCTGCTCTTTCCAGAAACCAGAAGGAAAAGCCTGTTTACATGCGAAACGTATCGCGTAACAAACCACATACTTCACACCGAATAAATGTCTCAGTCAAAAACCCCTTGTTACTTAAATTCTATTCATTTAATTCATTTACTGCCCACCTACGGTTTCAACGGAAGCTGCAAAGTTTAACAGATCTCAGAAAAAGGTGTCAAAATAACAAACCTAGAAAAGCACTTAAGTTGAAAGTTAACACGACGAGGTTACCCTATCGGTTTAATATCGCCCCTGTAACTAATTGCTATCTGATGTCACGGATTTTTTGTTCGTCTTCTTTTTTTCATTAATTTTTTTACATATTTATGTTTTTTTTTTTCGAAATGTGTAGAAGAATGCATGATAAACCTTTCTATTTAATGGCCCTGTGGAAAAGGCCGCGAACACATGAATCAATCAAAATGTTAACACGAGAAGGATTTTGCAAAAAAAAAAACGTCTCCCCCACCAAAAAATTGCAAATATGTCTGTGCGATTTCGGTACCGAATCCTTTAAGCCAATTATTTACAACTGCCATACTTTGCTGGCATAAAATCGTAAAGTCACCCATAAGTCTATTGATTCCAGCTGAGAGGAAAACATGAAGAGGACTAAAGAGCAGTGGCCTTTAACTACACTTGCTTTACATTTGCTTTGAAACAAGTAGAAACTGAGACATATATAGAATTTAATTTGAGACCCCAGAGCGTGACTTATACACGCCAACTTAAAAGGATACATTGCGGAATGACAAATGGCACGACTATAAGAACATCAATTGATATCAACGCTTTTTGGGGATTACAGCTCTCATACCGTTAATATCAGTGAGAAACAAAAATCAAAAGAAACACAATGAATATGAAATAAAGGTTGTAAAAATAAATTTTTATAAATAAAAATGAAGAGGTTACTAATGATATTAATGTGTCGGGGGCTTGGTAATTGATAGAGCAGAGAACCGCCAGAATGGCTATTACACATGAAGAGCTCTGCCATTTTCTGCTGACAAATAAATAATGGAGGGCCCTCCTGAGGCGCAAGCACACAGCAGCGAACATAAACTTAAGTTTTTAAAAACGTGGCTTGAAGAGTCGCACAGTGAATTGGAAAGGAGGACTGATGAGGGTCTAACATTAAACGACTCAACGAGCACTCCACAGTCAACGAGACCACGTGACCTCGTCAATATCTACCATTCACCTAACTGTGGCTGTCGTTATTACAACTGTGACACAGATTTCAAGTTAATTCAAAAGAAGACGCACAAATTTCATTTCGGTTTTAAGAATCGCAGTAGGCTTAGTTATGTCATGGAAGAGACTACAAAGGAGTCCAAATTACCGGCGCCAGGGGCGCACAGAACACGGGATAAATCCAGGGAAGCGGAATCACAAGCGGCGCAGGATATAGGGGAGAATTCCAGGGTATTACAAAGAAGGCCCCGTGCGCAAAGTGTTCCCCCATCTAACCGAGTAAGGCACGGTGAAAGCTTCCAGGAACGGGCGCGCGCTCACCGAGATGCCAAAGAGCTGTACAAATCAAAAGACGACTTGGATAAACCGCTCTTGTCGTGCTTCCCCATCCAGTGCTGCAGCAATGCAAATACCAACTTTTATAAAGCGACATCTCAGCAAGAAAAAAGCGACACGGATCAGTACGTGAAAACAAGTGCAAACATCGATGAATTTATGTACGTGAGTAACAACAACATTGCAGAATACAAAGATGCCAACGAGCCAGCAGTGCGGGAAAGCCCGGGGCAGGATTCACAGCGCAGCCCTCCTCCACAGTACACCGACCTGCTCTACCAAGACAGGCACGCATTCGGTACTGTCATGCCTGATTTACTGAACCCAGCTCTTCACTACCGAGCCATAGATTCGCCGCGGAGCTCGCGTAGAAGCACCAGATATACGCCGTCATATCAGCCAGGTCTGTATAACAACACATCGAATAGTTACTCCGCTTACTCACGACTCTACCCGTCTAGCGCTACACTGCAGATGTCCCGCTACTCCCCCTTTCCGCTGATGCCAAGCAACAGTTTCGCTACCGATGCGATACTACAAGAAGACATTCCACAATACCCGCCCCCGCTCCCCAATGCCCCGTACAAGCCCCCGAGCTTCTACTTCGACGATGACAAAGAGGACTGCGATTCGAATGCCGGGACAGTGTTTACATTTTACGACATCGAGCCCGGTGGTGGCGGGTATTTTGACCGGGCATTTAGCCCAGCACCTTCGGATATCCACACGGCAATTTCCAACATCACGCGGACATCGGCAATGAATAGCAGTGTTATGAGACCCCCGGCTAGTGTGCGCAACTTTCACATGAATCTGCTCAGCAAATGTATATTAAAGTTTGGCTGTAAAGGTGATCCGCACGAGAAGAAGCCTGGTTATTTCTCCTGTCCTCGGAGGGTGGACCTCCTCCATAGTGGCGAGTTTGTGGTACTGGATTCAGAGAATCAAACCTTACAGATACACTCGTCCAGGGGCGTATGCAATAAGGTATATCAGTTCAAGTTCACGATCATGGATATGCGAGTGTGGAATTCCACCACCATAGCGCTGCTCTACAAGAACGAGATCGGCCTGTTTGACGTCACCGATTGTTCCGTTCAAACCGTCAATCTGGAGGGAGCACAAGGACCCCGTGTTATGGATAAAATGAAAGACCTGGAGACGAAATGCAAGTACTTCGTCATAGCTATGCTCAACGAAGTAACCATATACACAGACACGGGTAAAGTCCTCCGCACCATAGGCAACTCGCCCGCCCACCAGCCAGGCACACAGAAGACGCTCTTCCGGCGAATCAACACCGTCACAGTCGACCCCCGTAATAACGACATCTACGTCCTTGACGGTGACCTCAAGATGGTCTACACATTTTCTTCCAAAGGCAACCTTAAAACTGTGCTCGATACGAACTCGTCGGATCTAGGGCCGGTATTCAACCCGATGGGAATGTGCATGAATCGCTACGGCCATCTTCTGGTGGCAGATACCTTCAAACACCGGATAATTCAGCTCTCTAAGCAGACTGTTAAGTGTTTATTACAGTATTCCATGGATTACTATCCAAATGACGGGAAGCTCTCTTCAGATGGGAGGCTTGTTGTGGCAATTAATAGCGAAGGTAGAACGTTTGCAGGTGTTCGAGTTTATAATTATAAAAACTCGCCATAAAGTATACCACATAAAAAGTCACACAATATTTATTTGGTAACTCTGCAGATACAGGGAGAGAGAATGCGTAAGACGCTCAGTGGGTGGGGGTGGATGGGGGTGGCGGGGGGGGGATTATATCTGTCCATCTTTCCTCTAAAGCTGACAAAAATTGCGGATTCCTCGTGTTGGGCTGGATGGCGGGGCAGCACTTCTGTCAGAAATTAGAAAGAAGAATACATTATTGCTGGAAAGCGAAGCATTTTGTAATCCCTCAAACCGGTACGCAAACGGATGAAATCTGATGGGGACAATAAACTGCGCTAGCTTTGCGTTTTATTAGCACTGCTGCACTATTTATGAATTAAGGGCTACGTTTCTAATATTATTTACACAGAAAAAAATAACCTTTTTGCTGTGTGCCACATTCCTTCTCATTTATTTCACATTCCGTCTGTTCAGTTTTTCTCAGCATAGTAACGAGGGAAATCCCGTAGGACTGTCAGCTGAAATTTTTTACGTCGTGATGAATGCAGTATTCATTGATCACATCAACTTTCTGGAGGTCTCGCTTGGGGGATTTAAATATTTTAACTTTTTTTGGGAGGGGGGAGGGGGGAAGGGGGAGGGGGGGAGGGATACAGAGAGAGAGAGAGAGGCGTTCAGTGACCATTACTTTAATGAGGCAACAAATAATGTGGCCTTCCTGTAGTTTGGGAGAGGACTGATACCAACATCCCCCCCCGCGCCCCTCCCCCTCCCCCCCCTCCCCCCTCCCGTTCCAAAGCAATGAACATGATGGAAAATGTGATCACAACGCAACGGTGTCCCATAATTAGAATTATAGAGACTTGGGCATGACAAAACATGTTATGTAAAGGGAAGCTGTTATTTATAAAGTCGTGTTGTCTCACGGAGACTTCATGGTGAATTAACGGCACACCTGGACTGCACTGGGAACGATATTTGAGAGAAGCACTCGTGAGTTACTGCCGCAGTATTCTTTGTATTTAATTACGTGCGTGTAAATGGTACATTAACAAGAGAGAACAGAAGAATAATGTTAAACCTTCAAGTTAGGCCAGGAAGAAAAACAGTCTTGTTTCTCATCCGAATTTTTAACAAATTTTATCGACCGGCAAACTATTTTATTTTTCCCGAAATTTCGGTTAATCGACAATGACCAAAATTATTGCTTTGTTTTTATTTTTTTACACAAAACGTTTACATGGCATAACACTTAAATTAGCAAATTTATAATTTGCAACTTTGAAACGTTTGGAGTGTTTCTTATATGAAACTGCGAGAATCTAAGATGCGATGGCAAAATGTGAGGATAAATTTCTCCTTGAAAGAGCATTTTCAGTACTTTTTTTCTGTCTTCTGGATAACTCTTCTTCTTCTTCTTTTACTCGGCCAGGCGGCCGGCCGATCGATTTCTTTTTCTCTGTTTCTTTTTACTAAAAATTTTCATTTCCGGTAGGGTCACTTCCATTGTTTATTTGCGGTTTTAGTGACCACGCCGGATGATGAGAAACAAAGTATATTTTTTCTCACCTTACTTTTATGAGTAGCATCGTTCATTTAAGTAAGATATTATAATTTGGTGACTCATTCAAACTTTCTTTAAAAGCTACCAATCAGTATTATTGAAAGAATACTTCTTGTTTACTTATGAAAGCAGTATTAATTGAATGCGAAGTTTCAGTTCATAAGCTTTAAGTGTTTTACTCAAGCTAACGAAAATAAAAGGTTAAAATTGTCAACATCCCAGGCAGTTTTATTTTTATCCCGACTGGATATTCCTCCCTAAATTTGCTTAGTTTAGACTATAATTCCAAAGACGTAACGCTGACGAGTTAACGCCGCGCCCCGATGCACACACACAGTGCGTGAGGTTAATATCGAGTAACGTCCTGTCATAACGCAGCATTACTCGAAAGAATAGCTTGGCACAGAATAAACGACGCCATACATTTTAATGAAGGGTTCTAAAGGAATCTAGTCCACTCTACATTTATAAGAGCACTTACATGCTAAGATATGGCTCTGTGAAAATTATATAAAATTATGTAACTGATACTCCAAAATAAGAGAAAGGGTTATCGACCTTGATAAGGACCAAACAGCTTCATATACGAGCTGGAAAACATTTTTTATAAACTTTACCGCTTGTAAGCACTCTTGAAAAAAAATAAACGGAACGTGAACGAAAGATAAAAATTTGAGGAAATAGTTAAAAGTACGTTAAAAGGACATGAATTTAAAGCCTGAAGTGAAGGCTTTTACTAGTCGTCTGCGCGTGGGATATTGGCTTTGGTCACAAATCTCGCTTTCCACTTCTCTGTATCAGTTAGTAAATACAGTGCAGTTATTGCAAAAAAAAAAAAAAAAAAAAAAAAAAAAAAAAAAAAAAAAAAACAGTTGGGAACTGTGCCCGCAGCGTATTGCCTTCTATTTGATTAACTAAAAGCTATGGGATGCCTCTTATATCTTCACGGCTTATTGCTGATGGCAAACGGTGCAAAGTGAACACCGAATCATCAGCGTAAGTCAAGTGTCGTCGTGTTGCACAACATCGTCCTCAAGTCATTCGTCCGTTCAATACATAACAAAGGCGATTCATTTTATGTCGAAATCTAATGTTACAAATTAATATACACTCCGACGTCAAATTGAATAAATATTTGTGGCAACAGAGACCAAAAAAAAATTTGACATATTGACATCTTCCTTATATATACTGCCGTTAACTGGCAAACGATAAGTTGAAAAAATGGCATCCGAAAAAGAAATCGTGGGTTGAAACAATGAAAAATGCTGTTGAAACTATTCCTCTCCGTTGCCGCCGAATTTTCCAAAAAATTACATAATTTCTTTTTCGTTCCCATTTGTCATTTTGTCATTATTGCGCTCCCATTTTCATGCACCGAGAAATGGGCTTTTCCAAAGAGATCATTCAAAGTGACAGTTAATCTCTTGAAATCACCAAAGATGTTTTCTGAGACGTATCTTTAAATTTTAAAGAAAAAAGATTTCAGTTAATATATGTACATAAATACTTATTTTGTATACACATTCTGATTAAATATAATAAGGAGTGAATATTTCTCAATTCTATCCGGGCGTCTCTCGTACTTCTAAACTTGTTCCAGATTCCATTGTATTAAACCCATCATCTTAGAATGGTGGTTGGAAAGAATGACAAATATTAAAAGCCAATAGATGCACAAACTGCTCCTAGGTGCCATATCTAATTGGTTGTTGTACAGATACGACTAAAACATGGTTGGCGAATTCCACCTGGTCTTGAACGTGTTTTCTCAGTTGCGAATCCACGCTAATTTTCAATCATCTGAACGGTGTGTTCGAACTACATCGCCCAGCTTGTATGGTTTCTTATTCAGGAGGGTTTGTGATCGTTTAATTTGTAGCCTCTCACAAAATGAGGCAGGCTGGATTCGAACCGGGGACCCTTTGCTTGCCAAACAAGCGTCTGAACCACTACACCAAGCAGGGGAACCGACGGAACGTAACAGTTCATAAATTGTATTCTGCATATTTCCAATAATCAATAACATGTCCGGAACAGCCCTGACGATCTTGCCCTTGATTTATA
Source organism: Protula sp. h YS-2021 (assembly GCA_949752745.1). Lineage (NCBI taxonomy): Eukaryota > Metazoa > Annelida > Polychaeta > Sabellida > Serpulidae > Protula > Protula sp. h YS-2021. Next base: position 23,716,469 of record OX457024.1, read on the forward strand.
ATTGATTACTTATGATTTGTACTTGGTTTTAAGATTTAAATGCCAACATCAAATGTTCATCAATCTTTTCCTGAGAAAGTATCATATTCTGAAAAGTGTTTGAGGTAATTACTGACGAATAATGCTCAGTTATAAAATGAATGGCATAACAGTTTGCAGTCTTTTCTTGTATTTAGCGTGGATTAGTAAATTATTCGGTAAATTATTCCTAGAAGACCAACTGTCTACATATATTTTTCAACTACAAAAATGATAACTAATATATGAGGCTTCCCACATGAAGACTTAATAAAAATTCGCTATTAGAAATCCCATTAAAATTTCAAAGTTGTGCAGTGACCTTGAACAACGACGCAAGGTCACCGGAACCCAATCAGCTTCAGAACATTATTTGTTAAAACTACATAAGAGGCATGATTGAAATCCGATTGATAGTATTTGAGATGTGGTGTTCACAAACCACTTGGTATGGTAAATCCCATGTAAAGATTCAAATCCCGCGGTGACTTTGAACAAAGGTCACCAAAACCAAATCAGCTCTAGAACATAGCATATAAAAAGCTACATATCAGGTTTGAATGAAATCCGACCAGTAGAACTTGAGATATGGTGTTCACGAACCACTTAGTATTCCCACGTAATTCCCACGTAAAATTCCCGCAGTACCTATAAACAACGACGCAAGGTCACCAAAACCTGATCAGCTGTAGAACCATATATATATATACATGCCAGGTTTAATTTAAATACCATTGGTATAACCTGAAATGTGTTGTTCACAAAACCCTTGGCATGGGAAATCCCATGTAAAATTTCAAAGTCCCGTCGTGACGCACAGAATGACGGACGGACGTGCCAGTAAAAACATTATGCCCCTCCTGACCTCAGTGAGGTCGGGGCATAACAATTCTGGAGAAAGTTGTTCGTTCGCCCTTTCTATGCTGTGGCTTAAGGCTAAAGCAAATGCATTTCAACACATAAACGAAATTGAAATCCACCATATCTTGTAAAATGTACAATAGAATACAAGTAACACACATGTTTTATTACATTTTAAGTCGACAGTGATTTTTTTATTCTATAAGTGACATCTGAACAAGAGTGGTATTGTTTGCACTGCTTGCGGTATCAGTGTAAAGGACTTATTTGAGACACAAAAGATACGGGGAGAAAAAAGTAAAGCCTAACTCCCATCATCACGCCACAGTCAAAGGAACCACTACATTAGAATACACGACTTCTTGACATTAACAAAAATAAAAACAACAAATAAAAAAAAACGCAGACTAAAAACTAAGACCTGCCAATGAGACGTCACTATTTTTTTAATATCTGTTCAACAATTTTCAGGCCATAGGTGTAAAATATGATGAAGACAGAAGAGAGGGGATTTCATTTCATGGACCACCCTTAAAATGTGTACCCGCAAAATGTCAATTATTACATCTGATGTCCTGGTGCCAATAGCTACAAAACAGGGGAGGGAGATATCAAAGACTTTTCTGCTAGTGTGTTTTTATTTAAAGAAACTGCAAAAAAAAAAAAAAAAAAAAAAAAAAAACCCAAACAAACAAACAAACAAACAAAAAAGAAACAAAACAAAAATAAATAAATGAATAAAAATAACAAAACTGCCGAATACCACACGCCTGGGTTTTTGCACAGAACTATATCCAAATGCAGAAGGATGAATCCTCTCCTCCCATCCCCAGGGCAAACCCTTCAAAAGCCGCAAACTAGATGACGGGAGTGGGGCGTTTAGGTCTCCTACCCCTTCAAACATCACCCAAATGAAGCAAACTAGAAGCATTTGCTGACAAAGGCCGAAAAACGAAGCATTTGCTTCACAGAGTTCCAGATAGAAATTAAAACTGTCACTTCAGGTTTATAAAATATTGATGCATCGATAAGAAAGACGGGCAAAACAAATCCCACTACATAATGCACTCATTTAAGGCAGCACCTCGGAAATTCACAATGAGCTCCAGAAAAGGAACTCTCATACAAGAAACACTAAAAGATGACATTTATATCAACACTGCTTTGAGTCAGTTTGTCAGCTTTGAACAAAACCGATTTTGATTAAAACTAAGATTATTCAATGTCCGCAAAGCTGTTTCCTCTTTCCAAATACAAAGAATCCATAAAACTGTCACTACTTTCATAAGCCAGTTAACACATCAGAAAATTTCTAAAACTGTCACTCGTCTCCTCACCACCCAATAATCAGGGCCTGTGTGGCTGCAGGGCGGGGGTTGTACTCATAATCATGGACTGTATGGGTATGGTGGTTGTACCCATAAGTAGTGGAGCAGGGATATAGGTTTCGGTACCGATCCCTAATGTTCTTGCTCACTCAGGCGTGAAAGATCTATTGTGACGTCAGGTGTGACGTTATAGTCAAGGCCATTCTTTGTGCGACTCCTATTGCATAAATAGGTCATCCAATCAGAATCGGGCGAACCAGTCACAGAGGAGATGGCGTTATAACTTGGCTAACAATGAGAGACAGTGCTCCATATGCATCTCCTATTGTTCTCGGTCTATTGTGACGACATAGTCAAGGTCATTCCTATTGTGACTCATCCTTTGTGCAAACAGTATGAACCAATCAGAGGTGAGATTCCTAGTTGAATCCCTATTGTTCTCGGTTTGGGCTATAATTGTTCTCGATACCGATCCCTATTGTTCTCAGTCTGTTGTCTACTGTGACATCAGGTGTGACGTCATAGTCAAGGTCATTTCCAGTGCGACTCCTATTATGTAGTAACAAACAAGGAAGTATAAAATAAACAAGAAATCCTTCACGCATCTTAAGTGTCATGTGATAATAACGAAACGAGCATACACTCAGAGTAGGATGTGGACGACTGGGTTTTGAAAAATCGAAACACATGAAATGGCAAGATGAATGGCAGTAATGACTAGAAAAGCCTAATCGGATAAGGATCCTGAATATGTTAAGACGTATAAAAGTTACAGTTTTAATACTATTGCAGTAAATTATTTACACAACCTTGCAAACGTACCAGCAGGTCCGTGTGGAGTGTCAAAAGTAAAAAGGTTTCCGCAAGCTTTACCAGGCTATCAAATATTTTACATAGCTAAAACCTCTGCCAACAAACTCCACGTCGTGGTGTTTATTGGTCCTGAAGCTGATAAAAAGATTATACAGACGAAACCGGTTAATCGCATAGCCAATTTGCCAAGCCGTGTTATGCGTTTATCCGATACATGCGTTAATCCGGAGTACTCTTGCCGTGCCTACTTTTTCACTTGCGGTAGTTATTAGACGTATTTATAAACATAACGGAGTTGTAGATGTGATCGCAGACTCACAAACAATTTAATCTTTTCCATTCTTGGATATTAACTCGCGCAACTCGTCGACGTCGTCGTATATATATGTAGATTCAAGATCTTTTTCAACACTTTAAAAGAGGAAGTAGAATCGAAAGCATGTGTCAATGCAACATTTGTTCGAAATCTTACCACTAGCCACAAAGTCTTAATAAAAGAAAGACACTTAAAGTATGCAATCGCTTCACGAGGCGAACGTGAAGAAAATGCTGGCGAATTGGCGGTAAAGAGAGCAAGAGTGGAACAAGATTTGCAAATATCAAGGAATCCTATTGTTTTTAAACATCCATTTACCATGAAAGTATCTGAATCTACTAGGAGCGGAAAAACGTGGTTGGTGAAACACATTCTGTGACAAAATATTATAGAGCCAAAACCAGATCCTGATTTATATTTGTACAAATGGTGGCAACCGCTCTATCAAGAACTGAAAGACACAATTCCAAACATAGAATTTATTCGGGGGATTCCTTCAGATTTAGACAACGATACATTTTTGATGTCAAGAAAACCACACGTAGTGAGTCTTGTTGATGATGTCTACCAGTGCTGTTGATCCCAAATTCACCGACTTATTTACAGAAGTTAGCCTTCACTGTTCAATCGGTGTAATCAACCTCATACAAACTTATTTCCTCCTGATAAAAATGCAGTGACTCAGAGACGAAACACTCAATACATAATTATTTTCAAGTTCCCAGTGAGTCAGGATCAAGTACGAACACTTGGTACGTTTATATTTCCCGGACGCCTAGATTAATTTCTGCGAGTTTATAATAAAAGCGACAGAAAAGTCACATGGATATCTTGTGACTGACGCTAAACTAAGCACACCAGAAAAAGAACGATTTAAAACTGATATTTTTAAAATTAACACTAGTCCCCATCAGCTTGCCCGCAAGAAGACCCATATTTTACTGATTTTACTGCATCGACTGCAAATACAGAAACAATCTGAGAGCATGTTCGATAACCATATCTGTGAGGGAAAAAAGCGATACATCTATTCCTGATTCCAATGTGCATGCGGGCCAGTTGGAAAGTAGTGACAACGCTATAAAAACACCTGTCACGGAAACTTTAGATCAGTCTTCTATTAAACGTCAGAGACATGGCTGAAAATACTGCACATGCTTGTACAGAATGGTGATGACAGCAGTTCTGAAAGTGAGTCAGAAATAGAATCTGTTTGGAATGATATTGTCCAAGAAGTCTACGATTAACATGTTTACAAATATCAAGAAAAGGTTTTAAAATATGAAGAACAAGCAGTTGAAGATGCGTGTTACAGAGCAAGTAATAACCTTCGACCCGTTTCTAAGCGCAGATTAAAAAAGTTGTTTATGGAGCTATCCAAATATATTCAATGTCTAGAACAAAGCGAACATTACCAAAACATTTCAGAAGACTTTAATTACTTTGCTGATGAAAAACATTACGAGTATTCAAAGGCACTAAAGGCGGCTATAAGAAAAAAAACAACGCATTCTCTGAAGAGCTTGTAGATGAAGAGGATGATGATGAAAGCTGCGACGAGAAAAGTGACATGGATGAGGACAGTGAGGCGGAACAGAGTGAAACAGATGAAGAATAATAGACTTATTTGACTAAACTTTGTAATTAAGACTTCGTAAATCAACAAATGTTCAATATTGTTATTTATTTAAGCGCTGTCCTATAGTATAGTCAATAAAACTATTCAATGTATGTCTTGCTTTTTTATGCGTTCCGCATAAAATGATATATTCAAACTCTGCTCGACAAGACGAGTTCAACGAGTAGTCAGACAACTATACTTTAGGGTAATTTAGCATGTATATACCAGTCTGGATCGATCCGGATCTTGCTAAAGTATATATTTCCGAGCTCTACTGTTCGAGAAAAGTTCAACGACTGGCCATACGACTATGTTTTGATAAAATTTAGCATCAATTAAGCATCAAATTTGGATCACTCTCGATTTCGCAGAAAATGACATTTTTGAGCCCTGCTCATTAAGAGAAGTTAAAAAAAAATAGTCACAAGGCTATGTTCTAATGACAATTCAGCAATCTGGATCAATCTGGATCTGATAAAAATCATAGATGGCGGTAATATTTTACAGATTTTAATTTAATTTCATGTCTAGCACACGTTTTGCTAAATTTGTTACACAGACGTTGTTAGTATATAAACAAATCTTGTTTTAATACAAAACTTTAATTTACTCTCTTCAAAGGAAACTTCACGTGTGAAAATATTTTAATTCAAACATACTTTGTTATTTAAAAGAATCAGTCTATGTTTTTTTGTCAACTTCAATTTCCTCTCTTCAAAAAAAAAAAAAAAAAAAAAAAAAAAAAAAAAACTAAAAAAACTTCAAGCATTAAATGATTTCATATAACATACTTTGTTGTTTAAAAAACAACCTTTGTTATTACATAAATGGTAATTTCCTGTCTTCAAATAAACTTTGCTAATAAAATATTTTAATTTAAACACTTTTGTCTTTTGCACACGTTTCAGGGCTCAAATTTGTTACACAGACGTTGTTAGTTTATAAACAAATCTTGTTTTATACAAATTTTAATTTCCTCTCTTCAAAGGAAACACGTATCTAAATATTTTAATTTAAATGTCCTTTATTATTTAAAAAGCAGTCTTTGTTTTTGTGTCAATTTTAATTTTCTCTCTTCAAAAAAAAACAAAAAAACAAACAAACAAAAAAACTTAAAGCATCTTAATAATTTAATTTAAACATACTTTGCCATTTAAAAACAATCTTTGTCATTACATAAATAGTGATTTCCTGCCTTTAAAGAAAACTTTAACTAATAAAATATTTGAATCCAAACACCTTTGTTTTTGTGTCAACTTTAATTTCCTCTCTTCAAAAGAAAACTTTAAGTATTTCATTAATATAATATAAACTTATTTTGTTATTTAAAAAAAATCATTGTCAATACATAAATAATAATTTCCTCTCTTCAGAGAAAAATTTAAGTTATTAAATATTCTAATTCTAACACTGTTATTAAAAACAAACTTTGAACATAGAACGATTATCTATAAAAACAGGCATTATGTTTTAGATTTGTGATAACGACATTAAAAAGCGCAAAATATATGTCCACATATATGGTAAAAATATGAAAGATTTTCTATTTTTAGAAATAACGTCACTCGAATTGGTTAGTTGGAGCAAGACATAACGTCATGTCCTCGATGATTGGCTCGTTTTGTATGAAGAGTAAAAGTAGGCACCTCTCCTCGCATTGGCTGACCTACTTATGACGTAGAACAATATTAGGGAAAAACCTTGACTATAACCGTCACCCTCAAAGAACAATAGGAGTCGAAGTAAGAATGGCCTTTACCATGATGTCACATGTGACGTCACAATGAACGTCTCGCGTCTCATTAACCTAGAACACTAGCAGTCGGATATGGAGTACTGTCTCTCATTGTTGTCCAAGTTATAATGCCATCTCTTCTCTGATTGGTTCATTCTGTTTGTATAAAAGATGAGTAAGAACTTCAGTTCTGATTGGATGATCTACTTATGTTGTCATCCCACTACACAATAGGAGTGGCACTAGGAATGACCTTGACTATGTCGTCACACCTGACGTCACAATAGACAACAGACCGAGAACAATAGGGATCGGTACCGGAATACATAAGTACACTATACTACTCCCATAATCATGGCTTGTGTGTGTATGGAGGGGGGTTGTACAATTATCATGGCTTGTTTGGGTATGTTTAACAAATACCTCTTTTTCGCTTTTGCTTGTTAAAAGTTTGCTTCAAAAGTACCGATTTTTTTCCCTTTTAGTCAAAAATAATCTACATTTTCGGTTAGTGAAGAAACTTGGCAATCTTGTCACTTTACATAATTTCGTGACATTACTTGCAGCTTTGCGCATTAATACCATTTGCCTTTAAACTGCTCAACTATGCGGTCGTGTCGCTTTTAAATCGCGAAAAGTTTTCGCTTTTTCTCTTTCGCTTGTGTGTTCTTCGTTTTTCACATATCAAAATGTTGGAACTTTTCGCTTATATTTGTTGCTTGCCGACCCCCTCCACTCGCCCCCCCCCACGCCCACGGCCGGGACAATCTTGAACAGCAATTTTGTGAGAGTTCGTACGTAACGTAGACTTTTTACGAAATACTGAGAAACCACACTTGATCCAATGATGACAGTAACAAAGACACAAAGTAACAAAGATAAAAAATAATGAAGAGTTACAGAGCCAGGTAGGACTGATTAACACATCGATCGCTAGAACTTATGCACTTGTATCATAAGCCTGCGCAGCACTACTCAACACCAACCGGGACCTTGGTTTTTTCTTTGTGTGTGTTTTTTTTGTTTCTTTCCTTTTTTCCTTATATACAACCATAATAACACTGTATCACTGATCAGGCGTACCAGTGGAATCCTTTGATAACTTATCCGCCACCGGTTCAGCACAGAGATGCAGTCAGCGCATTATAATGGGCACTCATGAGAGAGGTTCTGTTTTTTTTTTTTTTTTTTTTTTTTTTTTTTTTTAATATATTTACTTCATTGACTTAAGTTCATTTTTGTCATGCGCACTAGGATTGAATTTGCATGACAAAGGATACAAAACACGGCTCTGCCGTTCAATGAGAACAACCACGCTGTAAACGCACAATATTTTAACTTTTGACAGAACAAAATCATCCATGTCGAGAAAGACTTCTGGAAACATACAAAGTAAGTACATTTCTCATTTTCGTTTGTAACAGCAATGAAAAAATGGCCAGAAGAATCAAAATATGTGTTTCATTTATAGTGGCTAACATGTAATGACAGCCCGCGGTCACCTCTGTCAGCGTTGAAGGGGAACCAAGCCTTGGCTTAAAAAGCTTGAGCTACTATCAAAGATCGACGCAGTTAGGGGCAGGGTGTCGAATTTCATTAATTTAGTCATTTATTCTTTTCCATTCGTTGAGGTTAATTATTTCAAAGCTTTATACGATAATCGCATTAAAGCTTCGAGAAAGCGGATAAAAATGCACCTGAAGAAAACCGTTCTCTCAGAATATTTTTTTGGCTTCGGAGTTTTCGAGAAAACTCCTCCTACGCTATTGACATAAGACGATGGAATTTGCACATAGATAGAAGATGACAAGATATTGTGAAATCCGCAAATTTTTTTGCCTTGACCTTCAAGATCAAGATCAAATTGAGGTATTTCTCACCCCAAAGTGGTTTCCAGAAAACTCCTCCTACAAGGTTTGACGTAGGAAGACGACATCTGTCTGAAGTATAGCGGGTAATGAGTTCTCGTGAAATCCACATTTTTTTTCACCTTTACCCTCAAGGTTAACGTCAAACTGAAGTCTAAATATTTTTAAAACGCCTATTCATTACGAAAAATGGCTAGAAATAGCGCTCAACTTCTTGTCTCGTGTACGGTGTCAGTAGGCAGTAACCTCGCGGCCTGAATCTCGACATTCGGGGCCAAGGTCAAGGTCATGTGAAATTTGTATATCGAAATAGTTAGTTACCATTATCTCGAAAACGGTTAGATTTTGAACTTATTTGCGGTCCTTTAGGCCTAAAAGATGTTAAATAAGAGATGCTTCGGTGACTTTGACCTCCTCGCCCATGATCAAGGTCATAATCGGGAACTGACCTGTATCTCAAAAACGGTTAGAGATAGAACGATTTTGAGCTTACTTTCGACCGTTTGGGCCTAAAAGACGTTATATAAGAGGTATCTCGGTAACTTTGACCTCTTCGATCATGGTCAAAGTCAAAAACCGGAAGTTAACCATTATCGCGCAATTTTGAACTTATTTTGATTATTTGTGCCTAAAAGGTGTTACATTATATTTACCTCGATAAAAATCAAGATAAAAATCCGGAAGCTGATAATTATCGCGAAACAGTTAAAGATTTGTCTTTGACCAGGTACATTGTGTCTCTGGCCTTCTCCCATAGCAAGTCAGTGAAATTTTGCTGAGTGTAGGTAAATTCGGTCCAGTTTTTGATACCGTTCTATATAGGAAATCTTTAAATTCATGAGTCACAGTCGCATACAAGTTGCACATAGAATGAGGCGTTGTTGGTCTAAAGCGCGACCTGTAATTTAAGACATTCACTTTACAATATACCCGTAACAGTTCGGGTTTAACAATATATAAAGTTCACACACACACACACTGTGCAGTAATATTTAATAAGCCAGACTGCAATACTTTAATATCGAAATACGACATCTGGTCTCAACAGAAGCAACATAAAACGAGATGTCTACTCCTGGGGTGGGGGCGCAGTCACGTACCAAAAGGTTACTTTTCGTGTCCATGACTTTTGAAAACGACCCATAAACACAGTGTCGCCTCGAAGAAGTACAGAGCTTCGAGACTCGGCTGTCAACTGTTTCCAGTCTCTGGCTTACATCTCAAACTACTATTGTACACATGTATTATAAAGTGCAGTTATGGGACACATAATGTAGTCAGAGGACTTGTCGGCGGCACAAGACACTTGACGGAGTTACACACACTACTGTTTCCTAATGTCCAGGAGTGGTATTCTGCTCTGTCCTTATATTTAAGGACGTCCTCATTGAGATTAGACGGTTCATCTTAATTTTTATCCTTATTTTTAAAAAACTTTAAGTTTGAGGATAGAGCAGAATAGCTTTTTTATCCTCATTTTTAAAAATAAGGACATCCTTAAAAATGAGGACAGAGCAGAATACCACTCCTGAGCAGAATACTACTCCTGAGCAGAATACCACTCCTGAGCTGAAGTTTGAGCATCCATATGATCGTGACGCCTGATAGATGCAGACATTAATACCGATATAAATATATGCCAAACAACGGAGCAGGGGCGTATATCATTACATCATCACGTGAGATGTTATGATTATAGACTTGTGCAGTAGTAACTGGGTGACATCCGCACTTGTGATTAGGACAGCTCGGCAACTGCTGCTGACTCCACAGTTACTCTTTTCTCACTGTTGTCGATAACCCCCTGGCATGTACAGGTGTAACGTGATATGTTAATTGGTGAATATCACACATTCACAGATCACATGAACATCATTAGTCCTTACTCCCAGCTGCAAAAGCTGAAAAACCTCAGTCCAAGTGCAAACGCGGTGATTACCACACAGCAGTAACATAAAGTTGTTTATTGAAGCTGATAATCAATACCAATAACAAGAAGAAATGTATGGTCGTAACCACAGGAAATCAGCGAGAGCCCGCACTGAGACGTACACATTGTGTGACAGACCGCGCGATCAATGCTGAGGCAACCCCGCACAAAGCCACACACACTAGCATGTGTGGTGACTGCAGTAAGGGGGGGGGGGGGGCAGGAAATCAACGAATAAAGAGAAAGTGGGGGTGTTTTGTGTTCTGTTCGCTTATGAGAGGTACACGACCTCGCATAACAAAGACTTTGTTATTGTCAGCGATAATAAGGGATGTAGTTTTTTTTAATAATGGCTAAAAATACATCAGCGACAATTTATTCTGGTATAAGTTGACAAGTATAGACAAGCAAGTGTCGGCGTTGTGAACTGCACACTATAGCACAAAGGATTAATTGCCTTAACTACTAAAAACAATACCGAGAGTACAGCGGTTGTTTAGTTCACAATTCGCCTTTTACGCAATTGGATGTAATTACTAAAAGTACATACAATGTTTTACCATGTGATATATTTATGTTATTAAAGAATCATAGAGCGAAATGGTACCCGTTTCTACGAAAGTCAATTACGATGGAGAAATCAGACGAACACAACAAAACAAGGAGTGGTTCGAGTCTTGACTACAGCCGTGTACATCCGATGATTAAGGTTTCCTCCTCAGTACAGGTATCATACGATCATTACGTCTTCTTACGTATCAGACGAATCTCTAACAGTTGTATTACCACACTGCTACACAAGAGTGTCACACAGGATGGCGGTCACTGATTCACAAGTACAGTGAAACCCGCTTCTACGAAACAGACACAACTGTTCAGCAATTTTTGTCGACCGTTTTTTTTAAGTGCTCTAAAAAAACTCGGACACTATGTATAATTATCATTGTAAGTAAAAGAGGATTATACTGTATATTGTTTAATGCGACGTGATTTTCATGCTATTGCTGGTGTCATTTTACAAGGGCCTTATCAGATATGTAACTATTTCGCCAGTGGTAACCAGTAAATTCACAGCGCATAGTCAGACCAGTCAATAGTTGTGCGAGGTTAACAAACAACACTAAAGCAAGATGTCGGTCTCGTGTTGAACATACTCTAATACTTGCGACGGTATAAAGAGTATAACTATGTCAAGTACTGCATACACCTTCGCCATACCTAACGCACAGAAGGCACGCGAGATGTACACAAGGATTTGCACATATGTTGCTACAAGGCAACATGTTCCAACCAGTAAGATGTGGATTTGAAACCAAAAAAAAAAAAAAATCTATTTTACACAACAAGAGTGGATCATCACTCAAACGCAGTTGTAAATACAATAGATCTCAAAAAGTATCCGTACGGGTGTGACGATTTGCTGTCACACCCACATAATATCGGGACACTAGAGAAGTGCGTTATCTGGTACAAAATATATCACTTCATGCAACTAATGCTCATTTCACAGACAAAAAATCACTAATTTAATAAAATAAATAATAATAATAATAAAAAAGAAGAAACTGAAAAAACGCAAAGCTGTTTCTTTAAAAATGAATAACTTGTTTTTGAATACAAAGGCTGAGATTTAACCAATTGTTCTTATTACAGGTTTGGATTCTGTAATGTTAGGAAGTGAACGGGTGTGAATACTGCTTATGCGCAAACAAAAGCGATTCCACCGAAACACAAGATGGCATGGCGCGATTGACACGTCACATGGCATAACAGAATCTGATGACGCTATTCAATTCCACGTAACGGACGATGCACGGTGACGTCAGCAGTCAGAGCATAGCCATGGCTATGAGCGGCGACCAGACGGAACTTCCCGAGCTCATTAACGAGGAGCTGCTCACGTGTCGAATCTGCTATGGCAAGTACAGCAGGCGAGAGGACGAGCTGCCCAAGATTCTCGTATGCTCGCACACCTTCTGTGTTCACTGTATCAAAATGTACCTCAAGAAGCGGAAGCGTTCCAAAAGCAAGTTCCCGTGTCCTCTGTGCCGCCGCGAGACTGTTCTACCGAAAGATGGCGCCCTGGGTCTGGGCAATGACTTTACTGTGTTGAATTTAATTGATATTCTTGACCGTCAAAATAAATGTGAACCGGCGCAGCCAGCGAGGCAGTTACCGCCGACAGCTCCCAGTTCTAAGTTTTCTAGTCAATCTGCATACAGCAGTACGATAGATAGTCACATACGAAAGAAAAATCTCAAGCCTGGAAGTGTGGTCAGTTTTATGATAGAGAGATGGGACGTTCGCGCTGGTGGCGATCCTAATGAGGATATACGACCACCGCCATTGAATCCAGACTTCTCGCCACCTTCCACCTCCTCTCAAAGTGCTTTACCAAAACCGGCGCTACCGCCTCGCATACCAGGAGCGGCTTCAACGCTAGGCATAAAACAAGGTCGCCATGTTGGCTCGCTGTTGTCAAGGCAACGACCACAATCCATGCGCTTTCCGAGTGCTCCGCGAAATACCGATGATGTTGAATCGCTGTCAGACACTAGCCTCAGCCCTAGCCCGCGCAAGCGCACAAACTCTCCACCCAGACCGCCGCCGAGGAGAGTATCCAGTGACTCACTGGCAGCCACGCCAATGCGCTGCCTTAAAAAGTTTGGAAAATACAGCGAGGCGCGCATGCAAACCAGTGCATTTACACAACCAACCCGCATAGCAGTATCGGAAATAACTGGGGAAGTGTTAGTTATTGACAGTATTCAAATGACAATTCAAATATTTACCCAAAGAGGTGACTATGTGGCGATGTTTAAGGTACTGGGTGTACAAGGCGCGTGTTTCTTGGGCTCGGAAAAGCTCATCGTGGCCACGCATCGCGGGCTTGGCGTATACAAAAACAACGGCGAACAAACGATGGAACTGCCCATAGGCCATGTCAAAACAGTCGTGCCATATAAATTCGGTTTTGTTGCTGCAAAAGCCAAACAGCTTTGCGTGTATAGAAATACGATAAAACAGCACAGGAAAATCACTAAAGTAAAACGAGGCCGCATCAGGACGTCTGCCTTCAAGTGCATACAAGACGTGTGTGTCAACTCGCTGAGAGAATTAGTCGTGCTGGATACAGGCCATAAGCGAATCTACGTCATAACAGAGGCAGGGCAGCTGACAGCCAATCTCTGCCCCGCTACGGAGGCGTGTGGGCCATTCAAATACCCGGAAAGTATAGCCACAGACAAGTGGAACAACATTATTGTCTCCGACACCGGAAATAGGAGAGTGGTTAAATTCTCTGCTAACGGTACTTTCGCCCGGTGTCTGTTGAACTTTGAGCTGTGGAGTGGCGCGGATAAAGAGATGTCTTGTCATGGCGTGGTCGTCAATACCCCGCAGGATAGGATGTACACCGTGATGACGGGGACGAACCTAGCGTACATCGCGTTGTATCAGCTTACGTAAAAGCCCTCCCCCCCCCCCCCCCGCCCCCACCACGCTCCCACCCCCAAACCAAACGCCACGCAGGACGTCATTATTATTTGGTAATGATGCGGTGTCCCGTGTTTTCCTCGGAACATACATTTAAGCAGTGCATGGAGTTCAAATGACGTGCTGTACTTTTACCCAGACATGTTTCCGTCGAACAAAAGATGTGGGGGCAAGATGCCAGAAACTGGAATCAAAGCGGATTTGCTGTTGGTTGAGTTTTTACTGTGAGGTTATATACTGCGTAGTTTTAAAATATCACCCTAGTCTTTCTTTTGCGATAAATACGGATTGACTGATTGACTGATACATCAAAATGTGTTCTGTAAATTGCAATGGATATTTTTCCATAGTGTTTATTTATGTAATCACAAGGGAGCTGAATCATGGTCGTTTCGTGGGCACAAAGGAAACCTCCTCCCTCCCCCCCCCCCCCACCGGAAGACCACTACAGGTCAAAGCAAAAGACCCTCAGTCAGGACTTAAGCTTTAGTTTCCCTTGTGCAACCATATGAAACAGGTGTGATTATGTCCTTTGCTAAATCTCTTCATGACAGTTTCTGTTGTTTTAATGTTATGTAGTACACAAAAATGGGGACGGTGCTTATTTTCCATATCCAATGCCACAATGCAAAAAAAAGGTGTATTTTTATGAGTACGGTTTACGTTGCTTACATACACCCCCAGCCCCTCCCCCCCTCCTTTTCTCCGTGACTGGTCTCAAGTATGGTGCTTATCAATGACGGAGTGAGCGGCAGGTAATGTTTGACTTGATCAAAGTGCCCTGAATTTTTTGTTCACACCAGACTCTACAATGTGTATTTTTGAATCTCTTTGTTATTGTGCTACATTTTTATAGTGCTAAATAGCGACGGGAACTATACCAAAATCATGTTGTTGTATTTCATATTTCATGGAATCATATTTCATCTTTTGGCCATGAATATTTCAGTTGGGCATTCCTAGAACTTGCCATGATTTCCCCCAAAAATATCAGAAAATAAGATTACGGTATAATCTGCCTTGTACTTCAGAAGGAAATTTGCCCTCTCCAAATTACTAAATGCTATTCTATTTATGTATATTTCTGCAACTCAGAGTACAGTTTCTTTATCCAAGTGTGACAATTTGTGTTGTTCTTACTCTTGTATTTTGCCGATAGCAAATCAATAAAGTAAAAGACTTAAATTAGTTTAAGGTGATATTTTTTTCGTCGCGATTTTAAAAAATATACTAGGTATTATCATGGTGATGCCTGGAGTGTCTATGGGGTTCTGAAAGGGGTGTGAAATGCTTGTGCTTATTTCTTATCACAAATCTGCGACCATCTGAATGTTTCACGACACCGTTTGAGAGATAAAATAGCCGGATACAGATTCGGTTCCACAAAGTAAAAATAAAAAAAAAGTTCAAAACGGAAGTAAAGATATTTCGAAGAATTACCAATTTGCAACTGAGTCTAAAATCTGAGCACGTGAGTATATAAGGTGTAACCCTTTCAGTCTATCGGTGTAAATCAGTTTTACATATAAAAAAAGAAAATGAATAACAAAATAGTTATTTATTTGAAATGGTTTATTCTAGTCACGAAATAAGAGCACGTGTAAGGGGAGGTGGGGGGGGGGGGGGGAGAGAATGTCTGATGTAAGAGCTAAACATAGACGTGTGTCGTAATATGCAAATTTATGAGGCTTCGAAGCACATTGTCTTTCTTTTCATTACCATGTTTGTACTTGAAAAAACTGCATGTAATTTTCATACATTTACAACTTATGGTTCAGCAGGTCTGATCTGTGGCATAAAGTTTTATTTGTTGTTCAAGAGTTCTGTGTCGCCCAAAATGCTTTAATGCAAACAGCAGGAAAATAAAAGGCTTTGTTAAGCAACATTTTCTTTTCGCTTCTTTCTTCCTTCTTCTTCCTATACTGTATTTCTATTGGAAATTAATACAGTAGGTACTGATAATTCGAACCTCGTCGAAGCAACCGCATAATGTCGATAATTCAAGTTATCGAAGACAAAAAAGTCCCCCCTCCCAAAAAAAAAACAAAAAAAAAAAACAAACAAACAAACAATAAAACAAACCAAAAAAAAACCAAAACAGACAGACAAACGTAGAATTATAAATCATGGGCTGCTCGCATTTTTTAAATTATGGCATACTTCGTATAAGAGTTCTAGTTTTCAAGCCTGTATTTTGTTCCAACAAGCACAGGCAGACAATATAAAAGTACAAAGAGCGGAAAGGGCCGTACTAAGCTTTGTTCAAGTTTCAGTCCTCACCGCAGCTGGTCAGTAATAATTGTTCTAAAAACGGCGTAAGAAAAAAATCTGTACAAATTGGCTTCTTGTACTGTGAAGTATTCACCAGCTTTTTGGCGTAGGGGGTAATTGGCATGGACATTTTCGGGTGGGAGAACAAGAAATACCGCTACCGGTATATCGAAAATGCCGCTAAATTTCTGCAAAAATTGAAATGTTTTATTAGGTCAACTCGAACCGATGTCTTAAGCCTGTACATGCAAACAAGCTGAATTTTCTTTAAACTAGAAAGGATCGCTAGATGACCGATGCCTTAATTTTCCTTAATATTTCCCAGCTTTATGAAGGGTATGAAATGATACGTCACAACGCACACCAGCATAGAACAATCGCACAGACAGCGCGTTCCGAACTTCCGAATTTCCGAACATGAAATTCACTCGTTCCCTCGAAGTTCCAGATGTTATACCCGGCGTAAAATGTTCGCTGAAACCCCCAACCCTCCCCCCCCCCCCCGAAAAAAGTTTAAGTTACGATGATGCACTATATTTCATCATATTTGGTATCCCCTTCTGATTGCCTTCCTGTTGGAGTCCTGAATTTCATTAGCAATCCATTTAAGTGTATATGCTAAAGCTTTCTGTCCCTCTGCCAACCAATCTGTTTTTTTTTTCGGGAATAAAACGCGATAATTATGACAATAAGACGCTATTCTTACACATCAACTCGAGATACCAATATCGCCTCCACCTATAAAAAAGGTTCGACGTTTTGAAGTGAATCTCTGGAAGGAAAAAAAATCGAGAAACTCTCCCTACACGTTGACATTATGCCACCAAATCTATATGTGACTTTATAACCATTATTGAGTTCGTTATGACCGCGGCTTTTCACTGATCAGCCGCCGTATTCACGAAAGTTAAACCAATGGGTTAACCCATAACTTAATCCAAAAAGTTAACTTCGCGGTTTAAACCAAGTTTAAACCATTGGGTTAACTTATGTCATAGTCACGAAAGTTAACTATGGTTTAAACCAGTGGGTTAAACCAAAAAGTTAACCCTGCTTGTGAGGTGGGTTAAACCAGGATTAAGTTCCTGAGATATGTCTGAGTCATTTCATTTGTGTTCCTCCTCCTTTTCCCCCTCTCCAGGAGGGGGAAGGGGAATGAAGTACAACTGTGTTTGAAATTGACTTGTAATCCCAATACAAAGTTTGCAGACTAAACCATGGAGAAAGCATTGACGAGTACAGGATTTTGCCGAGGGAGGGGACGCACAGGTCCGTATTATATAATATGAAAACTACACTATATTTACCAGTGGCAGATCCAAGGAAGAGGGGGGAGGCGTTTATGAGTTGTAATGCCCCACATCTAGGTTAAAAAAAAACTGACTGTGAAACTTCGGGAGCTACTATGGGTATATCCCCTCTCTCTTTCTCTCTCTCCCTCTCTCTCTCAGCCCCTATCCCCCGCCGGATTTAAATCCTTATGCACATGCTGAGTATCCAAGCACATTCAAGCAACGGTTACGATGATAGTTCGCTACGAAATCACCTCTTTTTTGTTGGTCTTTTTTTCTTTTGCTTGTTTTTTTCAGTAATTAGCCAGTCATTGCATTCATTTCGCTTTAAAAATCTGTTTTGCGATTATGACGACAGTTTGCTACGAAAAAACTTCAATTTACGTACGTCATTTATATATCTATATATGTTCACTGGGGGGTCATTTCGCATTTTTTTGGCAAATATGTTATTCTGCGAAGTTATAATATTGTCCACTTGCACCACCCCCGGTGCAAGACTAGGCAACCCATCTTCAAAGGTTTTTCGAAATGAAAATAAACAAAACACAATTATTTTTTCCCTTTCCCTTTCGCTTTCCCTTTCCAGTGAGTACCAGTCTCCTGGGAATTCCCTGTATTCTTCCCCAATAATGATGACGTATTTGGGTTAACTGCGGTTTAACTTAAACCAAAAGATAAACCATTGGTTAAACCACGGTTAAACTCCTTTTGTGAATATGGTTTAAGCCATTGGTTTAGCTAATCCAAATTGTTTGGTTTAATCCACTGGTTTAACGCAATCAGTAAAACCAAAGAGTTAACTTTCGTGAATACGGCGGCAGTTTGGTGCAAACGTTGCAAATCGTTGCAGGACCGTGTCTTCACCCAAGTGAGTATTGTTCGCAAAACAAATAATCATGACTAAACCTAAAAGCTGTGACATCTGCTTATTCACTTTGTTAGTCAAACGTTTTACAACGTTTCCAACATGATGCAACGTTTCCAACGTTTGCTATATGTTTTACTTTCGATCAGACCTACTATATAAAGCCAAGCTTGGTCAGTTGGCATTAAAATGAGAAAAATTGCAAAGTGAGCACTGTGAATAAAATCAACAGAAAAGCAACCGAGAAGTTTGTCCGATCACAGAATATTTCAATATTTCATCAGAACAAAATGAAAGTTGGCGGTGGAATTGACGGCAAAATGTCAAACTTGTGTCTGGGAGAGCAAAAGGAGAAAGAACAGCGGGAGCCATCTGGTCAGAAGGCGGAGTTTGCTGGCCAAGGACGTGACCGTCGGTGCTGCTGCAAGCCGAACCGTGACGTCAGTGAGCACCAAGCCATGATGGAGTCACACACAGCTTGCCATGAGCACCGTGACCATGACGGGTATGGACAGCATGTCGGTGCATGCGACCACCAAGCTACGGATAACTACATGTGCATGGCACCCATGGGTCGTCAGCTGATGGGACAGTGGCCTCACACGGGATATCCAGGACATATGAGACATCCTCCCATGTTTCATCCGGCACCCATGGAGGCCATGATGTCACCCTACGGCCACCCGGGCATGATGGGAACGCCTCCAATGTTCGCACTGGCGCAACAACACCGCATGATGAAAATGTGGCACAAAGTGATGAAAGGCTGCAAGGGTAACATGGATAAACACGGCCGCAAGCGGTGCCGCAAGGGAAGTGACCAATGCAACGACACAACAACGAGCAGGCAAGAGTCGGACGCACAGCCCATGGACGGTGATACTTCCCAGAACTGTGAGGCCAATAGTGCCGGAGAATATAAAGAAACTGAAGAGTGTGGAGAATTTCAAAGTAGTGAGAGCGAGCAAAGCGGCAGCGATGATGACACAATGCCGCCGTTCATGCCCATGATGATGATGATGCCGCCCTGGGGCATGCACGGAATGAGGCACTTCCAGTGTCGCCAACACAGGATGTTCAAGTGCGCAGGTCGACAGTGTGGACACCACGAGCAGGGCAAAAGGGACAGCGAACAGGAAGCAGGCAGCAATCAAAATACGCTATGGCACAAGTGCTGCCCGCGCATGCGTCGACGAGACCGGTGCGCCGAGAAAATGTGCCGGCGCAAGTGTCACGGCAAGCGCCGCGTGTGCGCCACGGAGGAAGGTCAAGAGGTCACGGAGGACACCGTCCCGCGGGCTGGGTCCGTCGCTGATGCCATGATGGAAGAAGGAAAGTAAACGGAATTGAAGAACATGTGCCAGTTAAAATATTAAGAAGAACGGTTTCTGTAAACAATTCATGGTTTACTATGCATCATGTCAGGATATGCATTCAAAACTCGTGTTAATTGTACAGGCAGCGCACAACCAGGAATGTATAAAGTTCTCAGTAATATAAAGTGTGTCGCTAAACATGAATATAATTAAAGAGACTTTTTTGGCAAATTTGCTACACTCAAACCATAAGTTACTGTTATTAAAATTACAGTAAGTGCATTTATGAGGTAATTTTCTCATTCCAAGCAAAAAGCTCTTGTAATATGTGGTACCTGTTTCAGATGATAAATTCATGTTTCCTTTTTCTTTTTTTTTTTTTATTTATCTTCTGTATATTATACATAATTATCCGAGTCACGTTTTTCCTGGTTGAATTATTAAATCTGACTACGATATATTCAGATGTGCTTGTGTTGTTTACAGTGTACAATTGTATCCTACATGTCAAAAACGTACGATAAATGCAGTAAAGCGTTCGGTAGTTTACGAGCATTAGTAGCTTCCATGTGTTCAGTAAATTATTTAGATTTAGTGTCGGGTATTTCAGTTGTTTTCTGAAACATCATGTCCTTTAGATACTATATATATTACAAAGAAGAAAATAATGGTCAAGTGTAAATAAAATGTAAATAGATGTCAAATAAATAAAATGTCATTTGACAAGAACGTCGTCGTATGTTTTTTTTCCCATCAATTTGTTGGGCTAGTATTTAAATTAATAAAACTAAAAATATTAGTGTTACTGAGGCCGATACACATGATGGGAGTAGAATCAAACTGGCGGGTGAATAGGTTTCAGGGATATACAGACAGACAAACGAAGGCACACTCAGGTGATCTGAACTTTTGCCCCTTCCCCACCCCAATCAGCTCCCTCCCCCTCCACACCTCCCGGTTGACCGATGCAGCGTGCATTACTTAATTAAGGAGCAATTGTGAATTTCTCAAACTAGAGCAGTGTACATAGCCCACATATTCCCCACAGCCCCCCCCCCCCCCATCAGTTAAACACGGCCATGAATAGTCAATCAAGAGCTGAAATTTTCCAAGTCCAGTTGATGTCCTTGGACGAACGTGGCCCATTTACAATACCGATCTGTGTTTGCTCCCATAGAAGCTACATACCAAGTTTCACTTAAATAGTTGCAGTTGTTCTCGAGATATCGTGTTAACAAACTCATTCCAATGCTGAATATTTTCCAGGATTTGGTAAATTTCAAAGTGCATTTGGCTCATTTTCCTTGGACCAACCTGAATAGGTTTTCAAGCCTGCATTTTGTTCAAACAAGCACAGGCAGACAATATAAAAGTGCAAAGAGCGGAAAGGGCCGTATTAAGCTTTGTTCAAGTTTCAGTCCACATCGCAGCTGGTCAGTAATTTGTTTTAAAAAAAAAAACGGCGTAAGAAAAAAACCTGTGCAATTAGGCTTCTTTTACTGTGAAGTATTCACCTGCTTTTTGGCGCGGGGGTTAATTGCCATGGACATTTGTGGGGGGGGGGGGGCAAAGATTGCCAAAAAGAAATACCACTGCCGGTATATCGAAAATATCGCTAAATTCTGCAAAAAAATTTGAAATGTTTTATTAGGTCAACTCGAACTGATGTCTTAAGCGTGTACATGAACACAAGCTTAATTTTCTTTAAACCCGAAAGGATCGCGAGATGACCGATGCCTTAATTTTCCTTAATATTTCCCAGCTTTATGAAGGGTTTCAAATAATACGTCACAACGCACACCAGCATAGAGCAATCGCACAGACAACGCGTCGCAAAATACCCGCTTTTGGGGCACCAACAATGGAGTTACCATTCCACCATAGCACCGATCGTAAAATTCACTCGTTCTCTCGAAATTTCACATATTTACACCGTATTATTTGAAATAAGCATTCTAAAGCAAATAAGAAACCATACATTTTTTGGTTTCTTATTTGTCACAGAAATCGCATTTTTTTCACTCTTTCACAATTTTATGTTGCAGTCTACAACAACTATTTATTTTCTTGGGTTATAAATAGAAAGATATGAAAAATTGAAAATACAATTTTTTTTTAATTTAAGATTTCAATAGGTTATTCAATACTGAACTTCCAACATTTAGTAAACAACCAAATATAAATTCAATTTTTCTATATTTTTATTTATCTCTCGCCAAAAGACAAGAATTTACATTGTTCAACTTATTTTCACCCTTTGGTAACAGAAAAATGAGCATTATTGATTTCTGTGACATTTGAATTATCGGTAGTCTGGAATAGCCAACCAAAAATATCTGGTTTCTTATTTGCTTCAGAATTCTTGTTTGAAATGAAAGTGTTATATTATACCAGGCGCAAAATGTTCGGTGAAAGTCCAAAAACTGCCCCCCCCCCAAAAAAAAAAAACAATAAATGACGATGATGCACTATATTTCATCATATTTGGTATCCCTTTTTGTTTGCCTTGCTGTTGAAGTCTTGAATTTTATTAGCAATCCATTTAAGTGTATATCCTGAAGCTTTCTGCCCCTCTGCCAATAATTTTTTTTCGGGAATAAAACCCGATAATTATGACAGTAAGACGCTATTCTTACGCATCAACTCGAGATGCCAATATCGCCTCCCCCCCTATAAAAAGGTTCAATGTTTTTAAGTAGATGCTCTGGAAAAAAAAAAAATCGAGCACATCACCTAACACCTTGACATTATGCCAGTAAGTCTAAATGTGACTTTATAACTCTTATTGAGTGCGTAATGACCGCGGCTTTTCTATTGATCAATTTGGTGCAAACGTTGCAAATCGTTGCAGGACCGTGTCTTCACCCAAGAGCATATTGTTCGCAAAACAAATAATCATGACTAAACCTAAAGGCTGTGTCATCTGCTTATTACCTTTGTTAGTCAAACGTTTTACAACGTTGTCAACATGATGCAACGTTTCCAACGTTTGCCATATGTTTTACTTTAGATCAGACTTGCTATATAAAGGCAAGCTTGGTCAGTTAGCGTTAAACGAAAAAATTGCAAAGTGAACACTGTGAATAAAATCAAGAGAAAAGCAACCGAGAAATTTGTCGATCACAGAATATTTTAATATTTCATCAGAACAAAATGAAAGTTGGCGGTGGAATTGACGGCAAGATGTCAAATTTGTGTCTGGAAGAGCAAAAAGAGAAGGAACAGGGGGAACCATCTGCTGAGAAGGCGGAGTTTGCTGGCCAAGCACGTGACCGTCAGTGCTGCTGCAAGCCGCGCCGTGACGTCAGTGAGCACCAAGCCATGATAGACTCGCACTCAAATATCGAGGAGGGCACAGCTTGCCATGAGCACCGTGACCATGACGGGTGTGGACAGCATGTCGGTGCAAGAGACCACCAAGCTTGGGATAATTACATGTTCATGGGACCCATGGGTCGTCAGCTGATGGGACAGTGGCCTCACAGGGGATATCCAGGACATATGGGACATCCTCCCATGTTTCATCCGGCACCCATGGAGGCCATGATGTCACCCTACGGCCACCCAGGCATGATTGGAGCGCCTCCAATGTTCGCACTGGCGCAACAACACCGCATGATGACAATGTGGCACAAAGTGATGAAAGGCTGCAAGGGTAACGTGGGCAAACACGGCCGCAAGCGGTGCCGCAAGGGAAATGACCAATGCAACGACACAACAACGGACAGGCAAGAGTCGGACGCACAGCCCATGGACGGTGATACTTCCCAGAACTGTGAGGCCAATAATGCCGTAGAACATAAAGAAACCGAAGAGTGTGGAGAATTTCCAAGTAGTGAGAGCGAGCAAAGCGGCAGCGATGATGACGCAATGCCGCCGTTCATGCCCATGATGATGATGATGCCGTCCTGGGGCATGCGCGGAATGAGGCACTTCCAGCGTCACCAACACAGGATGTTCAAGCGCGCAGGTCGACAGTGTGGACACCACAAGCAGGGCAAAAGGGACAGCGAACAGGAAGCAGGCAGCAACCAAAATACGCCATCGCACAAGTGCTGTCCGCGCATGCGTCGACGAGGCCGCTGCGCCGAGAAAATGTGCCGGCGCAAGTGTCACGGCAAGCGCCACGTGTGCGCCACGGAGGAAGGTCAAGAGGTCACGGAGGACACCGTCCCGCGGGCTGGGTCCGTCGCTGATGCCGTGATGGAAGAAGGAAAGTAAACGGAATGGAAGGACATCTGACAGTTAAAACATTAAGATGAACGGTTTCTGTAAACAACTCATGGTTTACTATGCATCATGTCAGGATATGCATTCAAAGCTCGTGTTAATTGTACAGGCAGCGGGCAACCAGGAGTGTATCAAGTTCTCAGTAATATAAAGTGTGTCGCTAAACATGAATATAGTTAAATGAGACTTTTTTGGGCAAATTTGCTACACTCAAACCAGAAGTTACAGTTATTAAAATTACAGTTAGTGCATTTATGAGATAATTTTCTCATTCCAAGCAAAAAGCTCTTGTAATATGTAGTACCTGTTTCAGATGATAAATTCATGTTTCCTTTTTCTTTTTTTTTATTTATCTTCTGTATATTATACATAATTATCCGAGTCATGTTTATCCTGTTTAAATTATTAAATCTGACTACGATATATTCAGATGCACTTGTGTTGTTTACAGTGTACACGTGTATCCTACATGTCTAAAACGTACGATAAAATGCAGCAAAGCGTTCGGTAGTTTACGAGCATTAGCAGCTTCAATGTGTTCAGTAAATTATTTAGATTTAGTTTCGGGTATTTCAGATGCTTTCTGAAACATCAGGTCTTTTAGATACTACATACGTGTATATTACAAAAGAGAAACTAATGGTCAACTGTAAATAAAATGTAAATAGATGTAAAATAAATAAATGTCATTTGACAAGAACGCCATCGTATGCTGTTTTTTTTTTATCAATTTGTTGGGCTAGTATTTAAATTAATGAAAATAAAAATATTAGTGTTACTGAGGCCGATACACATGCTAGGAGTAGAATCAAACTGGCGGGTGAATAGGTATCAGGGACATACAGACAGACAAACGAAGGCACACTCTGGTGATCTGAAATTCTGCCCCTCCCCTACTCCCCCATCACCCCCGGTTGACCGATGCAGCGTGCATTAGTTAATTAAGGTACAATTGCGAATTTCTCAAATTAGGTATAGACCTGGTTTCCATAATTAAGGTGACGGAAGCCAGGTTAGGAACTGGGTTTAGAAGGTCATACTTAACGACTGACTGAGTCAGAATTTTGTACATGCAGAATGCCACGATGTGCGTATGTGCATTGCTTATAAGACACCCTATATGCAAAATAAGTCTTACGTCACTAACAGAATTCAATAAGTCGTACGTCACTAAAAATGAGGCGTTCATCCCTCGCAAAAAAGTTGCTCATTAAAAAAAAAAAAAAACAAAAACACGTACGTCACTCACAAAACCCATTATTTCAAACACTCCTGTCCTTAATCACCATTTTTACACAGCCGTTTGTGATTGGTCACGTGATTAAAACCGTCAAAAGCATTGTTTATGAGCTTTGCTTCACGCTTATTAAATGATTTCTTGCACTTCTCGTGTTGGGGGTTACAAACTGAACCGGTGCAAGTACAGAGCTGTGACAAGTGGCCGTACTGACTGCATGACACAGTTTTACAGAAAGCGGCAAGTCAAGCAAATAATTATACGGAAAAGGATGCATTGTGGGAATATTAATGAAGTATGATGCGACGAATCTTACGGTGTAATATACCACAATAGGCCACACTGACAGGGCGCTTTAGGTTGCATATTCATTCAAATTTCTGTAACAACTTTCTTGTGAAACGGACTCAGAAAGGCTGAAATTGGCAGGATGTATGTGAACACTTACATAAAGGCTATGAGAATAACTTAAAAAACATTTGAAGCTAAAAAATAAATTACACACTATATAAAAACAGTAAATGCTGTATATTACTTCTCTCTAAAATTTTCAATGATTGCCCAGCATGGACTGGACGATTTCCGACGTCGGATCAACGTTTCTTCAACGTCGCGACGACTTGCCGCTACGGTCATCAAAACTCGGACCGTATTTGCACTGCACAGTGACGCAGGTTTGACGAGATTGAATGACACAATGGCTCTAAGTGGACAAGTGACATACATACAATTATTCCACTAATAACTGATTCCTGTCCTTCAGTTTTTCAATAGCTCACCAGTGGGCGCATCAGCTGTTATGGACGCCACAGACTGTTGGTAAGTCTTGTTGGTCACTATCATAAGAATGTGACGTGAGTTTGCGGGCTTCAAAATTAAATTCTAAGAATAACATCGTCAATGAAGGCGTTGTGTGAAGAAAACTGAATAAGGCAGAAATTACATGATTAAATGAAGAAGCAAACGGAATTAAAACACTGAACGAAAAACCTGACAGACCAGTAAGCAAGGGAAATGAAGAACGCTTAGAAACTGTCGTGGAACATGAATGTGAAATAGAACACCATTTCCTATGAAAGTGTTCAGAAAGGCAACTTTTTGTCCGTATCTTGAAAACGTTAACATTTACCAAGCTTAAATAAAGGCATATCCCCTGCCGGAAAAAAACCTTAAATCTGTTTAACGACAGAAAACATACAGAAAACATATGTCAATGTTTAGTTATTCGTTTTCTAAACGAAAGGATAACGGACTCTTATCTGGAGAGGATACGTTAACAATGTGTGGGGATGATTTACGCAAATGGCTTACAACACACAATTAGCTTAGCCTGGATCACTCTGGATCAAAGACACGCCAATTAATAACACTTAACACAGATAACGAGGTGCTCACAGTTACAAGCACACAGTCTCGTTTAAAAGTAGGAGAATGCATAACTTTTATAGCATGCTTTTTAATTAGAATTTATACAAATTAAAAACAAAACAGGCGACCAAAAAGGGTACCAGTTCATTAGTATATCAGTCATAGGTAAATCAGTCAGTGAGCGTTTGTGACTCTGTCACTCGACAACAACAACGACTAATTGCCTTTTTGGCACCTGGGGTTGCTTACTGCTAACCAATTATTTATTATCTATTATTGATTCTGTATTATTCACGCCACAATTGACACTTGCGTGCTGCAATTAACCACCGGTAGAGTATCAGATATGGGAGCTAGTAACTCGAAAATAAGGCGCAAGACCAAAGTCACGCACAAAACCAATAAACCTCTAGCCTCACCTGTGGATACGCTACAAAATAAAACCAATTTTCATTCAAATACAATGGAATTTAGCATCACTCCCGACAAAAATAAGGAACTGGAAACATGTAGAAAAACGTACTGTAGCCAGCAGACAGTTGATCCTGGTGCAAACCAAACACAGGGAAATAGCTCAACAGCATTGTATAGCAGTACTGCAATGAAAGCAGCGGTCGGTCACATTGTAAAGGATAGCATAGCAAGAACAGAATCTCTGCCTGTGGTCTCAACTACAGAGTTATGCAATGACAACCGAATCAATGTCAAAATGGAGTCTGGTACGGAAATTCACGAGCGACTAATTACTCGAGATAGTGAAAATAAAACTTTATCAAAGGACTTTATCAGTGATACTTATGATCAAGATTATCATACTCTGTGTAGTAATAACGGTGAAGAAACCCTGCAACAGTATGAAATTTACGAGCAGATAAAAGCTGGCAACGTATGTGTGAATATTAGAACGAGTGTTAAATCGCAATGCAGTATGGATACGTCAATAATTGAAAGTGGCATCTTTCCGGAAATTTCTTCCGATGACGTCTTCTGTGACATTCAAAACGAGGACATCAACGACACTGAGCTTCTTCCTGACCCTAAGGACTATGGCAACGATTGCCTTGACAGACACACAGCAGTGCGTAGTCAGTATGACGTCACTTTCAACGATGACCTTGGGATGGACACTAATCGGCCACCAAACGACAGCGACTCGAATGAAGACTCGGGTATATACGACGGCGTCGAGCCGAATGTAGTCGCGAATTCGGATAGTGGCGACTACGGCTTAGATGTGCACACGCAACGCTCTGACAGTGACGAGTGTCGGAAGCGCACGGATTCAAACACGCCCTCGCTGATGGCCTCTCATTCATGTCCCGAGTTCCACCAGCTGCACCAAATAAGCACGGGCTCAACATTCCCACCACCACTGTACCGCGAAATGTCTGAGGATATACAGAATCTAGATGGCATAACGCGACATCATATGGATCTCCCCACCCACCCAGACAATCTATACAATGAAAAGTTCCGCCATACTACTTCTCTCCTGCCCACTTACAGTCACCACTGCAACGAGGCTGGAAGCAAGGAAACCGAAACATACCAAAAAGATGAACGTTGTCCCAATCCGAAGGGAGAAAATAAAAGTGGTCCCATTCTGAAGGGAGAAGGTGAAAGTGGTCCGGATATCAGCAATGATGACGAAAGTGGTCCTGATTTGAGCAATGGGGACGAAAGTGGTTCGGATGTGAGCGATGGGGAGGATATTCCGATTCTCTGTGACAGTGAAGTCGTTTATCATGACGAACAACCAACATTGCATTTAAGCCCCGCCCACTATACAACAGCAAGTCCAAGCAAAGACGTCTCTGCTGGACAAATTTTGCACCCGAACCAACCAGACAATGGCGTGGCATATTCTGGTAATGAAACATCTTCAAAGCATCGTGACACTGACCAACCAATATCTGTATTTATTACTTCGGAGAGTTCAAAAGAAAGCACAGTCCCTGACCAAATCTCTGCCACACTAACTCTCGCTCGGGCGTGTGACGTCACTGTGGAAGAAAACAACAACAACAGGTGCGATGCGGACCTCGAGTGCTTACTTTGTGGCGATGAGGCATCAGAGTCACACAACGTCCATTCTGACGTCAAGAACAATCTCATTGTCAAGCAGTGTGGTCACGTGATTTGTGAGCAATGTTGTGACGATTATATTTTGACAGATCCCGAGGCAGGCATACAGTCCAACGCTTGCCCATTCTGTGCTGGAAGTTAAACTAGTCGATGAAAAAAAAAAGAGAAAAAGCTTCCCAATATAATCTTTGTGTATTTTTTTTCGATCATTCTAAACAGCGAGGATAATATTCGGGTTACCTGAGACACAAGCAAATGAGAAATCAGACTAATTTTACACAAGGTAATTACATTGCTGGGCGAATTCAAATAATGATCTAAAGTTTGATACCTTGACGAGAACATGTCAATTTTAAACTTTTCTAGAACTTTTACTACAGAACTTATTTTGACTGTAAAACTGTTTGTTACTAAACTTGCTTTTGTGCACTTGCATTTACTGTCCAATGGTCACGAGCGTTTCAAGCAGTAACATTTTAGCAAAATAAATTTTATATGATATGGACAAATCCTTTGATGTTGTTTTGAATAAATCCCGTTTCACTTGAAAATGGGTAAATTACACTGCGCCTGTCCAAATAATGGGGCAGGGGTCGTCTCAAGAGGGCGCTCCGAAAGGTATATTGGGATGTCGCTTATTGTGTTGACATTAATCCGTCCCACAAAAGCTTCGGACATCAGCATCGGTGTAGATGCTGAAGTGTCACCGTAGACTGATGCGGACGCCAAAGGGAAGATCCATTTACTGAAGTGGAAACGTCCTCAAAGGACAACGCGATCCACGATAAATCTGTTGCTACATGATAAGGGTACATGATGCAAGATGCATACAGGGAAACACACATGCAAACAATTAGGGTTAGGACACTGAACAATATTTTACAGTTTACTTAGGTGGCTGCCAATTGCAGCGATAGTTGGAACAAAACTGTTGGAACAGACTGCTGCAGTTCTCAACTGTCCAGTGAAAGTGTACTTCTTCACCTATATGGCTTAAAGCTGTGATTTCACAATAAACTTACAATGCATTGAATAGACATAAATAGCATATGCCGTCTACAGTCATGTCAAACATTCCACTGCAGTTGGCGGTCAAGTATGCATGATCAAATAAATATTTTAAAAAATCCGACTAAGTTCCATTCACTCAAATAACACTGAGTGATTGCTGAGTAATGCTAATAAAAAGGTGTCGTTGACACGTCAAAGGTGACGCAATAAAAAGTAATTAATATCATTATCCATTTGAAATTCGAGTCGCGGTGAAGTCTGATCAAATAAACATTTTGAGCACGAGAACACATGGAGAAATTGTACACCAGCTGATCTTAACACTGAGGCGATTGCTTTCTTGATCCCTGGGATCACAAGGTGTTCACGTGCGAGAAATAGGTCTTTTTGTCATTTTTAAATACTTAATGTATTGTAGCTAAACTCCTATAATGTTGAGAAAACAGATTCTAATAGAATTAGGCCTTAAGTCATTTGTTTACTGGGCTGTTGATCTTTTAACGTTTGCTCAATTTCTGCTGTTTTTTTTTTTTTTTTTTTGTTTATTTCTCAGAAATTTGCCCTTTATAGTGAAATCTCCATGAAACAGGATAAAGTCACGTGGCATGCACAGGATATTATGACACTTAAACCTTTTATCTCGAAAAAATCCCCCAAACAAATAAATAACTGTACCAAACACACTGGTTAAAAATGTTTTTTTTTTCATTGGGTCAAAGCCATTAAATTCATCGACATTCTTAGATCATCACGGTGAATGAGAATTTTTTTACTTTGCGATAGCAGTTCAGAAACACAGCAAACCCGAGAAATAGGAGGGAGAGAAAACAACAGATGCCATACCTTTTGTCCCATCTGGAGTATTGATATGGGGAAGCTGGGATCTGGTTTTGAGCTCAGCCAGAGCCTGAATTGTGGGTCCACATCGGCACCTGGCTTTTGGAAGCTACAAGAATCACGTAGATACAACACAGTTAGTATATTTACTCCCTTGTAAAACGGTTCACAATCAATGACAAAAATGTCAAGAGGCATGGTGCCCACACACATATGGATTAAGAATTGTGGAGAGAGTATTTTGGAGGTCTTGGTGGAGGGAGAGGGGCCGTAGCTGGGTGGTTGTATGAACTTCTGAACATAAAAAAATGACATTATATTAACCCCTCTGCAAGCTCTTACCACTTTCTCTATTCTGCACCCTCACTTCTTACTTTCCTCCCTCTCTCCCTTCAACGTCTAACAACACTCACATCGTCCACTCTTCACTTGAACCCCTTCCCCTGCCACACCCTACCCTATCCATCCGGTAAAGTAAACATTGCATTGCCATAAGACAGCTTACAAAAGCTGTGTTGTAAATTATCACCAACAATACAAGCGCGTTTTTTTTTCACAGTCACATGTGGCAAATTCAAAAATTTCATTAATTGGCAATAAATGTGCGAAAACAAGTAATACTTCTGCTACTGTACGATCTCGAAAATTACGAAGTGCTATGTCCAAACAATCAAGCCAAAAGCCAAAAATGACTGACCTTTCAACGATGTTTTGTAGCCGAGGCATCCAGCTGGCAGCGAGGTGGCAGTTCTGTAAGAAGATCCACCTGCCCTTCAGTATCTGCGCCTTAGAGATGAGGTCTTCCGCCTTTGGCCCCTGCCCCCGCCCAAGTGAGATCATGTCTAAATGCAGGGTGCTGCCTCGCAGCTCCTTGGCAAAGCGCAGCAGCTGTGCCCCCGGATCAGATCCTGATGGACAAAGACATGTGTTAAATTTCGATCCTGCAACAGTACTATTACGACACGTTCAACGCTACATTTTAATGTTACTTTCATAATTATTATCCAGTTTGGATTTTAGAGCGAAAGTTTTAAAGCTCCATAGAAAATAGCACGAACTTTACCTCTTAAAAACATTTTAAAATAAGTTCTAGACAAAGAAAACAGTATTTTTGATTTCATGACACCCTGCTGGAAAGGGTCTTAGTTCTAACAATAGCATTCAGAATTAGTGTACATATTCTGATCAAAAGTTTACCGGGAGAGAGGATGAAGATGAGTGGTGTTTTGGCATCAGATTTCTCAAACACCTCATTGAGATCGGCAGCCCCAAACGACACGAACTTTGGCCCCATTTGCTCCTCGACAAACACCCGGATGGAGGCGGTCAGATTCTGCGGCTTCAGTACCCGGATGAGGATGAGTCGCTGGAACTCGGTGACGTGTTCCCACAGGAAGGGGACTACGTCGTCGGCGGCTCTTCCTGTTCGCCACGTCAGCGTGGGTACAAAGAAACACACGGATCTTTATTACACTTCCTGTAATCATTTTTAGCCCAGCTTCTCTAAGATAACCAAGAGAAGCGGCGAATTGAATTTTTTTGGCACTCATACAAGAACCAAAATGGAATGTTATAAATGGAACTTTGAGATTTCGGAGTTCGAACAAGGAGCATTGCATATATTTATTGACTATTACATTCTGTCTTTTCTGTCGGGCAGATTCCTGTTTTTTTTTATTTTTTTTATTTATTTTTTTGCCATTCTGCGTTGTCAAAAAAAAAAAAGAAAAAAAAAGGGAAAAAACTTAAACGCACTTAATTTAACCGATATCTTCATTTTTTAAAAGGAAGTATAAAAAGATTGATTCCATGTTATATATCGGGAGAATGAAATCTGGATATATCTCTAACAAAATATACCACTGTTATAATTAAATCTGTAAATTAAATCTAAAGATTCGGTATACAGACATTTTTCTGTAAAAAATTGAATTAGATAAAGAAATTTAAAAATTTGAGGAAAATAGTGTTCACTGTTTGCTGACTGAGGTTTTGCTGAAAATGGTCTCGTGAACCCAGCTGTACGTACCTTTCAAAAACGGTTCAATATCGAAGGTGGACTTGAGGAGGTGGTAGGGCTCGGGGTCATCATAGAAGGCCTGCCACTGCTCGGGACAGCTGATGATGCTCCGCGTCAACTTATCGAACTGCTCGAAGGTGGCCTCCAGGTGCTGGCATTGTTTCCACATCATGTCCGTCACCCAGCGCGGCTTGGGCGGGGGCTGCTTGTTGACGTACTCAAGCCTCTGCATGGGCGACAGGCCTGCAAAAACACAGCAGATACCGCGTCACCGCAGTGCAACACAACCAAAACACAGCAGATACCGCGTCAACGCAGTGCAACACAACCAAAACACAGGAGATACCGCGTCACCGCAGTGCAACACAACCAAAACACAGGAGATACCGCGTCACCGCAGTGCAACACAACCAAAACACAGGAGATACCGCGTCACCGCAGTGCAACACAACCAAAACACAGGAGATACCGCGTCACCGCAGTGCAACACAACCAAAACACAGGAGATACCGCGTCACCGCAGTGCAACACAACCAAAACACAGGAGATACCGCGTCACCGCAGTGCAACACAACCAAAACACAGCAGATACTGCGTCACCGCAGTACAACAAAACCAGTGCACAGCAGATATCGCGTCAACGCAGTACAACAAAAACATAGCACAGCAGATACCGCGTCAACGCAGTACAACAAAAACCAGTGCACAGTAGATACCGCGTCAACGCAGTACATCCAAACCAGTGCACAGCAGATACCGCGTCAACGCAGTGGAACAAAACCAAAGCACAACAGATACCGCGTCACCGCAGTACAAGAAAACCAGTGTACAGCAGATACCGCGTCACCACAGTGCAACAAAACCAGTGCAAAGAATATACCGCGCCAACGCAGTACAACAAAATCAGTGCAATTTTACACCACAGAATATTATTTTGTTTATTTCTTTTTTGGTCTTCTGCTTCTTCTTAAATCATCAGATGCAGCAAATTTTTGCGGTTTATATTTTAAAATGTTGAAGCATCTTGTATCTGGACGCAAAATTAATATATTATACATCCATTTTATATATCCATCCATTGCGTAACAGTAGCCAGATATTTGTATGGTCTTAGTTTGCTTCTATCTATGTAGAAAATCCTAGTGATTTTAGTGGCGATACGACTTGCTGTCCCGCTCCTAATGAGATGAGGCATGATGGGGTGTGTGCGGCGGGGGAGGGGGGGGGGTGAGGAGGGGGAAGGGCGGCCGGTGTCTGTGGAGAAAGATACGTTTGTAGGTGTTTATTGAAAGGAGTGGGCGCCTACCATCGTATTCTTTGAGTTGTTCCTCGCTCATCATGCTAGCCACGATGTTCCCCTGTAGGAACACGGTCCACTCTTGTTCCTCGATTAGTCCGAAGTCTTCTCTGTGAAACCGCGCGTTCGCTCTGACAAACAGACCAAGATGTTCTCTGTATTACCCACAACTCATAACACTCAAAGCAATCATTTCAGTAGATATTTTTCGTCTTTCAATGAGGGGCATTTCAATATTTCTGCTGTACAAAAAGTAAAACATCTGCTAAAACGGTCATTAGAATTGGAAAAGTTTGAAGTCTTGCATGGGCACATTATAAGACCTGCCAGATCTCACTCGCCCCTTTATTATTATTATTATTATTATTATTATTATTATTATTATTATTATTATTATTATTATTATTATTATTTTGACAGCCCACTGCCTCAGGACCGTTAAATTAGGCGCTTGAGGTCTGTGAAACCCCAAGCTAAAGTTAAGTTTATGCCCTGAAACGCGCCTAATTTACAGCTTCATAACTAACACTTTCAAACTGATATATTTCGTGAACCTGTTCATCATATATAGAGACCGGAACGGAATATACACGGATTTTTACACGTTTCGGAAGGTTGCTATGAGAGCCATGTTATCACAGCACGGGTACATTCGTTCCCCGACTGCTAACATTTGACAGCCATCACGAGTGTTACCTCATGACAGCAGTACACAGCATAAAGCTGAACATGAGCTGGTGATTGGCGAAGAGGGCCACCGAGACGACGCGGTAAATGCTCGACGTCAGCCTGGAAAACAAAATCACGTCTAGTGCTTAGACCGTGTCCCCCAGCCAAGTTAGTTGACATTATTCTTTACTTTGCAGTTAATAAACTCGAAAATTTTTAATCAATAATTGAACTCCAGCAGTAACAACATCTTTTTCCAAGCTAAAACTTTGGACACCTTTTGAATGATAATTAAAATTAACAATTTCAAAAAAATAACAAGTCTACATCTACCCCCAACAAAAATAAATAAATAAATAAAAAATAAATAAATAAAAAACACTCACTTGTTAATCATTTTCTTCATGTGTGCCTGTAGTTCTATCGGATCTGACTGACTTGACAATCCCGTCGTTCCTGATGTTCCGGAAATTGCCGAGTCAATCCGATCGCTTTTCTTAGGTACCGAAGCGCCTAGGTGGGCCATATCCGGACTATTGCTCCCTCGCCTTCTCCTACCGCTGTATCTGGGACTGAAATAAAAATATGATGCCGTGTATTTGAACTGAATTGTTCTAATGCATCTCTGCAAAAATGTCGGCTTTGGGTAATTTGGGAAAATTTTGATCTAACGATCGATAAGCTGGATCATGACAACATACGGAATACATGCAATGACTCGTGAAGTACGTTACAAATTGAATAAAATCCACAGTGCTAAATGTTATAAACAAAGATGGCTGACCTTCCTGTCGAGGCGTCATCAGGCTGTGATATGCAGCTGATGAACATGTCTTGGAACCACTCCAGTGAGAACTGGTACATGACGTCCACAGATGCGAGGTCAGCTAGGACAAAGTAGAGGACTGCTCCGCGAATAGCCACCTGTCAATGGGCCGCATAGTGTTGAAAGGCACGAAAACGCACTACATGTTTTTTCTTCGATGTCTGTTTTAATTAAGACTAAAGTCAACCTTTAAAAAATTCATTAAAATTTAAATCCAAATAAAAAATAAATAAATAAAATAAATAAATAAATAAAATTATGTAATTTAGAAAATATCGCTTTTTAAGATAACTTAAATTTCTAATATCTGCCTGTTTCAGGTCATAAACGAACATATTTTACGCCTCTAGAGGTGCCCGGATATGGGACCTCGCGAGGGCACGCGATTCGGGCGACAGACTTACAGGCAAGTATCTCTTCCTGGCGATGTTGAGTTTCTTCTCCGTGATCTCAGACTGGTGGATTCTCTGCTTGATCTCCGCCGCCATCGTCTTACTTTTCTCCAGCGTCTGGATCAGATCCTTGTCATCCAAAATATGACCTAAACAACACAATACTCTGTCCTCAACCTTCGTCTCTTCCAACACAAATTTCCAATTTTCCCACCAATTCCACTTTTTTCTTGTTTCAACTACTGACAGTACCAAAATAAAGGGCCAGAACATTATTGCTTTAAGCCTATTCAGAGGTTCGGGACTGTGCGCACATTAATGCTTTAGTAAACTGAGTACAGTATAAACGCTGGACACAGCCATAGAATTTTGAAAATTTTTAAAATTTTACATGCGTTCTTTATGGATGGCCCCAGGGCAAAACTACCACCACAATGCTACAAGAAACCAATAGGATCACAGAACACATGTATAGAATACCCTCAGATTTCTGCAGCAGACTGAGCGTCTTATTCTCGAGGTCGAGGACGACCTGTTGGTCGCTGGCGATGCTATCCAGTAACTGCGTCCTCTCATTCTCCAACTGCGGTCTTTCCTAATTACAAAAAATGACAATTTTTAGGATAGCTGCACGCCTAAAAATCTTTATAGCTTGGAAGTAAAAGCCCAATTTTTTTTATTTCAGTTTTATATGAACAGAAGATACTTTGTATTAAATAATAACCATTCCAATTAAATTAAACAGAAGATGGAATTGCTTACATCTTGGAACATAGTGCATTTTTTAAGGGTATGGCTGAGGGGGAGGGGAGGGGAGGGACTGAGGACTGCGAGTCCGACTGAGCACTGACCTGCCTGACCACGCTGGACAGCAGCTGCTCCTGTAAGCCGTCAAAGGTGACGGTGAAGTTGATGATGGTCACCTGGATACAGACGCCGGGCAAGTAGTGCGGGTTGGTCATGTTGGAAGACAGGTAAAGTCTGGAGGCAGTAAACAGATGCTCTCAGTCTTTTACTTATTCGTATAAATTTTGTACAACGAAACATTATTTATGTGTCATTTAAATTATTTCAAGTTCGCTGTTTCTTCAGTGAACAAAACAGATCAAGTTTTTGCACTTCAAAAATTTTTTATTTTTTTTTTAACAGCAGTAATATTGAAGATGAAACATAGATGCACTGGAGCCAGGGCTCACCGGAAGTGTTCATTGTATTCTATCTCAGTGTCCCCGATTTTGATGACCGTGTGTCCGCCTCTTATCAGCACCTCCTGTTGTAAGATCGTGTTCAGAGACGGGTCGAGATTCTCCGCCACCTCCTGCATAAACAAACGGAAAGATGCGAAAGAAGTAAAGCCATACTATTATCATATTACATCATATTATACTACATTACTATAGTACCTATTACATATAACCTTAATAGAGTCACTGAACGAAAAAAAAGCCGATCAGCTTTCATTTTTTATACGTTCTTATAAGTTTATAATAAAGGTTTGAAAATGTGCTTATAGTCTTAATTTCACGTCTTTAAACAGGATATAAATTAAAGGGTTGGACTGGTTTTGTTCCTTCTCAGGAAATCTACAAAGTATGCTGAGTTGTAACAGACACTGCCATACGTGTAGCTGCCCTTGCCTTAGCCATTCACACTTTCGCCCTAACCGCGGTACCCCCCCACCCCCCCCACCAGTACCCTAACAACTGCCACCCGGCCCGTATCGCTGGCACATTTACCTTCAGCAGGACAGGCTCTCCAACTCGGATGGCTCGTTCCATGGTGCGCATGAAATGGGGATCATGCGCAGAAACCTCCTTCAGTTTATTACCTTCCATTTCCTTAATCCATCTGAAATAGAGGCGAAACATAAAAACATTTTATTAAAAAAATAAACAAACTTCCTTTGTGTTTACATTTGTCTCTTCTTGGATTTTAGCGTCAGTCGCTTTATAATACCTTAGACCACATGACCCGCAACGAAACTATTTATAAACTTAAAGGAATTAGTTTTTTTTTTCAGTACGAAAACTAGTCAGCGTCGCCAAAAGTTCCGACTGGCTTGACTTAACCTCACAAAACATCAACATATTCAAGTGAGTATTTCCAGTTCACTGACCTTGAACCTTGTCCTTGAGGGTCAATCAGTAACGGCCACTTTCTTCCGTTCTTGACAATAATGGCGTTTTCAATGGAATGGTTGTCTTGAGGGAGGCCCTCAGTGTGCCACTTGAGAACCTGTGCCGGTGTAACGAGACTTTTCACAAAGTCATAATGCTTGGCTATGGGTATGCCCTTCTCCTCACACATGCTTCGCCACTGACTGATTAAATCCTTGCGATATTTCATCGTAAACGCCCCTAGATAAGCCACAGCTCCGGCGGACACCAACGTGTCCCCAACCAGCCCCTTCAGCTTAAAGTCAAGCTGCGAGACACCTTCAGCCCAACGAACCTTCTCGCCGGAAAGAGCGGCAATCAGGAGCGATGCCATTTCAAGGCGATTCGCCGTTCGCTCCTGCCGGTTTTTCAATTCCTCCC
Organism: Protula sp. h YS-2021; assembly: GCA_949752745.1. Lineage (NCBI taxonomy): Eukaryota > Metazoa > Annelida > Polychaeta > Sabellida > Serpulidae > Protula > Protula sp. h YS-2021. Next base: position 23,754,710 of record OX457024.1, read on the forward strand.
GTTGGTTTTCACTGTCCTGGTACTGCTGCTGTAGCATCTGTAGATGTCCCTGAATCTTCCGCAAACTTTCCTGCTTCTTCGCTAAGTTACTTTGCGCTATACCCAAAGCCTCTTTGGCTTCGTCCACTTTCTTTTGTTTGGGCTTCGCCATCTTTAAGACCTCATGGTAATGCTCCATGGCTAGCACCCACTGGCACATGGATTTGCATGCCATGGAAACGGCACCGACCATATCGGGTGTGAAATCCGGATGCTTTGTATACTTTCGCAGCTTCGCAAACACCTTCTCCGGGACGCTATTTTTATCGAACTCAAACAAGCGCTGCAGGAAGTTTGGGTCAGCGAGCACTTGCTTGGCTGTAGCCCAGTCTGGTTTCGTTTGCAGTAAAGTGCAGACAGCTGACATCACGAGAGTCACCAAAGCCGGCGGGCGAAGAAAAACGCGCAATTCAGAGATATCTTTTTTATTTAAAGTATTTAGCGAGTCAATAGCTAACTGAATAGCTGGGATTACACTGGCCAGATCGGCCTGGCATTCATCCGCGTAGTTCTGCACTACTTTCGT